>MEJB01000086.1:259084-343923 GCA_001752375.1 Rhazya stricta
CCCCCCCAACCAAAACAACACCCAACCACCCCACAGAAGAAAAAGTATATCGCTCAACTAAAGGATTATCCACTTAACAGAAGTATAGAAATACTGAAGAAAACTTTTCCAGAGACAGGTTCCTAGGCAATCGGCCAGTATATAATTAAACATGCAGGCACATATATGAGCTCAGAACTAGAAAAAAACAGCAAGAGTAACCATCATAAAACTCACCAAACTGCTGCTTGACCTCCGGACTGTCAAGATCAAAATTTTTCAAGGTATCCATCATCCGGTTGTCCCATTCAGGGGTTCCTCCCATGTTGTTTCTGTAAGGACAGAGAAAAGTAAAGAAACGTTGCAAGTATTTCATGGACTATGAAGAGACAGAAGAACTACACCAAGAAAATGATGATGCAAATTTGTAACTCTCATCATGCACCTACCGCAACCATTTTACAAGTAAGATTAGAAACCAAGTATATAGCTAGAGTTATAATGTTTATGTTGCATCAAAGTGCCAGCAAGCAAGATAGAAATTGCAATTTATTCTTATAAGGAGCCAAAAGATATTGAGTTACTTGTGTTACATACACTTTGAGAGGGACAAAAATCAATACTGCAGTTGGATTGAAGAACGCAGTAAAAGTTTTCAAAGCCTGAGATATTAACAACATAGAAGCTAGCATAATGTTTTACTGACACCCTATGGTACCCACCAAAACAAATAGGTTTAGTTACTGAAAAAAGTAACAGCAAAACAGATTGTTTAAACTGATTCAGCAGCAACATGAACCAATAAACAGAAGCAGTTTGTTGACTCAAAAGTGTAGCAAATGATTTGAACAAGTTTGTTAAAACTATTTCATCCTCTGCCGTCCTATAACAAAACCTAATGGACATGGATTTTTTTGAGAGAAAAATGATAAGCTTCCTATGTTTACTGTTAAATTAGAGAAAAGTTGCTTACAGCATATCTTGCAATTGCTGACGATACATGGGATTTTGTAGCATCCCTGTCATGAAATATGCAACACAGATTGATGAGTTGGCAGAATTTGTTGATGTAAATCTCAATAATCTATTTCTGTGGAATCAAGTAATCACCCAAAAAAAAAAAAAAAAGGGAAATAAAACAAGATTTGCACTATAAGAACATAAATAAACTATGCAGTAAAACGATCAGAAACAATAGGAGTGAAAGATCAAAAAGTTCCTTATGTTGCCTCCATGAGTAAGAATATAAGAAAGAAATTGGCTGTATCAGACTCATTTCATGATGAACATCAAGGATCAGCAATTGGAAATTGTAGTTTAGAGTACTACTCGTAATCTTGAAATTAAAACCAAACATTTGTCTGTAGAAGGACTCACATTTGAATGTAGTAGGGTTCCTCATTTCCTCTGGAAGATAGCTGGAATAACCATAAACTAAATCATCACAGCTTGAAGTAGATGAAATTCAAAAAGTGAGAAAAATAATTTTCTAAAAACTGTTACCAATTTGCAAAGTCACATGGAAACATTTCTTACAATATCTAAAAGTATCATCAATATCCAAAAATATTCGTTACTACCCTAATCTGAAACTTAAATACAGATAATTATACTTCTGAAAGTATGCAAGTACAAAACATACAACTGCACTGCTAAGTAAGAGATAGAACAATAAACACAGAAGAGACAACATTGATGCAAGGAAATTCTTACGGATAGACCATCTGTTGCACTGTTGGGTCTTCCATCATCTTCTCCAAAGCTTCCACCGAAAATCGAGTATTTGTTTTTTCTGTCCAGTAAAAGAACAAAAACAAGGAAAAAAATAATTTTATTACAAAATGCTGATATGGAATGCAATGCAGATAATTAAACTGGTAGGCTACACCCAAATCCAGAATCAATAAGCTGAAACCTCCAGTTTATGGTGAGTAATCAACGACAAAACCAGCAATAAAAAGGGATTCAACTATACAAATGCAGAAGATTTTCCATAAGATAACCCAATAAGAGTCAATTGCCTTTCATTTAGACAAGAGAGAAAAATCAGTAAATAAAAAGCAATTCAACATGTCCATAATGCCACAAGGAAACCCCCAAAAAAGATTAAACAACCAAAAAAGTCACTCCTCTAGGATATCTGTTCATGTGATAAGCAAAGATAAAAATTTTCAAGCAGGAAACATCAAATTATTGCATAAGTCTTGAACAATCCCTTCGAAGTCTATCAATACAACATTATGCTGAAATGATTCAAAAATCTGTTTGAAAAGACCCAATAATCCAGCATAATATAGCCAATGCACTTTCTAACTAGACCCCATGCATACTTACAGATAGAGTGCAGAGAAAGTAAAACCACAAACAAAATTGTTATTTTATTATACTAAACAAAAGTTTTAGATTTATACAAATGTCACATCTCAAATATATTTGACACCAGGAAAAATCAATTTCCATCATCCCACGAACCTAAATTGTCCCCAGTGTTTGTAAAGGGCAGAGGGGTATGCAAATAAAATCTTGGGATAAAATGTTAGTATCCAAAATAACCACAGGCCAGGATGACAATGGATTCAGCCATTGATTAAATTAAAGAAAGAAGTAATTACTACATAAAAATAGTAACTTGGAAATCAAGCAACATCTACACACAATCCATTGATTCCACCAAACTTGAGGCAGTTTGATAAACAACCTCTTTTAAAACAACTTTTTCCTAACCATGGATTATCTATGTCGATTCATTTTAGTCATAGAAGTATGGACGAACCTAAGTTGTCCACTTTCTTTCCTAAAGAATGTGTTCTGAATATAACACAATCTTATTAAATCACACGTATCGTCTAGAGGCTTATTCAAATCCTGATATAAACATTCCGTGATTTATGGAGTCCAGCCAGCAGCTCACAATTATATGACATACCATACGCTGCTTGCCATGTGCATCCTGGATATGATTGTAGAAGTTGAAAATTTGAAGCCAATAGGAAAACCTAAATTGTGTTGGTGTCATGTATATAGGGATGCTAAGGGGATCTTTTAACTTACTGGCCGAAGAACCTTCAGAGGTGCCTTCTTCTGACTTTGAAGCGGCTCCATTTTGAAAAACCTTCACAGACATGCAAATAATTCAGCAGTGATGATGTAATATGTTTACCAGCATAAATCATAGATCCACTCACAGGCTCAGCAACATGTGGACCCTTTGTCGAATCCCCATCAGATGTTTCTTTGTAGCTTTCGAAAGCTCTCTTCTGGAAAGTTTCTTCAGGGGAAACATCAACAAAAGCTGCAATTGAAAGTTCATTATTAGTTTCAGCTTCATACGTAAAACCAGAGAACCCAAACAAGTTCCCAATGCAAACTAAGGATGATAGTTTCAAGAAAATCCAAAAAGTTGTCCATGCAAATGGAGGCTGATTACTCTTTGTATTAAGTCAGTGAGAAACATTATTACAATATCCAACAAGGGGATGAAACCGGAACTCTGCAGCCAATGCTTAGTGCGAACTGCCACTTATACATTCAAAAGAAAGTATAATCTTCAAAAAAACAAAATATGAAAAACTGTGTCTCCGGAACAAATTGTATTCCAAAATTTAATCTATGATTGTTGATTCTAAACTGCAAATGTTCTCCTTTCTATGGATCCTTTRTTAGAGATGGATCACACTCGTGGAGAAATAAAAATCACATTTATAAGTACTACATGGTATTCCATGCAACTTGGCAAATGCCATTATCATTTAGAAATGGGAGAGGGAGTGGAGCTGGCAGGGAATAACAGCTAATGAAAAACCCTAATGGGCTTTCTTTAGTACTGAACATGAGGATCTGCAGCTCACTGGTTATACTTAAATATGGACATGGAAGTAATTCCTGYAAGTTAATAGAGAACATATGATCCTACAATAGAGAGCCCACGAAGATAGTGCGTGCAATGTGAAAAACTGAGGGGATTACAGCTCAGAGAATGAAGAGAAAAGGCTACAAAATTATTCAGAGCCAGTAATGCGTCAAGTGTAGATGAAGTGGAGTAGGATCTGGTAAGAACTGGTTTTTTCCTTTTTCTTTTCTATTTTTTTCCCCATTGACAATTCATTGGGACCTTGTAACCCCTTTATTGACATCAATGGACTTAAAGGAAGAGATGCCAAGCCACGAAAAAGAGAACTTCAAGAGATGATTTCTTGATCTCATGAAGATGAAACCAAAAGAAGGTTTCTAATGAAATCTGGATGAAAGTCAGGAAGGAGTAATACAGGAAACAAGAAACAAASGAGAAGTAATAATCAACAAGAAATCGAGCTTAAGCAAAATAGAAATTCAATTAATGAATCGACAAGAAAAGATTTCCCTAATCACTGTCTTCTTTTTCTTTCCAACTGATTCTGTGGCTTCAGTGGATGCTTTGTCGTTTGCAGAGTTTATAGACTGTTGTCCCTGTATGCAGAGCTAGATTTTCGCTATGAATATTCCCTTCCCAGCAAATCATGTTCCCCATTTGCAGTCACTTTGATTGATTACACTAATGAATGTGGACAAAGCAAAATCAAGATCAACAAAATACTGAAGCACCACAAAATGAAGAGTAATTAAACAGAAATTCTTCCATCATATCATTTCTCAAGAATTCCTTGTTTAGGACATTATTCCTACTTATCTAGAATACAGCATTGTCAAACCCTACCTGTGATTATAATCATTTATTAATATCAAATTTCTTACATTTGAAAATATGACAAATCAACAGATGGAAGAAATAGTTATAGGACAATATGCACCCTGAAACTTAGTTAAATCAATAATAGGAAAACTTGATGTACTCTTTCTAGGATATAGTTTAGAATGAAAATGGTGAATCTTTATGTAGAGCTCAATTTTCAGTCTTACTTTCTAAATATTTGTAATTTAAGCAAATTCAAAGTTCATTAGAAATTGTGTAACAGCATTTAAAAGAGAAGGTTATGTATAAAGCTTCAGTTCCTCATTCAAAACCCAAAACCGAAGCCCACAATCTTAAAAATATCTAACTTGTCCGACAGGGACATAGCAATACATATGTGAAATAGATTCTTGTATTTCTCATAATGCCTGCGTGCTATTGATATGTAGGTCATTTCCGGTTTCCCTTTTTTTCCCCTTTCTGGTTCATTCATGCTCCTGCCTCATGAACTGGAATTTTAGCACATCCAAATTTGACTCTTAACAAGACACTGGAACATGCTCTTGAAATGCAAGAACATACTATCTCTAGTCCAAATTAAATGTCCCGGTTGATTTCACGAAATTTTACGAGTATGTTTGACCATTTAATGTCTTCTAATATAAAATGGACTTCCATTGTTAATAATTCATATCTATACAATTTTTTGAATGTAATCAATTCCTAATGCAGTTTTAGGATTATATCTGTCGTAATTTGGAATATTTTGTATCATCAAACATACTTCTAACATTTTGTCAAAGTCAAAGGAGAACATTCAATTTCAAATAAAGGAAGTACTTAGTAGAGAACTACATTTTAAAAATCAAGTCTGTTGTCTAACCGTGGGTATATTATTTTCTATCACCTAATAGAGTAGGCAGCCATAGAAGACATTTTTGCTTTTCTTTAATATGGAGAGCAGCCACTAAAGAGATAATAAATGACCAAAATCACCAAAACAAATAATTGAGAAGCAAATAAATATAATTATTCGTAAAGTCTTAATATTATGGTAGTTAAGCCATTACAGAAAATTTTGGAGAATAAAGCAAGAATAAAAGTATTTCGCAATGGAAAAACATCTAGTTGGATTGTTGGGATACAGAACCATGGAAATTGTTCTGAACATTTACATAATGACCTCCAAGAATAGAGTTTTTTGGAAGAATTAAGTTTTAATACATTGGTAAGTCCAGACAAGAGTAAAGGAATCATCGTTACTATAATGCAAAAGGCAACATCAAAGTAGTAATCAGTACCATATTTCTTTGCTTCTTGCTTTGGTTCTGAAGAATCTTTTATTCCTGTAGCTGGACGTTCTTCTACTTTGCTGGCAGAGATATCTACAGTCACCGGTTGGGATATAACTGGAGGTGGTGATGTTCGAGATGGTGAGGTTGCAGCACTTGATGCAGGAGGTGGTGGAAATGGAAAAGGTGCATTAGGAGAAAACACAACATTACTGAACTGATTATTTTCGTTAGGCATCTGACCCATTAATGTCTTGAAAGCTTGTTGCATTGCATAGTTCTGCAAGGATGAAGCATTCAAGAATCAAATGCACAACAAAGTACATCTTAAGACAAGTATAWTGCAATTACTCAGTCTGTTGATGAACTAGATTAAGGTCTTTTTATTTTTAAATGATGCACAAGAACGTACATCTTAAGACAAGTGTAATGCAATTACTCAGTCTGTTGATGAACTAGATTAAGGTTCTTTTATGTGTAAATGCCAAAAGAAGTTAACATGTTTGGATAACCACCTTCGCATGTGGCTATCACAAATAGCCGAATTCTTGCCCAAAATCTGGTGCGGCAGACCCTAAACAACTGGATCACCTCGATGTCCATCTCAAAATGTATAACAACTTTAATAATAAAACCAAATCCATATTCGCACATAACAACATAGAGGCATGTACTTGCATGTAGCAACTATGCAGATGGGTTTTATCCAACTCAAGCCAGGCAAAGTTTTGCATGGGAAGTTCACAGGCTTTTTCCTTCAATGAGGTTAGGCTTTTGTGCAGGAATGATTTGGGTTTCCATATGCATCCTTTCTCAGAGAAACAGAGGTGATTTGTTCCTCTTAGCTTTGAGCAAACTATTCACAAACATTTAAAGAGAAGTTCAAATCCGCAGACATACAGCAAAAGCACATATAAAGAGGCAGATCAGGGACCAAAGGAAATCAAAACTTAGGGAGTGTTATTTTCATCAGATCTTAAAATCAAGGGATTTTATAAATTCTGGATTTCAAATTCCTTGATGATGGAGAATGCGAAGCCCTAAAGATGGATGYAGCTCAAGCATTTTATGAGAATGCTAAATTTAGATCATGTGCAGACAGGTCTTCAATAAGTTCCTACAGCCTTTATTTCAGGGATCATATATAATGATTATGCTCTTAGGGGTCAAGGGTATTTTTGGTCCTTTAGTAAATCGCTGGAGTTTCAACAGATGTAGTCTTAGAGTCTTTGTTTAATTACTTATAAGTTCTTTGGTGTTATTTGGAGTTAGTCTTAGGAAAGTAAAAGAGTATTATGTGTTTTTAGAAAAACTAGTTACATTAGGGATTTAGTTATTACCGATTATTTAACATGATAAATACCTCTAATGGTTCTTTCCTTGGGTAGAGAAATAATGAAGTACTAAGAAGCTTATTTGGTTTATCCTTGCCAGGCATTGCCCATCTCTTCCCCCTCCTTTTCTCAGCAAGTTACTGCTCACAGCCACATGATACTCTCAAGCTTATTTCGTTTATCCTTGCTAGGCATTGCCCATCTCTTCCCCCTCCTTTTCTCAGCAAGTTACTGCTCACAGCCACATGATACTCTCTCACACCCCCCTAATCTGATTGTTCTTTCTCTTGAGTCTTGAACAATGCACAAACTTTCACTTCTTTGATTGATAAATTGGAGCTAAATGCTCTAAACTAGTGAAATTCTTCCACTGCCGTCTATTGCAAGACAAAGCTACCCCGAGTTCATCCTGCATCACTTAAATTCCATTTTTGCTGATAAAATCTGGTGATCCTTTCACTGGGAGAAAACGTGGGAAAGTATACGGATAAGATAGATAAGTACAAGGTAAGTATAATATCCGAATGAAAATGATAGAATTTGCAAATCCTGCAGCTTTCTAGAGAACTTTGAAAGCCCATGAATAATGAGACTTTTAAATCTTGTGGTTCTTTAATGTACTCAAACTCTAGCAAAAAGACACCATGAAGTCAAATCCATGAGATTCTTCAAATCCTTTCAGAAATTCCTGAGAAAATAACATACCTTACTGAAAACAAAGAGTCTCAATATTGGACGAGAAATCTTGAATAAGAGTGTAGAAACTGAAAATTATGATTTTCTTCCACCTTGACTTTCTAAACCCATGCTATATATAGAAAGTTCTTACAATTTTCAAATTTGCAACTTTCTACTACGCTATGCTTTGGGAATTCTTAGCCTTTTTTACATTATACGTTATTCATACTGACAAAAACTCCTCACTAAACCTAGAAAACACAACGGAACCTCAAATCAGAGGTACAATTTACAGGTTTCAGATAGATACGTTGAATATAATAAGCTATTGCATCTGTATGAGGACATTAACTATTCCCCAAATCCATTTGGGAGGTTCATCAAAACTCCAGATAACATAAGATATAATTACAGCAACATGCCGCCTGTAAAATCATAATTCAAGAGGAATGACCTTCTCATACTAAAATCACGTATCATGCAATGGTCAGAGGAGAACTTCCAGAATTCATGTCTCACGTGTTAATTGGGTGGCATAAACCACAATCATCATTAAACCATATATGGCGAGGAAACGGGTGAGAGGATACTAGCCATCATCATTTTCGAACACAATTCCTTGAGAACACAAAAAATCAAGCTTTGCAACCAAAATGAACAATTGCAGCCCTTGAATTTCTCATTATGTCAAAGGAGCAGCTTTTGCCGCAAGGACTTCATGACATACAGAATCCCCTCTCTTGTCACAAACTTTTACCAAGTGAGAGAAACATTTATAATAGGTAAAGAATCCTTTGGATCTTATCATGATATACTTTATCAATTAGATTAACGCTTACTATGGACAGAAACTCATTAATCAATCCTGGAATTTCCTAGTTTGTAGCTATTTTTCAACAGCGAACCTTCTTGCAAATAGAATTCAACTAATCACTTCTAGGACAAGGGCTCCACTCACTAGGCTAATGATTAATGTAGTCCACATAGATGACCTTCGTCCTGAAAATGCAAGCTTGATTTAGGTTCAAAAGATAATTAATGACTGTTAAAAATGAAAAGTTGCAAGGTCRTAGCTCAATTAGTGAAGATGCACCCTTTACTGAGCAAAAGTCCAGGGTTCAGTCCACGTAAACCCCAGTCCTTTTGTATCCAAAAAAAAAAAAAAAAAATGTTTGAAACAAATATCTGATGAGAAAAAACTTCAAAGCTCATAAGCTTGGGAAGAAGAAGAGATGAACATGGAAATTCATCTGTCTCCAATACAAACAAGACGGGGAAAAACTTGCAGGGCTGTGGTTGCTATAGTAATCTATAACCAATAAAGCAACTTCCACTCCAAATCTATTGTAAACTATTGAAATACAGTATTCCAAATATTGAGCCACTCCAAATTTATTTTGCATTCACAGACAGACTTAGTTTCACTCTGCTTTACAGTCAAACAAAGGAGTGATTGTCAAAATAAAATTGAGTATTCAAACTCATATCAGTGGCTTAACCATATAACTCTTCTCTCTTGAGCCTCATTTATAATTTATATATGATATCTGGATCCCAGAGAGGAACTGAACGAAAATTGAACAATTTGTTCACAAGAGGTAAAACAAATTCCACAGCTTTCGCTCCCCTGATTTTATGTTGCAATTTAAGGTTACAGTTTCAAAAAATAAGATAAAATACTTCTTAGAAAATAAACATGTAGAACCAACAAGAAATCTTTGGTACCAACATGTTTAAGATGTAAGGCTTCATTTGGATTAAAGTTTAAAACAAAAAGAAAGTTACTGGTTACATTAAGAACTCATTTGTTTAGCTTCTTTTAAGAAATACACAATTTTTGCTTCAACTAAAATCTCATTTGTTTAGCTTTTTCAGGAAAAAATTTCTGCAAACAAAAAACTATCTCTAGTAAACTTGTCTTCACCAAAAACTAAAAATGGATACGCCAGGTATTGAAGCAAATTCAACTAAAATCTCGTTTGTTTAGCTTTTCCAGGAAAAAATTTCCGCAAACAAAAAAAACTATCTCTAGTAAACTTGTCTTCACCAAAAACTAAAAATGGATACGCCGGGTATTGAAGCAAACATTTGAGCTGGATAATTGAATACCCGAGTATTATTCCAAAAATACCCGGGTATTTCATCGCTTCAATACCCGGTTATTCATCGCTTCGATACCCAGGTATTCATCACTTTAGTACCCGGGTATTGAAGTCATTTACATCTCTGGTCAATCCTCATTTATCCAATTGTCTGTTACTCATCTTTCAAATATTTCCAATCCACATGAGTTTCTCAAATTCATTTAAGAAACCAATTCAAAATTCATATTTTTTCATTTTCCAGCCTTTTTCTTCAAAGAAAACTACTTTTTTCCCACAAGCACCAATCCAAATACACCCTAAGTGTACCTCATATTGAAAAAACTCACCTTCATCTTTGTAGCCACCTGTCACATAATCAAATAATTAGAGACAAAGGCACATAGCATCAAAAAAAAGAAAATTCAAGCCAAGCTGAAACATTTAATTGATCCTTGATCTCACCCAAGAAAAAAGTGCTGAGAGCCCAACACCAACTCCAATCCAGAAAAGAGGAGACCCCCTGCACAGACACGCATACCTGTGTCATCTTACATTATCAATACAAATCAATAATCTTACAAAAAAATTCTTGGGGTGCAAAACCTAARGGTAAAATAATACGGCCAACAAAAGAAAGAAATGAACTGCAGAGAAGAATAAAACATTGAAGTAAATGCTATAAAACATCATCAGTTTATAATTACACATTAGAAGACGATGGTTGCACAGGAATCTGTGGATTTACACCAACTGCAGATGTTTGTTGGCCAGAAGTAATGCTAGCAAAATAGTCTCCCCTTAATTTCTCTGGCAGTGAAAAGGAAATGTATCAGAGAGAGCATCCAGCAGAAAAACAGGAAAAAGGAAACGGAAAAAGATACATAGAAACAGAGCATCGACAGCAAACAAAAAAATTCAGAAATTGGTAAGAACTCACAAGTCACAGCTAAAGGATATACCAATAGAGGTAAATTGAACTGAGACATCCTAGATTTATTTTTAGACCTCGAACACAACACTCTTCCTTCTTACCAAAAGATGACAAAGTTGAGCGTACAGGCATTTTCAGTCCTTAGTGCTCATTCTTCCCACAAAAGAAGTTTTTAGATCAAGAGGAATCAATTCCAAATCTAGTATAGAACAAAATATAGACACAATTGAAATGTAAAAGCTAGAATGTAGCATCAAGGATTCATTTTCCTCTCTCCTGGCTCTCCCAGCAACTTGTGCTGTATTCAATTTTGTATTGAGATATTAATTATCTTACCCTTTCTGCTAGCTAAATTTCCAAGCTAATGTGAACTACATGTTGCTCCAGTTAGTCACAAAGGTTGTATGTATGCACTTGATATTTTGTGGTAGGCACTATATAAGCTTAGCCAGGCATAAGATAAGTCCTCACACAAAAAGACACAATACCATGAAGAGAGAGACTAGAAATGGAAAAATGCCGTTATTAGGTACAAGAGAAAATAACATCTCCTGCAAAAAGTTTTAACTGGTGATGTAGCAAATCTACTGATCAACTAAAAAGCTTGATTTTCATACCACATTTCAAAAGAGCATTAATTTCCTACAATGTATACTCCTTTTAAATTATCATCATATAAACTGAAGATATAACATACTTCTGGGGAGTTTCTTGTAATAGATGCTTTTTTGTACTTATTAATCCATACATAAGCTTATAAGCATGTGCAAACAAACTTCAGCCATCAAAATCATAATAAGAAGGTGAACATACCTACAGACCCAAACATTTGATCATTCCTCCCTCATAACCTTTTTAAATTACTTGTTACAATTTTCATGAGCTTTCCATTCCACTCCCAATTACATTACTTACAAGGCTCTGAGACCCTAAATTTTGCTCTAACCATCAAGCAAGTTGGTAAAATTCAATTTCCGGATATAAATTCACAATCACCAGATGCTAATATTAGTGTTAAAAAGAAAATATTCTGAATCATGTTTCCAGAAATTTTACCAAGACCCTTGCAAGAACAATATATGACAGTCTACGAGATTCAAAAATAAGGATTTAGTCCCTAGCCAACATTTGCAGCAGAACTGCCAGAAAATATTGGTTTTTTTATGACTTAGATTTTCTGCTGGAATGAACAGGTTTATTATTATAATAAATTGCTGTTTTATAACTTGAATAATATTTTCTCTTCTGTCCCTATTGTATTTTTTATAGCAATAAAAAGGAAAGAAACTATTAATGCAAGAACTTCGTGGATAGGCGTGAACGGTTGAGCATTTAATTTTTGAAATACAGATTGAAATTGTTTCGCTATCATTGACAGATGAAAAATGCACTACGGAATTGGCAATGAATAATCACATTTTCTACAAAATCAATAAATAGGCATCTTCTTGCACTACAAGTTTCYTTCCAGCAAAGCACAATAAGCATACAAAAGATATCAGAAACCAGTTAAGCCACGCCCAAATTTTAACACCATTACCAATAAAAAGAAAGCAGTAACCCCGTAGAAACATATAACACAAGTGCGAGAGATGTGTCTATGCACACGAAGAGAGACCATTACAATAGAGAGGYTTATAATTACCGAGTATTTTGGTGCCTTTTGGGCCCCGAAGGGAAGAAAAAACCAAAGGGGAATTTGTGGCCCCTTTGTGTCCGCTGTTGGTGCTGGACTTCTGAGAAAAACCCAGAAAGGGTTTGTTGAAGATTGCAGTACTGGGGTTTGCGGAGAGACCCAGAACAATTTTTGGAGAAGAAACCAAGCTCAGAGTTTCCATATTCTATTAAATCAAAGAGAAAGAGAACAAAAAATCCAACAGCTTCTTACTGAATTCAAGAAAGAAAGAAAGAAAAGAGAGTACAAGACTACTGTCTATTTTGCATTGATACATACAGATGATGATGCCAGCATGTGGAGAAAATGTTAAAACGGGACGGGTTGTTCAATTGGGTATTCGGGTTTATTGAAAATGGGGTATTGCTGCACTTGGCCTCTTTTTGGGGATTAAGTTGCAAATACCCTGTTTTTACCCATCAGCACTTTTGGCCTTGGAGCATTTTCTAAATGCTCATTCGCTTTGAGATGAAATTTTCTAAGTTTTTAGAAAGTAAAATTTTAAATGGAGGTGTTTACTCAATTCTCTTGTCTACAAAATAATATAACAAAACAAGAGGAATGCGAAACAAGTGTGTTAATTTTATAAATTTGATAAGATACGTGTTATAATATCTGAAATGTGAAATGTTCTTGTGGCAAGAACTCAATCCATTAATTCTTCTTTTTTAAATTTTCTAAGGGGCTTCGTAGCTTGATTTGGGGATTTAGACTCTTTGGAATCTTTCGAGGGCTTGACAGCTTAATCTAGAGAATTAGACTCTTTGAAATCTTCCAAAAGCTTAGTAGCTTGATCTCAGAATTTAAATTSTTTGTGAGTTTTCGAGGAATTCGCAGCTTGACCTTGGGATTTGGAGAGAAATTTGGCTTCTCTCAACTTGAACTTCTTCTAGTCCTCATTGTAAATTTCTGGACTTTGATATGCAATTTTAGACTTCAATATGAAATTCTGGACTCCTTCTTCTTGTGATTTGGCCTCTATTTATAGGCAAAGCAAGTTGATTTGATTAGTCGAARTGATTTAAGAGCGACGTAGCATCACCTGATTTGCCAAGCTTTCCTTAATTTCCATTGGGTTGAACATCGTCATCATTGACACGTATAACTGTTTCATTGGTTTACACGCCACATACTCTCCAATTTAATGTGAATATTTAAAATTGATTTTTAGTCATTTAAATAGATTATAAAAATTTAATTTAATAAAATTTTTATATCTACAAATTGCCCCTGGAACTTGACCACGGGCACAACCGAAGATGGACTTGTGTGCGGACAAGTTCCAACTCAATTTATGTCATACGGGTCAATATTGTAGGTTCAATAACTTGGATTATTTTTCTTAGACCTCATTTGAGATATTTAGATCTCCTTCGTTCTTCAAACATTGGGTTTTTTTCCTCCAATTTGCTGGGCTTGCCCCATTTCCTTCAATTTGTTGGGTTTCCTTTTCTTTCAATTCGTTGAGCCCATTCTCCATTTTCTTGGGCTGAAACTTAACTAATCTAATTTCGAATAATCAAAATCCTAATCTAAACATATCTCACATGTTGAATACATACTGGAGTTGTGATATATCTTATATACTGATACATATTGGAGATGTGATATATCTCACATGCAAATAGATATTGAAGATGTGATRTATCTCACACACTAATAGATATTRAACTTGTGATATATCTCATATACTTATTCATATTGGAGATGGGATATGTCTCACATACTGATAGATATTGAAGTTGTCATATATCTCACATACTAATATACATTGGAGTTTTGATGAGCCTTATTTTGCTAATCCTGACATAACTATATTCAATGTTTATTCCATGAACATCATTTGTCAATTTTTAATTCATACTTAATTCCCATATCACCAATTATCACGTTYTTAAAGGTACAACTTAAACTCCTTAGCTCGGGTATTAAACCTAATCTATGTTCTCCCATAATTTCACTTTAGGACATGATTACATAGGTCATCAATTTCTAATATCGAATAGTAATGATTCACCTTTAAATCAACAAATTCCAAGTGTTGCGGAAGTAGCGTTGCGCCCCGGGCATGCACTCAGGCAGCATGCACGCCACAGCGCTAGTCGCGCACGGTTGCCTGGGCGTCTGTAGCTGGGCGTTTGGGCTCCTGGCGCCTGGTTGCTGGGTACCCGGGCACTTGCTGGGCCCTTGCGCTTGCTGGCTTGGGCAGTTTCACTCCTGGCCGGCCTTAACTGATTAGTGAACAGCTGACCAGGCCAAGGTGATCAGCCAATRACAACAACAACTCAGCAGCAACTTGCTGAGCAACAATGGCAACAGGCAAGCAACGAAGACGGCAACAGCTCCAGCAATCGCCTTCTAGAATCTCTGTTTCTGGTCTACGATCAGTCGCTTGGYGTTCTAGAGAGCGCAACGGGATSGACGTCGCCGTCTGCATTGGAGATCGGCAACAGGACGCGTGGATCTGACGAGCTTTCTGTAAGGCAAGGTGTCCTATCTTGTTTTGGTCGAGCAGCAGCAGTGCGCGGTAGGAGCCTGATGGTGGTGTCATGTGGTAGCCTCCAAACGGCTAATCTGGTGGCCAGTGCGGATCGGGCTGGTGAAGACCGGTGCAGATTTGGTGGGGACCTCCAGTGCATCGAGTGGCATGCAGATCGCAAGCAGTGATGAGCAGCGACCACTTCAATCGGTGTCGGCAGTGGGAGGAAGGGAGAGAAAAGGGAGAGTGGAGAAAGAGAGAGAGAAAAAGAGAGGAGAGGAGAGGAGAGGAGAGCCAATGTCGAGGTGACAGCTAGGGAGGAGCGGCAACGGCGGCAGCTTAGGGTTGGATAGTGTTTTTGGGAAAGGGGATGAACAGTAAACCTAATTAAATAGTTTAGTTTTTCTTTTTTTTTTTTTAAAACTTACGACGTAATCCAAATACTACGGGCCTTCCGTTCCATAACTAATCCAATTCATTAAATTAAATTCTATGGGTTTTTCTTTCGGTAAAAATCTAGTTTCCATGTAATATTTGGAATTTTTCCTTTATTAATTTTGTTTGATTTTGCGTAAAATTGTGTGCCAACTGGGGTTGAAAATTTTATATCTGATTAATATCTTGAAATCGCATGTTTAATAAGTATGGAATATTGTTCGCGTCGAATAAGAGTCATTGGTTGATTAAAGGCTTGACTCGTAGAGCTATTTATTTCTTAGTCGAGAGTTGGGCTTTTCATCGAAAGAAAGCCCGTTATATTTAATTTAAGGATTTTGGGTTAGATTTGGTTGGGAAAGCCCGAAGGGTTTGGGTTACGGTCCAAAATATAAATTTTAAAAAAAAGAGAAGAAAATATATAAAAAAATAAAAAGAAAGAAAGAAAAGAAAAGAAAAAGAAAAACCTAAAGAAAACCCTTCATCTTCTTCTTCCCGTAACCCGCCGCCGTTTCCCCTCTACTTAACCGACACCGCTTGTCACGGCGCTTCGTTGCTTCTTCCTCTCTCTCCCTCTTCTCTCCCCTTCTCCCACTGCCGACACTTGAAGTGGCAGCTGCTCGTCACATATACCACGCCAGTGCTCGAAGGAAGCYACTCGCAGGGCACRTCGCCGAGGCTGACCACTTGCTCGAGTCATAGCGAGGCACACGCCGGGAGATCGTTCGATCCTGTCGAGCCAAACAGACGGCTCCAGGTCTCTTTTTCAGCTTCCCTCTCTCGTTCTCAAGCTCGGATCAACGATCTATGGTCCGCGCCATCGCCGACCAAAACGTCCGCCGAAGGCGCATGATCCGCTCTTCTGGATCTGGTAAGCCATCTTTTTCTTCTTCCTCTCTGCGCCACCGGATCTGCATGACACCATTTGCCAGATCTGTCGTAGTCATCTTCTCTCCTTCTCTGCGCGACAGCATTCGCCAAATCTGCCGCCGTCATCTTTTTCTCCTTCTTTGCTCAACAGTTTGTCTTTTCTACTGAAGCCAGATCTCTTGCAGCTGGCCGTCACTTTGCTCTTTGTCCTTGCTGCTCGCATTGCCGATTTCAGATTTGCAGTCCCTTGTCATCAGCCAGTCACCGGAAGCTTGATCAGAAACAGATTTGCTGGAGYAGGGGTCGGTGTAATACCCCCAGATTAAGAACCTTTATCCTAACCCGRGAATGTCACCATTTATTCACTGACATAAATTTGCGAAAGCTCAAAAGAATTTAAACCAAATAATAAATACTTAATACAACCATCTTAATCCATAAAATTCATTTACATTGACTTTAGGGTATCTTGGTTTGCCCACAAGCGACCTCCTCGGACCATCTGGCCATACTTCACCTGAGATGCAAAATGAGAGAAAGGAATGAGCTAAAAAGCCCAATAAGTAAATCTCATGCATGAATGCATAAACATGTCCTGTCATGAATTATAAAATTTCGCCTTTAAGATGAAAAGTTTTCCAAACATTCCCTTTTCGAAAACTCTTTACAAAACCTTTCCTTCAAAATTTACTTATAGTAAAATATTTCCTTCCATTTCATTCGTGAGCTCACTGAGTGTAACGCCTAGCCATTAGGCTTGCAGAGGGTCATTCTTGTTTGGAACCTGATTTCATTCCCATCGATAGTACCGCAGAGCARTTAACATTCTTTCATTCCTTCACCTCCCCGAGATGAATCATTACTTACCCTCCTCGAAGGTAGGGTCGGGTGAGCCGGCCCCACACGTCCCATTTTTCACTTACATCCTTCATGGCCAGGTTTACACTCTTTTCTAAAAACTTTAACATTTTTCTGAACATGTTACAATTTATAAAATACATTCCCTTTCAAAATTTCATTTCCTAAACCATTCATTTTCTAAATGTATGAATGGCTCATGCCAAAAGTGATGTAGAATTTTAACTACATGCTCATGACATGAAATGCAAACAATCGTATAAAACATATCATTCGATAAACAGTATAAGATATAAAACAGTATATAAAACACATGAAACATTTCATACAATTAACACACCTTATAATACAATCCCACACACAACACATTAAACCATCTAAAAGAATTCAGATACATCCAATTATATGCGTTAATGAAATGGAAGAATTTACTTACACAAAACTCATATTTAATAACAATCACATATATACGTTAATGAGAATGTACGAGTTTACTTACTTAGAATCTCATATCCAACACATAAATCTGTTTAAAGGAATTCAGATATATCCAATCATATGCGTTAATGAAATGGGAGAATTTACTTACATAGAACTCAGATAACAATAACACATATACGTTAATGAGAATGTGAGAGTTTACTTACCCGGAGTCCTTTACGTTAAAGGTTCTTTCGTTTGATTACAGAAAGATAGTCTATTTACTATGATTGTCCCAACTTAGATATTCATGGTTTATTCCAATAATGTCAATTACCAATTATTAATCCATACNGATTGTCCCAACTTAGATATTATGTGTTTGATCCAAGAATGTCCTTATCAATTATAAATCCATATTCAGTTCTCATATTATCAAGTATCACGCTTTTAATGTTATAATTTAAACTCCTTCGCTCGAGTATTAAACTTAATTTATGTTCTTCGCAATTTTACTTTAGGATATAATTTCATAGGTCATAAATTTCAATATTAATTAATAATATTTTCACCTTTTAAGTTCACAAAGTCCAAGTGTCTCGGGAATGGTTTTGAGTTCTCGAACACCTGAGCGTCTGGCGTCGGGCGTCGGGTGCCTGGGCGTCAGGGCCCCTGGGCGTGGGCGCCCGCTAGCTCTGGGCACTCCCAGAACTGGCAAGCAGCCAGCCAAAAGAAACCATCAACAGCTTATGACCTGATTTCGACAAGGCTTCCGGCATTCCAGAGAGCCGCTACTAGAACGATGTCGCCGTCTGCAGTGGAGACCGGCAACGGGATGCGCAGATGAGGCAAGAAGTCCCGCCTTGATCTTGGTCGAGAAGCAGTAGTGTGGGTGGATAGTGGTGTTGCACAGATCGGTCGAGGAGAGGAGGAGAAGGAGAAGATGAAGGCAGATCCCACGAGTGACACTAGTAGCGGTGCGGCTGTGATTCGCAGCTCCAACGAGCTCGGGCAGTGGACAATAGCAGTGCGAGCAGCGGACCCGACGGTCGATTCAGGAGGCTCCAGATCTGAACGATCTCCTACCAGGTGCGCGGATCCTCCTGGTCGGACATTCGCGAGCAGCTAAGCGATGCACACAGATGGCATCATGGAGCTCTCGCCAGGCAGCTCCGGAACTCCAACGGCGAAGTTGCGTCGGGTAAGAGGAAGAGGGAAGAAGGAGGAGAAGATGAATGCCGATCTGGGCGGATCGCTTCGTCACGAGCTCGGCAGTGGGAGGAGGGGAGAGAAGAGGGAGAGAGGAGAAAGAGAAAGGAAAGGCCACGACAAGGGTGTCGGTGGGCAGAGAGAGAAACAGTAACGGCGGGTAGGGTGGGTTAGAGTTTGGGCTGCGCGGCAATGGGGAGGAAGAAGAAGAAGAAGACGATTCTAGTTTTTTTTTTTTTTTCTTTTTTCTTTTTCTTTTTTTAACTTGGGCCCTAATCCAAATTTTTTCGGCCTTCCCATCCGTAACTAATCCAATTCATTAAATTAAATTGAACGACTTTCTTTCGATAAAAATTTAGTTTTCCGAATGAAAACGATTAAGCCTAACGAGTCGAGCCTCTAACCAACCAAGGACCCTAATCCGACAAACATGATAATTCCGCACTTATTAATGTATAAATAAAACACTAATCACATAGAAAATTTTATCGAACCCTAGTTAGCTCACAGATTCGCACGATCAAACGAAAATCTATAAAAAGAAATCTCAAGTATTACAGTCAGAGCTTGCTAGCAGTGTCCAGTGCCAATCGGTGCTCTGGTCATGCGTCAAGGAGCAGCATCTGGTGCAGCACCGAGCAGTGCCTAGTGCCGGTGCCAAGCTCTAGGCGCCCAGTAAGCACCAAGCGCCCAGTAGCACCAGGCGCCAGTAGGCATCGGGCGCCTAGCAAGCGCCCAAGCGCCCAGACACTATTGTGCGCACTGCTTGAGCCCACGCCCAGGAATCCAATACCGCTCCCGCAACACTTGGATATCGTGAACTTGAAGGTGAAAACTTTAACACTTGACATTGAAATTTATGACTTGTACATAATTATGCCCTGAAGTGAATTAGTAGGAAAACATAGTTTAGGTTTAMACCCGAGCTAAGGAGTCAAATTGTACCCTTAAAAATGTGATATTCGATAATATGGAACTAAATATGGATTTATAAATTAATAAAGGACATTCTTGGATTAAACACAAAATATCTAAGTTGGGCGATCGAACTAAGTAGATTTTCTTTCTGTAATCACAATTAGGTCATTTCGAAGCCTTACGTTGCGAAGGTTGAAGGAGTTCACGTCACGATTTAAATAGGCACCCATTAACATAAAGGACTTCGGGTAAGTAAATCATCACATCTCATTAATGTTATGAATGAATGTAATTGAACTCTTTTAGTTGGTCTAATATGTTATGTACGGGATTGTATGTTGAGGTGTGTAAATTTTGTGTAATGTTACATGTGTTCATATCCTGTATTACTTTTATGTTGAATGATATGTTATTGTTTCATATCTTGTACTATTTGTCGAATGATATGTTATATACGATTGTATGCATTTCATGCCATGGGCATGTARTTAGGGATTCTATATCACTTCTGACATGAGCCATTCACAGATTTAGAAAGTGAATGGTTTAGGAAATGAAATTTTAAAGGAAAATGTTAAAGTTTTGAAAATGTTAAAGTTTTCAAAAATGAGTGTAAATCTAGCCACGAAAGATGTGAGTGGGAAATGGGGCGTGAGGGATCGGCGCACCTGACCCTACCCTCTTGGAGGGTAAGTAAGAATGGAATGTTCACCTCCTTATGGGCAAGCTACGATATCCGGGAACATGTTTCAAATCAATTTTATGTAATAAGATAATTATTTTTTTTGAATGATTTAAATTCTTGAGGTTTCCGTGATTTTTGTTTTGAATAAATGTTGGGATAGTGAGGATTTGTTAAAACACATTTTTAACTCTTTTGGGTATTATTGAATTTTAAATGGATAGTTGATTAATTGCGAGTAGAGTGATGTAATATTCTCAGCTTAGAACAGTTCCTAATCTGGGGGTGTTACAATTACAGTATCAGAGCTTAGGATTTTCAAAAACTATTCTATAGTCTTGATAAGAGAAAGACTTATAAATTTTCGAAAAGTATACGGGTATCAAACCATGCCACAAGCTTCCTTTCCTGGACCATCTGGTAAGTTTGTATTTTGATTTAAATTCTCGAATGAGTTGAATGTTAGGTGYTAAGTTTCTATTTTAATTTAAATTCTTGAATAAGTTGAATGTTAAGTGTTGTGGTATGTCTTGATTTTGCTTTGAATTTGGGGTAAAGTATAATGTTCGATTTTATAATTATGCACTGCGTCTATGTATAAGTTCTTACACGATAAATTTTTGCAATTTAGTAATGGTTCATACTACGCGTTTTCAAGCCCAAGACGAGGCGATGCAACCCCAGGACAATGGGGCAGGTAGTACCCATGCTACACAAGGGACTCCAATGACCATGGAGGCCTTTATGAGGCAATGACTCCCTTCGAACAAGCAGGTAGTTGAGGAGGAGCAAAACGCGGGAATACGGGAAGGTTTGGAAGTTTAAGAGGCTCGTCCCACCGCCATTCTCGGGTACCACTGATCCTATGGAAGCGGAGAATTGGCTGATAGAGATACAAAAAACCTTCTCTGTCATGCGATGCCCAAGCAAAGAGAAAGTCGATTTCATCGCGTACGTGCTCCAAGGAGAGGTGTATGACTGGTGGCTGATGGTTCAGCGCCAGCATGAGAGGGATACTAGTCCATTCACTTGGAAAATGTTTATCGAGACCTTCAAYGATAAATATTTTTCCAAAACCGTACGATAGCARGAGCGCAAATTTGTGAGGCTGGAGCAGGAGAGCCAATCTGTTGGTGTGTATGAAGTTGAGTTCGCGCGATTAGCCAAATTTGCTCCTGATTTGGTTGCTACGGAGGAAAGAAGAGAAAGGCGATTTGACAAGGTGCTAAGGCCTTAGATTAAGCTGGTAGTGATCCCATTTGAGCTTTCTTTCTACCGAGAGGTTGTTAATAAATCTCTCTTGGTAGAAAAGGCTCAAATGTTGAGTAAGAAGGAGTTTAGGAGTCCACCCAAGAATTAGAGATTTAGAGGTGGAAATCTTAAGGGTGGTCAGAAGAGGAGGTACAATTAAGGGAGCAGGCAGGGAAATCAGCAAGGCAAATAGCAGAAGAAAGTTTGCTCCAAATGTGGCAAGGAACATATAGGTGAGTGCCTCTTCGGCAAGGGGGTGTGCTACAAGTGTGGAAAGCTAGGGCATTTTGTTAGGGAATGTCTTGGTGGAAGTGGTAGAGTGTGCTTCAACTGTGGAAAGCCCGAACATCTAGCCAAGGACTGTAGAGTGGCGAAACCAGCTGCTCAGGCACGCGTTTTCTATAATACCCGAGATTTTTCCTTTATTAATTTTTGTTTAATCGTGTGAATTGTGTGCCAACTAAGGTTGAATAATTTTCTATGTGGTTAATGTTTTAATTGTACCTTAACAAGTGCGAAATTATCATGTTTTTCCAATTAGGGCCCTTGGTTGGTTAGAGGTTTAACTCGATGGACTTTTTCATTTTCATTCGAAAAACTAGATTTTTATCGAAAGAAAAGCTCGTAGAATTTAAATTTAATGGATTGGGGTTAATTACGGATAGGAAGGCCCGAAGGATTTGGATTACGGCCCAAGTTAAAAAAAAAAAAAGAGAGAAACCCTAAACCATCTTCATCTTCCTCCCTATGCCGCCACTGTCCTCACCCTTAGAAAAACCCTAGCCGCAACCCACTCCCAAAACCTACCCACCTCTTTTTCTTCTCTTCTCGCCGCTGCCATTGCCGTTCCTCCTCTACCTACTCGATGCCCTCGTCGTGACTTTACCTTCTCTTTCTCTTCTCATCCTTTTCTCTTCCCTTCTCCTTGGCCGGCACTTAAAGTGGCCGCTGCTCATCGCTGCGTGCGATCGGCAGGCTACTCATCACACAGAAGATCTCTGCCAGTACACTGCTCGTAGCATGCATCGCTAGCGCTCGATTCTAGGAGCCGTGACCAAATCTGCTATCAGATCTGTAGTCGCTCGGAGAAGCGCGGCAACGTGACTGGCACAGCTAAGCTCGCTGTTGCACAGCGCCCATCTTCGGCTGCTGCTCGCCGCCACTTCTGGTCATGTCACGGCGAGTTGTTGCATGCCAGAGGCGAGAGATCCTCGTCCACCAAACCCCATGGCCGCTCCGGACGAAGCGCTCCGCCGATCCGCATCCTTCTTCTTCTTCTTCTTCTTCTTCTTCTTCTTCTTCCCTGCTTTGTGGTTTCGCCAGGACGGAGGAAGGATCGTGGTCAGCCGCTTGCCGCAGCGGAGCCCATCCAGATCTGTTGTTCCTTGACCAGATCTGTGCGCATCGTGCCGCCGCTCTGGTGTTTGCCGCACAGCCAGCTAGCCCCTTACCGGCCGTCGCTCTGCCCAGATTCGATCACCATCGTCAGTAGATGTCGACCACTCACGGAGCTCGCCGAAAAAATGAATCCAGAAATAGCAAGCACCTCGGCGCTCTGCGCCCAGGTGCCAATACCAATGCCAATGCCAGTGCCAGTGCTAGTGCCAATGCGAGCGGAGTGTCCAGGCTCCCGACGCCCAGGCGCCCAGTGCCCACGCCCTCGATGCCCAGGCGCCAGTGCCCAGGCACCCGACCACCATGCGCTCAATGCCTAGCGCTCAGGCGCGCCCGACGCCGACGCTGATGCCCAAGCCCCAGACTCCCGAGAACCCAAAAACCATTCCGAGACTCTTGGACTTTGTGGACTTAAAAGGTGAAAATGTTAATAATTAATATTTTAAATTTATGACTTCTGAAATTATATCCTAAACTAAAATTGTGAAGAACGTATATTAGGTTTAATACCCGAACGAAGGAGTTTAAATTGTAACCTTAAAAAGACATGATAATTGGTAATGTGGGAACTAAGAATGGATTAATAATTGGCAAAGGACATTCTTGGATTAAACACATAATACCTAAGTTGGGACGATCGAACTAAATAGACTTTCTTTCTGTAATCAAAATTAGGTCGTTCCGAGTGCCTTGACATTGAAAACAGTCGAGGGATTTCATTCACGACTTAAATAAGAACCTTTAACGTAAAGGACTCCGGGTAAGTAAACTCTCACATTCTCATTAAGGCATGTGTGTGATTGTTATTTAATCTGATATTTATGTAAGTAAATTCTCCCATTTCATTAACGCATATGATTGGATGTATCTGAATTCTTTTAGATGGCTTAATGTGTTGTGTGCGAGATTGTATTATAAGGTGTGTTAATTCTGTGGAATGTTACATCTGTTTATATCCTATATTACTTTTATGTCGAATGATATATTATATACTGTTTCATAACTTATACTATTTTTCAAATGATATGTTATATATACAAGTGGTATGCATTTCATGTCTTAGGCATGTAGTTAGTGTTCTACATCATTCCTGGCATGAGCCATTCATACATTGAGAAGTGAATGGTTTAGGATATGAAATTTTGAAAGGGAATGTATTTTATAAATAGTAATGTGTTTAGGAAAATGTTAAAGTTTTTGGAAAGGAGTGTAAACCTAGCCATGAAAGATGTGAGTGGAAAATGGGGTGTGGGAGACCAGCACACCCGAATTGACCCTCTGGGAGGGAGGTAATGATTCACCTCTGGGAGGTGAAAAGAAAAAGGAAGGTAGAAATTGTAATTGGGTTCCAAAGAACAAATGGTCCACTGCAACTTAATGGCTAGGTGTTACACTCTAGTGAGCTCTCGATTGTAATGAAAGGAAATGTTTTGCAAGTTATACATTTTGAAAGGAAATTTTTGCAAAAAGATTTCGAAATAGAAATGTTTTGAAGGTTTTCATTGAGGAAATGAGATTTTATAATTTCATGACATGTAGGACATGTTTATGCATTCATGCATGAGGTTTACTTACTAGGCTTTATAGCTCATTCCATTTCTCTCATTTTACATTTCAGGTGAAATGTAGCCAAATGGTGCGAGGAGGTCGCTTGTGGGCAAACCAAGATACCCTGAAGTTAATGTAAATGAATATTATGGATTAAGATGGCTGTATCAAGTATTATTATTTGGTTTAAATTCATTTGAGCTTTCGCAAATTTGTGTTAGTGAGTAAATGGTGACATTCCCAGGTTAGGATAAAGATTCCTAATCTGGGGGTGTGACATCTTCATCATGACAAGGAAGGAGGCCGATGAAGCACTGACCGTCGTTTCAGGTACTTATAGCTTTAAAATTTTGTTAATTCAATTATTATGGATGATCGCATGAGTTTAAGATTACGTGTTATATAGGCACTTTATCTGTGTGTAATATACATACTAATATACTATTTGATTTGGGAACTACCCGCTCCTTTGTCCACCCTGCTTTCACTGAGAGACTTTGAATCTCGTGTACATGTATGGATACACCACTGGGTGTGTCCACACCTTATGGGGAAGTCATGAATTCGGAATACGTGTTGAAGAATTGTACGATAGCACTGGATGGGAACGAGCTGACAGCAAAACTCGTAGTGTTGGACATTCAGGAGTTTGATGTCATTTTAGGCATGGATTGGCTATCAAAGCATCATGCTACAATTGATTGCCGYAAGAAGAAGGTTATGTTTGGTCTGCCTGGCGAGCTCCAGTTCGGCTTTGTCGGGTCGAGGGTGAAACCGTCCATCCCGATAATATCTGCTATGAAGGCCCGTCGGATGATGAAGAAGGGTTGCACCGGCTACCTGGCTTCATTAGGGGAGATTCTTGAAACAGAGCTCTCGATCGAACAAATTCCGATTGTTCGAGAATTTGTGGATGTGTTTTCGAATGACCTTCAAGGTTTACCACCGATAAGGGAGATCAACTTTACCATTGATTTGGTGCCTGGAACGGCACCGATCTCTAGGGCACGCTATCGAATGGCTCCTGCGGAACTTAAGGAGTTGAAGGAGCAATTGCAGGACCTCGTGGATAAGGGTTTCATCTGATCTAGTTTCTCGCCATGGGATGCACCTGTACTGTTTGGTAAAAAAAGAATGATGGATCAATGAGATTATGCATAGATTACAGAGAGTTGAACAAGATGACGGACGATAAGGAATAGATACTCGTTGCCAAGGATCAATGATCTATTTGATCAACTCCAAGGGGCGGGATATTTTTCTAAGATTGACTTGAGGTCTAGCTACCATCAGTTGAGGGTTTGAAATGAAGACATTCCTAAGACCGCATTTCGAACTCGGTATGGGCACTATGAATTTTTGGTAATGCCATTCGGGTTGACCAATGCACCTGCTGCATTTATGGATTTGATGAATCGAATCTTTAAGGAGTATTTGGACCAATTCATCATWGTCTTCATCGACGACATATTGGTGTACTCTCATCCAAGGAAGAGCATGAGGAGCATTTGAGGAAGGTAATCCAGGTACTTAGAGTCAAGAAACTCTTTACAAAGTTTAAAAAGTGTGAGTTTTGGCTTCATAGCATGCCATTTCTAGGACATATTATTTCCAAGGAAGGTATTGCGGTGGACCCAAGTAAGATTGAGGCGGTTCGACGATGGCCGGCACCTACCAATGTTGGTGAGGTTCGTAGCTTCCTTAGGTTAGCTGGTTACTACCAGAGATTTGTGGAAGGATTTTCCAAAATTGCCTCTCCTATGACCTAGTTGACCAAGAAGAACACAAAATTTCTGTGGAATGCGGATTGTGAGCATAGTTTTGAAGAGTTAAAGAGATGATTGACATCTGTTCCAGTCTTAACAATTCCGCAAGGTTGCGAAGGGTTTGTGATTTATAGTGATGCCTTAATGAAATGTTTGGGTTGTGTCTTGATGCAACATGGTAAGGTGATTGCTTATGCCTCAAGGCAATTGAAGGATTATGAGAAAAACTATCCAACGCATGATCTGGAGTTGGCTGCCATTATTTTTGCGTTAAAGAACTAGAGGCATTATTTGTATGGAGCAAGATGCGAGATTTTCACCGACCATAAGAGTCTCAAATACTTCTTCACCTAGAAGGAGTTGAATATGAGGCAACGACGATGGTTGCAACTCGTTAAGGATTATGATTGYGTGATAAACTACCACCCAAGTAAGGCTAATGTAATGGATGATGCGCTTAGCAGGATGAATCATGGAGCTGTGGCCGCTTTACAAGTCTATCAGAAACCACCGATGGCAGAGATTTGGAAGCTCGACTTGGAAATGGTTTCGCAAGACTTATCAGGCTACTTCGCGAATATGACTTTTACACCCACTCTCCTTGAAAGGATAAGGGATGTGTAGATGGATGATCCCTTGGTGTTGAAATGGCGAATAGAAGTTGCGGACGAAAAACGTTCGGACTTTGTTATCACAGTCGATGGAGCCATGCAGTATGGTGACAGACTTGTGGTTCTAGACGATAAGGGTTTGAAGGAGGAGATCTTGAGAGAAGCTCATAATACGCTCTATTCGGTTCACCCAGGAAGTATGAAGATGTATCGAGATCTGAGAAAATATTTCTGGTGGGTTAGCATGAGCCATGATGTAGCGAAGTTTGTTCAGCGTTGTCTTACCTGCCAGCAGGTGAAGGCTGAACATCAACGACCCTCTGGTCTTCTGCAACYCTTTATGATTCCAGAATRGAAATGGGAGCACGTTGGTATAGATTTCATTGTTGGGTTACCTAGGACGAAGAAGGAATATAAGGCTATCTGGGTAATTATGGATCATCTTATGAAGTCAGCACACTTCTACCGGTTAAGACAACCTATAGCATGGAGAAATATGCGGAATTGTATATGGCTGAGATCGTCAGGCTACACGGTGTTCCACTGTCTATTGTGTCTGATCGTGACCTAAGGTTTATTTCTGCATTTTGGAAGAGTTTGCATAAGGTTATGGAGAACTGCTTTTCACTCACAAACAGATGGACAGACCGAGAGGACAAATCAGATCCTGGAGGATATGCTAAGGGCTTATGTAATTGACTTCTGAGGAACTTGGGATGAATTCCTTCCGTTAGTGGAATTTTCGTACAATAATAGYTATCAGGCTACTATCGGTATGACCCCTTATGAAGCACTATATGGAAGGAAGTGTAGGTCGCCAGTTCATTAGGATGAAGTGGGTGAGAGGAAGTTCTTAGGTCCTGAGATAGTACAAYACACCACAGAGGCAGTTGAAAGGATTCATCAACGGATGAGAACTGCTCAGAGTAAACAGAATAGTTATGCAGATAGGAGAAGGAAGCAGTTGGAATTCGATGTTGGGGACAAAGTTTTCCTAAAGGTGGTGCCTATGAAGGGAATTATGAGGTTTGGGAAGAAGGGAAAGTTGAGCCCTCGTTTCATTGGACCTTTCGAGATCCTCGAAAGAGAGGGCGACTTAGCCTATCGAGTTGCCTTGCCACCGACCTTATCAGGTGTGCATAATGTATTTCATGTTTCCATGCTAAGAAAATATGTTCCGGATCCCTCCCACATTCTCAGTTATGAAGCGTTGGATCTTCGTGAGAACCTATCTTACGAAGAGATGCTAGTAGAAATATTGGAAAGGGAGGAAAAAGTATAATCGGGTTCCAAATAAGATGGCTCACTGCAGAGCTTAGTGGCTATGCATTACACTCAATGAGCTCACGAATGAAAGGAAATGGATTGTTTTACAAATTACAAATTTTGAAGGAAAGGTTTTTGTAAAGAGTTTTCGAAAAAGGAATTTGGAAATTTTTTCATCTTAAAGGCAGAATTTTATAATTTCATGACATGCAGGACATGTTTATGCATTCATGCATGAGGTTTACTTACTGGGCTTTTTAGCTCATTCCTGTCTTTTATTTTGTATTTCAGATGATGCGTAGCCARATGGGGCRARGWGGTCGCTTGTGGGCGAGCTAAAAGATACCYGGGAACATGTTTCAAATTAATTTTATGTAATAAGATAATTATTTTTTTGAATGGTTTAAATTCTTGAAGTTTCCRTAATTTTTGTTTTGAATAAATGTGGGGATAGTGAAGATTTGTTAAAACACATTTTTAACTCTTTTGGGTATTATTGAATTTTAAATGGATAGTTGATTAATTGCGAGTAGAGTGATGTAATATTCTTAGCTTAGGACAGTTCCTAATTTGAGAGTGTTACATTTCGACTAAAAATGAATAAGCCCAACAAGTTGAGCCTCTAACCAACCAAGGACCCTCATTCGATTAACGCAATAATCTCATACTTATTAAATATACAATTAAACAATAACCACACAGAAAATTTCCAACCCTAGTTGGCACACATAATCATACGACCATAAAAATTTATAAAATTTATAAAAAGTAAAATCTTGGATATTACAAACTGCAAATGATGTTGAATCTGCTAAGGTTGCTCAAGAACAACACCAATCCAAAGCTAGATCTGAAAGTACAATGGAAGTACAAAATATCCAAGTTTCTTCCGATGGATTAATCTTGATAAATCACCTGAAGGATGTCATTGCGAAAACAATTGAAGAAAAACATGGAGGAAGCACCAGATCTTTTCAAGGATATACCAAACCATATACTCAAAAGATATGCAGTCTTCAAATGCTAATCGGTTATCAACCTCCTAAATTTTAACAATTTAATGGTAAAGGAAATCAACAACAGCATAGAGCCCACTTTGTTGAAACGTGCAACAATGCAGATACTGAAAGTGATTTAGTTGTCAAACAATTTGTTAGATCCCTTAAAGATAATGCTTTTGATTGGTATATGGATACTACCCCTGGATCAATCAATAGTTGGAGTTAATTCGAGTAGGAATTTCAAAACCAATTTTATAGCACTCAAATAACTATTAGCATGTTTGAATTAAGTCAAATTCGACAGTGGAATGATGAACCCGTTATTGATTACATCAATTGATGGRGAAGTTTAAGCTTTAATTGTAGAGATCGCCTCTCCGAACAATTTGCAATCGAGATGTGTATTCAAGACATGCATTGGGGCCTCCAATACATTTTAAAAGGGATCTAGCCAAGAACCTTTGAAGAATTAGCTACCCGCATTCATGATATGGAAATAAGTATCCTCACCAATCAAAGTCGAGGAATTCATGTTAATAAGTCAACCAAATATGAGAAGAAGCTGGAATTTCAAACTGGGGGTAAACTTTCCTCAGAATTTGAAACTAAAGATTCAACACAAGAAAAAAAATCAAGATGCTCCTTAGTGTACGAGCCTAAACTACACGCCACTCCTTGATAAGAGTTAAAACTATCTGAGTGCAACTATCAAAGTCTCGTCAAAAAATTTAAGATGCTCCTTAGTGCACGAGCTTAAACTGCATGTTACTCCTTAATAAGAGTTTAAATTGTCTGAATGTGATGCTTTTAGTGTACGAGCCTAAACTGCACATACTCCTTCATAAGAGTTAAATTGTCTGAATGTCATGCTTCTTAGTGCACGAGCCTAATTGCATGTTACTCCTTGATAAGAGTCAAAACTATCTAAAAAACTTCAAGATGCTCCTAGTRTATGAGCCTAAACTACACATGCTCCTTGATAAGAGCTAAAACTATCTAAATGTCTCAAACAAATTCAAGATACTYCTGGCCTGCATAAGCTAAAATTGCAAAAATGCCCACCAAAAGTGTTGTATGCGGTGAAACTACTAAAGCACTCCAACAAGTCCAAGTTGGTACAAACGGATGCTCCTATCCTGCATGAGCTAAAACTATGAAAAATACGCACCAAAAGTGTTGTATGTGGTAAAACTGCTAAAACGCTCTAACAAGTCCAAGTTAGTAAAAATGGATACTCCTGGCCCTCAAGAGTGTAAAATATGTATGGCCTTACCTAAAAAAAATCTTTCATATGTTTGAACTACGTTTTGAATTGATTCCTTTTAAAAGGATACTATAGCTTGGAAGTTAATTTCTAAGTTCAGTCATGACATAATTAAGGGAATAGTCCTTAATTGAATAAATAGATTGTAAAAAAAAAAGACAAACAAAAATGAAAGAAGAAATGTATATTTATTCATTCAAAATATGTAAATAAATGTTTAAGTAGAGGGGGCATAAAAAAAGAGGTCCTTTCAAATATTGAATTGCAAATTAACTATATCTTGCTTGTTCACTTCCAGGAATTACTTCACATCATCCAAGTTCTAAAAGGGAGTGTTTTCAACGGTAGCAACTTCTTCTCTCTTGGAAGATAGAATGACCTCGACATTCTTCAACTCTTTGCGACTCTTCTAAAGTGCAACTTGAGATTCCTACTTTCTATTCTCAAGAGCATCTGCCAGTAGAAGAAGATTTCAGAGGACAGAGGAACTATTCCGTGAATCAAACTATTACAAGCTTCTAGAAAAGGTCGGCTATGGCGCCAACGCTACTGTGTCTAGAGCATGCTATCTTCCGCTCAATGAAATTRTGGTGGTCAAATGCTTGGAACTYGATCGCTGCAACAACAATTTGGATAACATATGCAGAGAAGCTCAAACTATTAGTYTGATATATCACCCTAACTAATTAGAGCTTATTATCCATTTGTGGTTGATCGCAATCTTTAAGTGGTGACACCATTCATGGCAGAGGAGTCTTGTCTAAACCTCATGAAGATAGCATAACCACATGGGGTTGAAGAGTTAGCTATTGGATAAAAARAAAAGAAAAGAAAAGAAAAAGATCCTTGAGGATCTGGATTACCTGCATCGACGTGGACACATCCATCTTGATATAAAAGCTGGAAATTTGATGAAGGGTGCTAGTGGAAATTGTCTGGAGGATATTCCTATATACTCAAGTGACAATGGAAGTATAAATAGTGAATCAGATAATTATTGTGCACTCAATTCAAGAGACACTTGCAATGTACTTGAACAGATTATGGAACCACTGTGCAGGTGATAAAGAAACCAACCTTTGCTTCGGGAGTTCGTCAAAAAGGAAGCTCCATTCGGTTAAAAGAAGAGTCGGAAGATCTCAAACTGGAGAAAATTAAATCTTCGGTCAACCTTCCTTTCCATATTTGTTTTTTTATTTTTTATTTTTTTGGTTGGCAGCGTGAAACCTAGCAACCAATTGTAGCAAAACCAACGAAGTCTTTGAATAATATATGACAGTGATCCTTTGGCCAAAATTTCCAATGTAAAAGATATTATATCTCTTGGATCTGGTTCCGAGTTTGACTCATAGCCTGAGGCAAAAATGGAGCAGCTATAAGTTTCATCGAATTAGAGAATGGCATATAGGAAGAGAAACTTGGATTCTCTTTCCAGTTCAGATTCCCAACCTTTGAAGAATTATACAGATATAAGTAGAAGAACAAAGACTTTGTCGATTTTGAAATGGTTTTTTAGACGACAATTAGCAGTAGGAGAGAAAATGTTGTCGGTGGTCAGATTTTCCCCATAGAATTGTGAGACAAGTCATTGCTCAAGTTGTGGATGTTCTTAATATTGAGCATAGCAGAATACATGAAGAGAAAGGCGAAGCACTGCATCCTATTAAATAGAAGAGAGATCCATCTAAAGAAGACAACAAATTTCTGTGCGTTCAGAACTTTACTAATGATGTCTAGTTTTTTTTTTTTTTTTGTCTTTTCCTCCGAAAGAATCTGTGGTTTCGGATTGGGATTTAGACTCCATTACCTCAGATCATGCAAATTTAGGGGATCTTAGAAGCAGAACAGAGAAGAAAAATCTTGGGGGCTGCCGCCGCTCGCCAATCTCACTAGAAACAGAAGGAAGAAACCTTCTCTGTTGTCGCCATTGTAGATTTGCCATTGGCAAACCTACATGGCGCATTGTTCTCTGAGGCAATATCCATGCCGTTGTCTTCATTGTGGTCGCCATTGGAAGTCAAGACATGGCTGTGTAGAAACAGAAAGCGGAAAGCTCTATGCCACGATTGCCATTGCAACATTCCAGATGCTTACTCCCCGTCACCGTGGCTATCACTGGAATAAAAAGAAGGCAGAAGGTCCTAGGAGACTTGATGGCCATTTGCTGGATCATGCGAGGAATAGAGGGTTATAGGTTGATATCTACAGAAAAAATGGAAGGGCTCGTCTAGTCGCCAACACCGGCTGCCCATCGTCGTAATTACTGTCTGAAAAAGAGCAGGCAAGTCGAAGGTCACTGCTACAAATCTGCAAACAAAAGAAGTTGTCTGCCGCTTGCTGTGCTTGTTGACCATGGCTGTGGACCTACATCGGCAAAACAAAAGCCAAGACGAAGGTCACCATTGCTCTATGTCGTCGTTGCGAGTTGCCCACTGCCTCGGTTGGTGCTGCAAATCTACGAAAGAGAGGAGTGATCGTGGCTTGGCGGAATCAGAAGGCAAAGGAGGATTCATCGCTGTAACACCCCTAGATTAAGAACTGTCCTAAGCCGAGAGTGTTACTAACCTTATTCATAATCATATCATTACTGTGAGAAAATAGAAGAAACTTGAACACTTGTCTAAAAAGGTTTATAAAAATTTCGAAAGAGTTTCCTCTGTAATTCTAACAATTACCCCTTGTATACATYCAAAGTCCTCAAATGTTTCAATACTGTAACAACATGCATTCCAACCCAACAAATATCCAAAATAATAAATATTGTATTCCAACCATCCATTACCAACCTAACATTTACCAAAACTGAAATTTGTGAAACTTGAAAGAATTTAAAACACGATTAGTTAAACAATTTAAGAAATATCTTGAACAATACATAAAATCTTTCTAGACAACCAGCTATCTCATTCAGTAAAATTTATTTATATAATGCTTCGGGGTATCAAGATCTGCCCACAAGCGGCCTCCACACACCGTCTAGCTACACATCACTTGAAATGCAGAAAAGGAAATGGAATGAGCTATAAAGCTGAGTAAGCAAATCCCATGCATGAATGTATGTGAAATGCACTATATGTTATGAATTCACAGCTCACTCCCTTAATAAAACTTTCCAAATACTTTCATAAATTTCCATCTCAAAATGTAAGAATTTTGTAAAACCTTTTCATTTCATTAAAGTCATGAGCTCACTTAGTGTAATACCTAGCCATTAAGCTTGMAATGGGCCATTATTCTTTGGAACCCGATTACATTTCCTAATGGTAGAACCGYAATACGGTTAATATCACTTAACTTTTCCTTTCATCTTTTCACCTCCCAAAAGGTGAACATTACTTATCTCCCTACCCTACAAGAGGGTTGGGTCGGGTGCGCGGGTCCCTCACGCCCCATTTCCCACTCACATCKTTTATGGCTAGGTTTACACTCTTTTCTAAAAATCTTATTTTCCYGATAATAATTCATTTATAAAATTTCACTTCCTTTAAAATTTTATTTTCTAAACCCTTCGTTTTCTAAATGTACGAATGGCTCATGCTGAAAATGATATAGAATACTATAACTACATAAAATCGTATATAAATACCATTCGACATAATAATAGTACAAAATATATATTACGTGAAATCATTCAGTACAATCATAACACATTTCATACCATAGTCGAATACAATCACCACATAACACAATAAAAATAAGTAGGCGGTATGGAGATTCACTTACATAGAACTCATATTCAATACACATTCAATTTACCTAAGAGAAATTTAAAAACATCAACACATATGTGTTAATAAGAATGTGAGAATTTACTTACTCGGAGTCCTTACGTAAAAATTCTTATTTAAATTGCAAAGCAGAGTCCCTCGATCGCTCTTAACATCAATGTGCTAGAAAATGACCTAATTATGATTACAAAAGAAAGTCCATTTAATTTGATCGTCCAATTTTAAAACATTAAAAGATTATTCCATGAACATTTTAACCCGTACTTAATTCCTCCATAGCCAAATTATCCCATTCTTAAAGGTACAACTTATTTCATAGCTTTTTACCCCTCTCAACAATTGATAATGGCACTACAATAAACAATACATTTTCAAGTCCAACCACACTCTTTGTACAATTTAAACTCATTCTTAGATCTGGTATTAAATCTAATCTATGTTCTCCCTGTAGAAGACTCGCAATCATCTTATGTGGTTGTTTGTGATTTGGTTCCAGTAGTCAACAAGGATGTGTTTGTTCTTATAGCAAAGTCGGCGCCCATTTTCTTTCTCGAAGAGGAACATCCATGAACATAGGGTTAGAGTACTCACAGATGAACACGGGGTTGGAGTACTCATAGATCTGATCGTCTGAGAAGTACTCCTCCACTTTTTTCTAGCATTAGATAGTGCTCTACTCTATGTCGCAGGTACTACATATGTGGCTGACATAGTTGATTTGGCAGCAGCACCAATTGTTGCAGATCTGGAAGGGGTACCCTTCGAGATATTGTTCTTAAGGGCCATTGGTGAATTTGATTTGAAGAGAAGAGATGAACGGCAGAGAAAGTCCCACTGGGCATTCCAAAGCTTGTTTACATGATTCTCTMGATTGCAAAATAATATAACAAAATAAGAGGAATGCGAAAGAAGTGTGTTAATCTTATAAGTTTGATAAGAAACGTGTTACAATCTTTGAAATGTTCATGTGGAAAGAACTCAATCCGTTGATTCTTCTCTTTGGAATTTTTCGAGGGCTTCRTAGCTTGATCTTGATATTCAGACTCTTTGGAATTTTTCTAAGGCTTCACAGCTTGATCTTGGGAATTAAACTCTTTGAAATCTTCCAAGTGCTTGGCAGCTTGATCTCAGGAATTAAACTCTTTGTGAGTTTTCGAGGGCTTCGCAACTTGACCTCGAGATTTGGACTYTTTGGGAGTTTCCGAGGGCTTTGCAGCTTGATCTTGAGATTTGGAGAGAAATTTGGCTTCTTCCAACTTGAAATTCTTCTGGTCCTCAATTTGAATTTCTGGACTTTGATATGAAATTTTGGACCTCTTTCTCTCGTGCTTTGGCCTCTATTTATAGGTAAAGCGAGTTGATTTGATTGGTCGAAGTGACACTTAAGAGCGATATGGCATCACCTAATTTGCCAAGCTTTTCTTAATTTTCATTGGTTGAATGTCGTCATCATTGACATGTGTAGCCGTTTCATTGGTTGACATGCCACATACTCCCCAATTCAAGGGAGTATTTAAAATTGATTTTTAGTCATTTAAATAGATTATGAAAATTTAATCTAATAAAATTTTCATATCTATAGAAGGAATATTTTGGAAATGCGCCATCCATTAAGAAAGAGAAAATCCTAATTGCTCCTTCTTGATCTTTTTCAAACATCTTACTCCTCAAACTTCAAACATACATTCACTTGTCTCTTCTGCTTCACAGTTGCTCCTCTTCTAAAAATTGAATGTGCGGGTTATTGGCTTCACCAACAGCTCCTTCATCTTCTCCTCCTCGCAAACCTCTTCATCATGCCTCCATTTTTGTTCTATATTGCTTCACCAACAACAGCCACCCTTAATTTCAAGTAAGGTCTTCTTTGATGAATTGAAGTCTAAAATTAGATTTTGAAGTTAAAAAAATAATTGAATTTTAAATGCAACAGAGTTATTTTATAATGCCTAAATCTGAATATTGAATTTGGTAATCTAACTTGAGATCTTTTAATATATTAAATCAGAATGTTATCACTTAAAATTTATAGAAGGAATTAAGAAGCACATAGGCCTCATTTGATTATCAATGATTCTGTACTGGGAGAGTAATATGGTTCCTCTTTATTAAATTTTGACATTTGGAGAATTATTTTGATATTTGGAAAGGAATTAGATTCCTCAAATCCATGAAAATAATTATACAATCTCGAGAAAAAGAATAATGGCAAAAGGTGGTATTCTGATTACTTTTCTCGAAATTTTAAAATTAAAAAAATGCACAATAAGTTTTAAAGACTTTAATAACCTTTTTTTTTTCCTCCCAACCTTCCTCTCGTTCTTTCCTCCATGACTAAACTCTTCTCTACAAAACCCTCTAACATTTTCCCCAAGAGAACTTCTAAACTCTTTGTAACACCCCCTATCATAACTACCCTAATCCGGGAATGTCATTGACTTAATTCTCATATATTTAAAATTTTAGCAGAAGCTTTTGACAATAAAGGAATAAATTTTAAACTTTCAACAAGTTCATAAATAAATAAAAAAATTTAATTCACAGAGCGACTCTTGGGTATCAAAGCCTGCTCCAAACGAATGTCCATGCACCATYTGGTTAATCATCACCTGAAACATAAAATAAGGAAATATGGTGTGAGCTACTAAGATCAGAAAGCAAATCCCATGCATGAATGCATGAATAATGCCCTATATGTCATGAGTTATAAAATTTTACTTTCTCAATAAAAGCTTTCTAAACATTTCCATTTTATAAACTTTCTCATAGAAACTTCCCTTTCAAAATGTAAGAACTTTTCAAACATTTCCATTCCTTTAAAGTTGTGTGCTCACTTGGTGTAATGCCTAGCCATTAAGCTTTGGAGTGGAGCATTTATTCTTTGGAATCCGATCACATTTCTACCGGTAGAACCGCAAAGCAGTTAACATTCCTTTACTTTTTCTTTCATCTTTTCACCTCCAAAGAGATGAACATTACATTTTCCTACCTTCCCAGAGGGTCGATTCGGGTGCGCCGGTCCCCTACACCCTATTTTCCACTCACATCTTTCATGGCAAGGTTTTACAACCCTTTTGTTTCAAAATCCTTAACGTTTGGAAATCATTCATCATAAAAATAATATCTTTAAAAACTGCACTCCTCAAACATTTACTTTTCCAAATTTCATTCTCTAAAAACATTTCCTTTCTTGAATGTATGATTATGTCCATACAAGAAATATGCAATTACTGCAATCTACGTGCTCATGGACCACATGAACCCTTAACTTAAAATTTCGAACATATCAATGGGTAATAAAATTCGCATACTTGAAGTAATATCATATTATAGCACATAAAAGCGATTATCAATATACATTCAATTTACATAAGAAGATTCAATCATAATAACAACACACTTGCATCATCACTAAATGAGAATGTCGGAATTTACTTACATAGAACTCAGATTCAATACACATTCAATTCACCTAAGAGCAATTTAATTATAACAACAATACAAATGCGTTAATGAGAGTGTGAGAATTTACTTACATAGAACTAAGATTCAATACCCATTCAATTCACTTAAGAGTAATTTAATTATAACAATCATACATATATGTTAATGAAAATGTGAGAATTTACTTACTTGTAGTCCTTAGTAAAGTTTTAGTTTAAGTCGTTAGCAGGGTGCCTTGGTTGCCTATAACGTTAATGTGCCACAGTATCCTAATATTATTACACAAACAATATTGTTTTGAAACTTGTTTAACCAAACACATTTATTTAAGAGATGTATTTACCGTTAATACCTTCATCATTTTGTCTATGGTGACCTTAACTAATAATTTCTCAAGATGAATTTCCATGTCAATAAAAATCGAACTACTAATAGTACAATTTAATTTCATCATTTCTAATTTGTTCTTAAAATAACAATAATAATCATAATCACAATATACATTATTTTATCATACAATGCTAAATTTCACCCTAAATTATATTCTAACATATTTCTAGAATTATATCCTCATTTTACTTAATCGTACTAACTTAACTTTCAATTAACGTATTCCATATTTAATTTCTTGATTATTATTACATAATACAAAACCTAGGCCATTTGGTTAATTTAAATAAAGAAACTAAGGATTCACCTCGAATCTCAAACCTTAGGTGTGGTATCGAGTCTAAGATGTAATGGCGTCAATCATGCTCGAGAAAAAAATATGCTCCGGGCGTGCGAACGGCCATCCTGGTTGGGCAAGTGCCGCGCGCGCTACTAGCTTGAGCAGACGGCACACGGTGCCTGATCGCCTGGGTGCTGGGGCGTTTGGGTGCCTGGTCACTTGGGCATCTCATCGCCTGGTCGCCTGGTCGCTTGAGTGCCTGGTCACCGGGTCGCCTGGGCGCCTGGGCGCCTGACGAGAACAGAGGAGATGGAGTGGCATTCAGCATCGGTAGAGAAGAGGAGAGAGAGAGAGAGAAAGAGGGTGAAAAGGCCAGTATTGGTGAGGACAAAGGGAGGAGGCGCCAGTTGGTGGCGGCTATGGTTAGGAGGTTTAGGTTTAGGGTTTTCTTTGGGAAAAGATGAATAGTAATCTTCATCTTTAAATAGCTTTTTTTTTTTTAAAGCTAACTTAACCCTAACTAAAATTTCTTCGCGGACCGTTTTTATTACTTAACCACTAAGCCCAACTAAATTAAAATCTATTAGTTTTCTTCTGGCCTAAAATCGAACTCCAAATCCGATTTTAGATTTGAATAAGAAGAGGATGGGCTCTAACGGATCAAGTATAATTTAATTAACTGAGACTTCTAATTAAAGTAAAGTAATAAAATTTCACCTTAAAATAAACATAYTCATTTATTAACGCATAACAAATAATAAATCAATAAAATAATTATTTATTTYTGATTGGCASATCAAACATTATGTCCTCCAAGTCATTTCGTCGTAAATTAATCAATTTACTAACAATCATAAATATAATCTAATTAGTGGATTAGAGCATAAATTATCTATATATTTAAAAAGTTCGAAAGGAAAAACAAAAACTAAATCTCGAGTATTACACTCTTTCCCAAAAAATCCTCTACTCGTGTACATCATAAACAATTTAAGGATTTAGTTTCTTTTATTTTCAAAATTAAGATATTAATTATATGGGGTAGGATTTTGATTTTTATATTCATCCTAATATTTTGAACTCAAAAAAATGTCTTCCTTTTCCCAAAAGYYCATATATAATCTTTTACTCCTTCCTTGATCCATTGAGGKAGTAGATCAAGTTCTAGAAAATATGGAGAACTCAAATAGATTGTAATACCCGAATATTTTTCTTTTATTAATTTTTGTTTGATAGTACGAATTTGCGTGCCAACTAGGGTTGGATAATGTTCTATGTGGTTATTGTTTAATTGTACATTTAATAAGTACGAAAATATTGTATTTGTTGGATTAGAGTCCTTGGTTGGTTAGAAGTTCGATTTGTGGGCCCATTCATTTCTTAGTCGGAAGTTAGACTTTGTTCGAAAGAAAGCCTATTGAATTTAATTTAAGGATTGGGTTAATTATAGATGGGGAGGCAAGGAAACCCTAAAAATATCCTTTTCTTCTTCTTTCCCCGATACTGCTACTGCCGCCACCCTACTTCTGGAAAACCCTAAGCCATCGCCGCTGCCGCTCCTCCCTTGCCGTCACCTCGACGTTGGCTCTCTTCTCCTCTCCTCTTCTCTCTTTCTCTCTCTCTCTCTCTCCCCCCTATTCTCTTCCCTCCTCCCACTGCCGGCACCGATTTGGAGTGGCCGCTACTCATCGCTGCTTGTGATCTGCAGGCCACTCGCCGCACTGGAGGTCCCCACCAAATCCGCACCAGCTTCATCAACCCGATTAGCACCGGCCACCAAATTAGCCAGGCCGAGATTGCCGCTGGTAGTTGATCATCGAGGTGGACTTCCCTGCTGGCCAGATCTGCCATCTTCTTCTCTCTGCTTGACCGGAGTTGCCATAGTTGCACCAAGGTCTGATCTGTGCATCAGAACCGCTATTGCTCGGGGAAGACTTGCCGCTCACTGCTCACTGCTTGGCTGTCACCTCTACTATCTGTCTTTGCTACTGCTGGTCGCCAAATTTGCCAAGTTCAACCAAACCTTGTGCCATTGTTGTTCTACTCGTCGTCGAAGTTCGCCGAAAACTGGGTCCTTACTGGCTGTTTGCTAGCAAGGCCCAGACACCCAGCGCCTAGGAGCCTAACACCTAGAAGCCCAAATGCCCAAACGCCCAAACGCTCGGAGCGCAATGCCTTTTTTCACGAAACTTGGATTCTGTGGACTTAAAGGTGAAAACATTATTATTTGATATTGGAATTTATGACCTATGAAATTATATCCTAAAGTAAAATTGTGGGAGAACATAGATTAGGTGTAATACTTGAGCTAAGGAGTTTAAATTRTACYTATAATATAATTGGTAATGTGGGAATTAAGTATGGATCAATAATTGGCAAATGACATTCTTGGAATAAACACTGAGTATCTAAGTTGGAACAATCGTACAAAATGGACTTTCCTTCTATAATCACAATTAGGTCGTTTTGAGCACCTTAATGTTGAGAACGGTCGAAGGATTTCACTTCGCAATTTAAATAAGAAACCTTTAACGTAAAGGACTCCAAGTAAGTAAATTCTCTCCTTTTACTAACGCATTTGAATTGATGTATCTAAATTYCTTTAGGTAGATTAATGTGCTGTATATGAGATTATATGTAAGTAAACCCCCATACCCGCCTATCTCTTTTGTTGTGTATTATGTAGTGGCAGTATGAGATTATGTTATGAAATGTGTTGATTGTGTGGAATGTTTTCACGTGTTTCATATCTTGTATTGTTATTATGTCGAATGGTATGTTAAATACAGTTGTATGCATTTCATGTCATGGGCATGTAATTAGTGTTCTGCATCATTCTTGGCATGAGCAATTCATACATTTAGAAAGTGAATGGTTTAGGAAATGAATTTTGAAAGGGAATGAATTTTATAAATGTAACATGTTCAAGAAAATGTTAAGATTTTTGGAAAGGAGTGTAAACCTAGCCATGAAAGATGTGAGTGGGAAATGGGGCGTGGGGGACCGGCGCACCCRACCTGACCCTATTGGAGGGTAGGAAAATGTAATGTTCACCTCTTTAGAGGTGAAAAGWGGAAAGGAAAAGTAATGTAATGTTAACCGCTTTGCAATTCTACCGGTAGGAATGTAATCGGGTTCCAAAGAATAATGGCCCATTGCAGAGCTTAATGGCCAGGCATTACACTCGTGACTCATGATTGTAATGAAATGAAAGGTTTTTACAAGTTCATACATTTTGAAAGGAAAGATTTTTTGAAAAGGTTATGAAATGGAAATGTTAGAAAGTTTTCATTAGAAAGGTGAAATTTTATAATTCATGACATGTAGGGTATATTTATGCATTCATGAATGAGATTTGCTTATCGAGCTTTATAGCTCATTTCATTTCTCTCATTCTGCATTTCAGGTGATGTGTAGCCAGATGGTGCAAGGAGGTCACTTGTAGGCAAACCATGATACCCTGAAGCATATTCTAAACAAATTTTACGGAATAAGATAGTTATTTGTCTAGAATGGTTTTTATGTATCATTAGGATATTTATTATTTGGTTTAGCTAATTGTGTTTTAAATTCTCTTGATTTCTTCAAATTTCAGTTTGAATAAATGTTAGGTTGGTAAAAGATTTATTGGAGCACATTACTCGTTATAATGCATGTTGTTAATAGGTGTTGAGAATGTTGAGAATCTTTTGAATGTATGCAGGGGGTAGTTATTAAAATTACGGAGTAAACTCTGTCGAATTTTTTTATTAAAACTTTTTGACAAGGATTAATTTCTTTCATTTCCTATAGTAAATTATTGTTTTATGAGTAAGGTAATGTAATACTCTTGGCTTAGGACAGTTCCTAATCTAAGGGTGTTACATAATAGAGTTGAGTGCTCAATATCATACTTCCTATGGATGAGCATCTTGTAGATAATTAATTCTAGGATAAATTCCATAAAAATCAAGACATTGAATATCAGAATTAGATAGAGAATATAATTCTCTCATTATCATCATTTGATATTCTACTATTGCTGGATGTAGTGAGTCGGGTTGAACTCTTTCACTAGAGCTTTGTATCGATTTCTGAGGTCTAAGTGAAAGGTTTTCATGAAAAGGTTTTCGACCTTCATTCTCAGAATGTTGATCTATCATCTTTTCTTTAGATGAAGATGGTCTATCTATTTTCTCGATCTTAATGTAATAATCTTGTGTCATCTTGTTGGCAATTTCACAACTACCAATCTTGGCATTTATCATTTTGCACCACAATAAAAGTAACTCTACCACTTCTTTGGCCATTCCAGGGAGGTTAGAAATATCAATAATATCAGAAATAATGTCTTTAATGGAAACAACTTGTTTTTCCAAGTCTTTTTGTATTTCAATAATCCTCTTCATAAACACGACCATCTTCGGTCAGGAAACCTGCTAAAACATTTTATTAGATCAAACAACCTCAATATCAAAASAATATTCAGACAAAAGTGTTTGCCATCTAATAAACCATTTATACCCTAGTTTAGAAGGTAAATTATTTTGACTAAATGCCTTCACCTGAGTGTTATCAGTTCTTAACAAGAATCTTCTCGGTAGTAAAGCTTTTGACAACTTTAACTACTGCCAATAATTCTTTTTCATGAATATGATATCTATTTTGTGGATCATTAAAAGTTCCTGAATAGTATTTAGATAAACTTTCTCTAGTTTTTTCTTTATTTTTATTGTAATCTATCTTTTCTAAGACTCCACTCCAACATGTTCGGAGGCATCAGTTTCTAAGATTAAGTCATCATCATCTCTTGGTAATTGTAATTTAGGGAGATTTTTACACTTATCTTTTATCTTTGTTACCTAATCTTCTAGGTAAGTGTAACACCCTCAGATTAGAAACTATCCTAATCCAAAAATGAAATCGTTTACTCACTCACATAAATTGGCGAAAAGTTGGAGAAAATAAAAGTCTTGAAACTTTAAATAAAAAAGAGGTTTTACAAAAATTTCAGTAGAGTTTTCTCTGTTAAATATCAACATTTTCCCGTGTTCACAAGTAGAAAAACAATACTCAACACTGAACCACAACCAAAACCCATCTTATAGAAATAAAATACCTCAAATCCTTAACAACTCTAGACCTCATCAAAATAGAAAATACTCATTTAAATTGCAATCCAGAGATAATTGAAAGAATAAATCAAGGGACGAATAAGCAAATAAATGAATGAATACATGAATAAAGATTTCCCTATGAAATGACTCCAATTATTCAACTAGAATTTAATTCAACATGATCACATAGTAAACATACTAGAACAATTATCATGCATCACATTACAATCGAAACAGAAGTTCATATGAGGAAAATAAGGGAGTTTACTTACATGAATTCCTTAACGTTAAAATTCTACATTAAATGCAAAGCGGAGTCCCTTGGCAGCCCACAATGTCAATGTGCCAGAAAATATCCTAATTTTTATTACAAAAAGAATACTCATTCAGCATAACTRTTTAACTTTATTACATTGCATTTATTGTACGAAAGTCACTCACCCATATTAACTCGTACTTCAATTTCCACATTGGAAACAATAACATTCCTAAAGGTATAAATTATTTCATGGTTCTCAACTTCCGCTAACAATGACAATGACAAACATAATCACAATACATTCCTAAAACATACTCCCCATACTAATTTAAATACAATATTAAATCATGTATAAATAAAATTTGCATTTTCTAAATCATCAATACCGAACACAATTATATAAATCATTTGATTAATAAAATCAAAGAAACAATGGTTTCACCTTTAATCCGACAAATCCTAAGTGTAGTGTATAGAGCTACATTGCGCCCTGGGCATGTGAATAGGCAGTGCGTGCGCGACTGGCAGTGCACTGCGCTTGGGTGAGTTCTAGCAGTCTGTTTCTGGTTGACCCGCGACTGTGGTTCCGCCGGAATGATGAAGAGAACTGGCAAAAGCACATTAGCAATTTCAGTGAACTGGGCTGGTTTGGCAAATAGTCCGCGCGGTGTCGAGATGTGGTCACAGCTCCGAGCACTGGCGACTAGTGAGCAAGGATAGCAAAATGGATCTTGGCTAGCAATGTTTGATTTGTGAGATGGTGAACAGTAAGAATCCTGATCTGAAACTCCATTCTTTGGTCACCTCGTGTAGCAGATGATGCATGCTGCGAATAGGTGACGTTCGAGCACTAGCGTGGCAAGTGTGGTCTGTGAGCAAAGATCTCGAGCGAATTTGGACGAGGTTGACCTCGAATTTGGCCAAAAATGGCTGACTAGCAGCATGCAGCACAGCTACGGCTAACTCGATGACGACAAATCTGGGTATCAATGATTAACGTCGAACCGGATGAACTTGGCAAGCAAATCTGCTCAGCTACGCGTTCAAAGGAGACGCGTAGATCTAATGACCGAAACGGACCACGAGGGAGTAAGAAAGCTGACAACTAACGTCTGGCGATGATAGCGATCTCGACGAGCAGAGAAGATACGACGAATAGAATAGTAACTTGGTGTGGAAATCTGGACGGTGGTGTGGCGATGAGGACAATCGGCGCAGCGTCGGTAGGGAGAAGAGAGGCAGTGAGTGCAGGAGGCAAAGTGGTGGAAGCAGCAAGAGTGATGGAGAAGGAAGTCTGAAGGCTGAAACCCTTCAGAAACCCTAATTCCTTTTTCTTTATTTTTTATGGCTGAAAATCCCAATTTCCCCTTATCTACAAGTAAATTGGATATCTATATGATAATATACTTATAAACGATGAATATATATGTATACATATATATAGTATATAATCTTAGTATATATGCGAAGGCTAATAATCTATATCTATTATATCTATATATATATATATTAGACTTGGACCCTAACCAAACTTTTTTTGGGCCTCCTTATCCCCTAACCATCTAAGCCCAATAAGATTAAGGTCTCCAGGTTTTCCTTCGGGCCAAAACCGAACATTAAATTAGCTTTAAGTTTCGAATAAGAAACGAATGGATTCCAATAGGTTGAGCTTAATTTAATTAACTAAAACTCTAATTCAATTAGTACAGTAAATTCCATATTTAAATAAAAAGCATTCTTACATTAACACGGAAATGAAAAATAACAACAAAGATAATTTATCAAATTCTAATTGATAGATTGAACATTAGGGTCTCTAAGTCCTTCCGTTGCAAAAGAACCAAAACACCAAAATTTCATGATAATAAGTAAATCAGTGAATTGGCATATATATTTTACGATCATATTAAATTCGTAAAAATGAAAAATAACGTCCTGGGTATTACAGTAAGGATTAAAAGAAAATATCTTATCTTTCTTTAGTAATTCTTGAAATGGCTTTCTTAATAGAGCTAAATTATGAATAAAATCTGAAGCATAATTTAATATACCTAAAAACTTTTGAGCTTATTTTTTATCTTGAAGTTTATCTGGAAAGGCAGAGATTTTTTTCTAATATATGATTTTGTAATTTTTATTCCTTTTCCATCTATCTACATGCCTAAAAGTTCTACCTTTTCTTGTAATAATTTAGCTTTTTTCCCTCAAAGAGTGCTAATCCATTATAAAGGCATAAGTTAGCAAAAACATCTCGATGTTTTAAGTGAAAAGTAATTTCATCAGAGAAAACTAATACATCATCTACATAAACATAGATAAAATCATAATTTTTAAAGATATTATCCATTTTCTTTTTGAAATATTTGTGGTGCATTTTTTAATCCAAAGGGCATAACTAGCCATTCGTATTGACCTTGGGCGGGGGGAGAAAGGTAGCGTGTGGGATACAATTAGGATGCATTTTTATTTGCCAGAATCCACTTTTAAAATCAAATTTATAGAATATTTTCTTATTCCTAGTCCAGTTTATTAGACTTTCTTTATGTGGTAAAAAAATCCATCAAAGACTTTATTATCGTTTAACTTTTTATAGTTAATAACCATCCTAGCTTTATTTTTAATTATCTCGGCATGGTTTCTGACCATAAAGGCTGGAGAACTATGGGGAGATTTACCATGTCTAATTAATTTTAATTCTAGTAATTCTTTTATCTATTTTCTTAATTCTAGTTGGTTTTTAGGATTATATCTCATTAGGGTTACTCTAATAATTTTACTTATCTTTCATCTCTAGTCTGGTTTCAATATGGTTTTTATTCCAAAATTGTATCTATATATATATATATATATATATATGTACACAAGTCCTCAAGCGCAAGCAAAATTGTGTTAATTCAGGCATCACCTTAAAAATATGTGTCATGCCTGCTTACCTCAAAAGGAAAAAGAAGATACCTTTATCCCTCATAATGCATATTCCGACAATGACTTATACTATATATCTCCACTGTTCAACAAAGTCAGTAGCATTATCTTCAAAAGGAGATCAGAAAAAGAAAGAAGAAATTTGTAAACGATGACGACTACACCGGTTGTCAATAATGACGACTACATTGATTATCAACAATGATGGCAAGAAGAAGATAACATCACAAGAAAAATCGACAGCATTATTGACAAAAAGTCAACAAAACATGGCAGCCTAATTCAAAGAAAAGATACAGTCCAAATGCAATGCAACAAAGAAGATAAGGATGGTTGTCCATCATGATAAATGACAAACAGTTAATAGAAAAAGACGAATTTATGTTGTAAATAAATTCGGACTTGAAGTCCGTAGAAGATTATAAATAGAGGTAAGGTTTTACTTCTGAGGCATCGGTTCAGAAGAATTATCAATTCTTGAAACTTAAACCCTCTCCCTCTTGTAGATATTATTCTCTGTATCATAAATAATAAAAGTCTATTTTTATATATATCCATCTTATACATGGTAAATTTTTTCTTACTTTTCTACAAAAGAAAATCTCCTTCACTTCCTACCAATAAAACCTTACACCAGGAGGTAGAAAACAAAACCTGACTATGCTGAGTATCTCTAAAGAAAAAACAAGGGAAATTACCTAAGGTCATTAGGTTGGGGCTGAAACACCTATTAAAAGTCTTGCTAGATACCTGGAGATATATTGGTCAAAGCGGTAGCAAAGGTATGGAAGCATGTCGTACCCTAACTTTTGTAACTAAGTTTGAAAAACTTTGTTATGTCTTGTTTGGATATTTATAATTACGTGCTTTTAATTTCTTCATAATGATACATTTGTGGAAAATTTATTACTCGATTTTTTGCAATAATAATGAAGACTAACATTATGATTCTCCTTAAGAATGGATTGTTGTTAGATATGTGATGAAATATTTTATAAAATTAAAATGATAGATAAAGAAGTAGAAGATTTAGAAGCCTAGAAAGATTATTTGTATAGATATGAGTATTTAAGAGCCAAAGAAGTTCATAGAGAAACCATAAGAATAATACAAGAAAGATATGGGATATTTTATCTTGACTGGATGTTTGCAAAAAATGAACAGATAAAAATTCATAAAAGTTTAACAAAACATTATGGAGAAGATCACCTCAATGAATAAAAAGTCACTATAAAAGAATAGAAATCRGAGAAAGTCCTTTAAAAATAGAACAAGATTTTATTGAAATTCAAAGGACTATTGTTTATTATGGAGAAAAGATATTACAAGAATTAAATGAAATTAAAAAGTCATTTAAAGAAAAGGATAGCCCTACTATTAGTAAATTAGATGATACCATAATGAACTGCTTAATTAATATAAAAAATCCCAGAAGGACATAAAGGTAATAATTTAAAATGGTAGATTGACTACGATAACTATGATGTAGATAATCCTATAAGGAAAGTAGGAGATGTAGATTTAAATGAAAATTCAGATGCTTTTATTAATTTAAAGCCTGATCTAATTATTAAAGATGAGATGTATTGGAATTCAAATATAAATAATATACCAAGTACAAGTAAAAGAACCCACCAATAAGGAGAGGATGGGATAAACCAACTAGAAGATATTCAGGCATAAGCTCTCTAAAATCTAGAGATGCTCATACCCCTATAGAAGCCAAGAAAAATGAATTGATAAACCCCTTTGGAATTTATTTAGATTTAGATTGTGTTAGTAGTATTGAAGAAGCAATTGATAAATGGGAAACCGCTACCAGAATGACAGTATCTATTAATAAAATGGATTATGATACTCTTAATACCTGAGATTTATTTTTTATTTTTTACGAATTTTATATAATTATATAATTAATAATTTAATCCACTAATTAAATTATATTTATGATTATTAGTGGTTTGATTATTTTACAATGGAAGGACTTGGAGGCCGTAGTGTTCGATGTACCAATTAAAAATAAGTTATTATTCTTTGATTTATTATTTGTTATGCCTTAATGTGTGAGTATATTTATTTAAATATGAAATTTTATTAGTTTAATTTAACTAGAAGTCTTAGTTAGGTAATTTAAGCCTGACCCAATAGAGTCCGTTCTCTTCTTATTCAAACCTAAAACCGGAATTAGGGTTTGATTTTAGGTTGGAAGAAAACTAATAGATCTTAATTCAGTTGGACTTAGTTGGTTAAGGAATAAAAATGAGCCACGAAAGAATTTCGGTTAGGGTTAAGTTAGTTATATAAAAAATAAAAAAATAAAATTGTAAATTAGGAGGCTAAGAAATTAAATTATTCATCTTCTTCCCCAAGAGAAACCCTAACCCTAATTTCCCAAACTGGCGCCTCCTCTCTTTACCCTCCCCCTCGTCGACCTCTCCTCTCTCTTCCCTTCCCTTTCACTCTTTCTTTCTCTCTCTCTCTCTCTCTCTCTCCTCGTCGTCTTGTGTACCAGACTTTTGTGATTCACCGTCCAACTCCTGTCCTGTGGCTGTTGCTCGCAGATCCACCTTGCGGAGGCCAAGATCTATATCGCTCCCACCAGATTTGTAGTCAGTGTCATGCTAGAAGGAATATCTGCACACCAGAATCGCACGCTTCACTACTTCACATGGACGCATCACTGGCGGTGCCGTTCGGTTGCTGCTCATTTACACCAGTGTAGGCGTTGCTGCTCATTTTTGCCGATCCTTGTCGTCGCTGAAAGCTTGATCGGAGGCAGAGTGCTGGAATAGTTGCCAGAGCTCATCAGGCACCGAGGCGCCCAGATGACTAGGTGCCCAGTCAATTAGGCACCATACGTCGTTTGCTGGAACCAGTTATCCGCACGTCGCACATTCACGATGGGGGCTACTGTTCGCCTRGGTGCCTAAAGCACACCCATTCCTGAGTGCAATTACGCCCATTACATCTTGGACTCGATACTATACCTAGGGATCAGGATTCGAGGTGAATCGTTAGTTTCATCATTTAAATTAACTGAATGACCTAGGCTTTATAACATGTAATAATAATTAAGGAAAAATACGGGATATGTTTGATTTGAAATTTAAGATAGTATGATAAAGTGAAAAGGAGAATATAATTCTAAAAATATGTTGGAATATAATTTAGGGCGAAATTTAGGGTTTGTATGATAAAATAATGTATATTGTGATTAAGATTATTATTGTTGTTTTAAGAAAGATTAGGAGTCATGAAATTTAATTTTTACTATTTGTAGGTCGATTTTATTGACATGGAAACTAAACTCGGGAGTTACCGGTTAATGTCACCATAGGAAAAACGAATGTATTAACGGTAAACACCTATGATAAATGAATGTATTTGGATAAATGAGTTTCAGATGAATATTCTTTCTGTAATAATATTAGGCAACCAAGGCACTTTACTAGCGATCTAAAGTAACTAAATTTACTAAGGACTACAAGTAAGTAAAGTTCGATATTTTCATTTAGTTATGATGCAAGTGTTGTTATTATGATTGAATCTCAATGTGAATTGAAAGTGATTTCATGGTTTATATTGATGTAAGTAAATCTCTTTCTTTTTTATGTAAGAAAATTCCTTTCTTTTTTTTGTAAGTAAACTCCTCATTTTCATTTATTGTAGTGAATGTGTGTTGTTATTATGATTTATTTGCTCTTATGTGTTATATTGTGATATTAGCTCTAGTATGTTCATTGACATGTTAGAATTTTAAGTTAAGAGTTCATGTGGTYCATGATCATAAGCATGTAGTTTGCAATAGTTGCACATTCTCTGGCATGGACATAATCATACATTCAAGAAAGGAAATGTTTTAAAGAATGAAATTTTAGAAAAGAAAATATTTTGAGGAATGAAGTTTGAAAAATATTATTTTAATGATGAATAATTTCCAAACATTAAGGATTTCGAAAATGAGTGTAAAGCCTAGACCATGAAAGGTGCGAGTGGGAAATGGGGCGTGGTGGACCGGCGCACCCGACCAAACCCTCTTGTAGTGTAGAAAAGTAAGTAATGTTCACCTCTTGTGAGGTGAAAAGTGAAAGGAAAATATTAAAGTAATATTAATGGCTTTGCGATTCTACTGGTAGAATTTGACTTGGTTCCAAATAATAATTGTCCACTGTAAAGCTTAATGGCTAGGTGTTAGCTCACGATTTTATGAAATGAAAATGTTTGGAGAGTTTGATGAAAAGGAAATTTGTGGAAAGTTTTAACAAAGTGAATTTTTGAGCATCATGACATATAGTGCATGATACACGTATTCATGCATGGGATTTACTTATTGAGCTTAGTAGCTCACCCCATATTCCCTTATTTTACGTTTCAGGTGATGACTAGCTAGATAGTGTGTGGAGATCGTTTGGGAGGAGACTTTGTTACCCAAGAGTCATTTATATTAATTAAATTTTCTATTGATTTATGAACTTATTAAATGTTTAAATTTTATTCGTTTATTTTCAAAAGCTTCTACTCGATTTGAAATATATGATTATATAGTTGGTAAATGATATTACTGGAGTTGAGTTATTTCAATATAAGTATTTTGTTGGTAAATTATATTATTGGGATGTTTGAGGTGATTTCATTATATATGAAGGTAATAGGTGACATTCCCATATTAGGATAGTTTCTGTTCTGTAGGTGTTTAATACTACTAAATACTTTATTGAAAGAAGTGTAGTTGATAGTGCTTTAAGATTTTGGCAACATTTTTAAGCGAGAAAGCCAGGAATATGATATTTAAAACGATGATGATAGCAATATCTAGAGCCACAAAGGATTAAGATTAGAATTGGCAGGACAAGGAAATTTGATAAGAGATCCAGCCACAATAGATAAATATAATATTGCACTCCTTAGATTGCAACTGTGTGATATGTGTGAAATAGAAAGATATATTTGTATCTTTTAGGATTATTACTATCATACTTATAATAGAGTTTTAAATGTTCAAAGTTATTTGCCTATGTTTTGTACCAAAATTCCAGATTCTTGGACAAAGAAATTGATAGAGACTTGTAACCTAGGAGCAATGCATACCTTAGGAAAAAGGATTAGTCATCTAAAAGATAAAATGAGTGAATGGTGTGCAGATGCTATGTTAGCTAAATTAACAAAAGTATTAAGAAAAAGAGTCTTTTATGCTCTGATAATACTAAGATGCCATTTATGGTAGGATGYGGTAGCCCATATTACTATAATAAGATTAAAACAAAACGTAAAAAGAGAAAGACCTTTAAAATGAAATCTTTTAAGAAAAGAAAAGCAAGATATTATAGGGTATAAAAAGACTAAAAAGCCTTCTTATAAAAGAAAAGCTGATAAATGAAGGATCCTAAAACCTGTAAATGTTACTATTGTCATGAGATAGGACATTATGCTAATAAATGCCCTAAAAATTCGAGAAAAATAAAAATAAATAAAAATTGATGATGATATTGAAACTTCAATAAGGAAGGTGAATTTATACAGATAAATGATCTCGAAGATATAGATTCAGAAGAAAGCATCTTTATACAAAATGATACAAAATATACTTCATCTTCTGAAAATGAGTAATCAGGAGATAATTGGAGCTAGCAATTCAAAACCTATAATAGATCAAATTCGAGAATATTAGGGTGAATATAAATAATAAATATTAATAGATAAAATAAAATTAAAATAGATTCAAAAGGAAAATTTCTCCGTATCTAATTATTTAGGATTTAAGATAAATTTACTCGAAAAACTTTCCTAACCCACAAAAGCTAGCTATCATGTGAATGGACCATTACTATCTTAAGTGCTTGCAACCTTCTTGCAGGTTTCAAGCATGGTTTGCTCTTCCTATAGTAATAGCGCAAGGATCATAGGACCTTGGTTAGATCGTGATTCGACTCCTCGACCTCCCAAGGTGCAAGGCACCTAAGTCTAGCTCATGATCCCATTCTTACTCATATCTTTGTTCAAATGCTGAAAAATCTTCATCAGAAATATATTTGTAACACCCCCAGATAAGAAACTATCCTAATTCGAGAATGTTACCAATTTACCCTTACGTAGACTGCAAAAATTGGGGAAAAAAATTTGGATATTGTAATACAAATGGTTTTACAAGAATTTCGGCAGAGTTTCTTATGTAATATTAATGTATCCCCCCTATGCACAATCAGAAAATTTCTCACTAAACATTTCCAATACTCTATATATAATGAATAACTTCAAGCCCAACAATATCATTTACCAACAAAATACTCATATTGAAATAATTAAACCCCAATGATATCATTTACCAACTAAATACTCATATATTTAAAATTCAGTGGAAGCTTTTGAAATAAAATGAATAAAAATTTAAGCATTTAATAAGTTCATAAATTAATAGAAAATGTAATTAGCATAAATGACTCTTGGGTATCAAAGTCTGCTCCCAAAAAATCTCCACACACCATCTGCCTAGTCATCACCTAAAACATAAAATAAGGCAATATGGGGTGATCTACTAACCTCAATAAGTAAATCCCATGCATGAATGCATGTATCATGGACTGTATGTCATGAACTTCAAAAATTCACTTTGTCAAAACTTTTCAAAAAATTTCTTTTCAAAATCATGAGCTCACAATTATTATTTGGAACCCGGTCACATTCTACCAGTAGAACCGTAAAGCGGTTAACATTACTTAATATTTCCCACTTTAACCTCAAAAGAGGTGAATATTACTTACATTACTACCCTCCAAGAGTGTTAGGCCAAGTCCGCCGGTACTCCACACCCCATTTCCCACTCACACCTTTCATGGTCTAGGCTTTATACCCTTTTCAAATTCTTAACGTTTGGAAATCATTTAACATAAAAATCACATTTTTCCAAAACTTCATTCTTCAAAATATTTGCTTTTTCCAACTTCATTCTTTAAAACATTTGCTTTCTTAAATGCATGATTATGCCCATGCCAGAAAATGGTGCAAAATACTATAGACTATATGCACATGAACATGGATCACATAAACTCTGAACTTAAACTTTCCAACATGTGATCAAGTAGAATAATTTATATACTTGAATTAAAATCATAAATCATATCACATAAAAGAAATCCAATTATAACCACAATACACATGCAATACAATTAATGGGAATGTGAAAATTTACTTATATCAAAGAAAGATATTTACTTACATAGAACTTACATTCAATTTACCTAAGGGCAATTTAATTATAACAACAATACATATGCATCACAATTAAAGAGAATATGAGAATTTACTTACTTGAAGTCCTTATTAAATTTGGTTACTTTAAATTGTTAGAGGAGTGTCTTAACTGCCCACAACATCAATGTGCCAAAAATATCCTAATATTGTTACATAAAGAAAATTCATGTGAAACTTGTTTAACCAAATACATTCGTTTAATATAGATTTTCACCATTAATACATTCATCATTTTTTCCTATGGGTGATGTTAACCAATAATTTTCGAGTTTAAATTTCATGTTGATAATAATCGAACTAATAAGARTATAAGTTAATTTCATGACTCCTAATTGTTCTTGAATCAATAGTAATAATAATAATACAATAACAATATACATTACTTTTATTGTACAAACCCTAAATATCATATTAAATTGTATTCATATATATTGCTAGAAATATATACCTCTTTTTACTTAATTGATACTAACTTAAATTCTATATTAGACATATTTCATATTTTTCCATAATTATCAACACATAATACAAAACCTAGCTCATTCGATTAATTTAAACGAAGAAACTAATGATTCACCTTGAATCCTGAAAATCCTAGGTGTGGTCTCGAGTCAAAGACGTAATGGTGTCAATCATGCTCGGGAAAAGGATGCGCTCCAGGCATGTTGTGTCGATATCGATTGTCAGGTTTTACAAAAGTTTGTATGGTTCACATCTTTATTGATTGGTGTGTTAGACAACAAGTTTGTGAGATTCACGTCATTCTGATTGTCGAGTTTCACAACTAGTTGTGACATTCATATCATTTGATAGCAATGTCTAGGTCCCAAATCAGTTTTTTCTCGTTCTCGAGTCTTGGTTTCTTTGTGATCTTGTTCTTTGTTGATTTTCTTCTCTCCATGTCTTGTTCTTCTTTCTTGAATTCTTCTTGAGTCCTTTGCATTCTTGAAAGCAAAGTTGTCATATTTTGTTGTTTCTTGATTGTTTAGATTTAAAAAAAAAGTGGGAAAATAGATTGTGTGGGAAAAAAATGTTAGAAAAGTGTGCAGGGGTTCTTTTCTTCTAGCATTTTTTGTTGCAGAATTCAAGGATAAATTTTTTTGAAGAGAGAGAATGATATGAATCTAGATTTCTAATAAGGGCGTTAAATGCAAAGCGAAACTAATTGGGCGACTTTGAACAAATTCGACAATGTGTTTTAATTTGAGCATAACTCTCTCATCCAAGCTCAGTTTCAAATAATTAAAGATGCTACTAAAAACCAAGAAGAAGATCCACAATGTTCATGTTTTGAGAATTAGGAGATTCTGAAGGTATCAAAGTCGAATTTCCACTTGAAGCTACTGCACTRTTAATGTTCTAGAAGAATGATTAGTGGAGCTATATCTTGAAGAGGTCTTGTTTTAAAGATTTTCTACTTGTGTTAAAATAAATTAGTTAGTTTTGATATTGTACTAATATTGTATTAATTAGTTAGTTTTCTATTTCTTGTCCTACTAGGATTAGTTAGTCTCCTTCATACTTTTTGTAGGGCTTCGGGATCTGATTTCTTTTATTTCAAGGCACTAAGGGATTATCCATATCATCCCAAATATTATAATTACTTTGATTACATCGATGCTTTACAAGGAGCTATGTGCATGGAAAACTCTCCAAAAAGCACAGTTGGTTCCTGCAATTTCAGTTAGAAAATACCAGTCTCAACATTCGGAGTGGTTCGTTGATTGGTATTCATCATGGAGCTTATATCCAGCCTCTATTCCAGTTTATATTCATAAATATTATCATCTTCTGTGAGGAGAATAATAAGCTTGATTCTCCATATAACTTAATATAGTTTGTGTCTCCCTATAGACTACCTTGGATAGTCAAATGGGATTATATAGTTGAACCAACACAGAAATGATTCATGATGTTGTAATTCCCCAGCAAATACTTGCTAGACGTATTAGTGGGAAAACTTTGACTTCTTTGATGAAGGKTTAAGCGTTTATAAACACAAAGGTATAATTAGACCGAATCATAGTCTAAAGAAAACCGATGAAATTTCCAGTTCTTCTCATAATTTTAGTCCTAAAGATCTCAAGGATATATTTAAAGAATTTCTCTCATCAACTTCACCACAAAAGATAAAGAAATGTTTGTTTGATACCTTGGCTGATAAAAATATGCTATCAAATTATCAAGATAGTGACAACAATAATGGAGACTCATGACGAATGTCGTAGGAAAAATCAAATAATGCCGATGTGTCTACCTTATCACTAGGAAATATTTCACTTTTTCATAGTATCTTTTGTAAAGCCACTTTATTAAAGTACCTTTCGACACAGTCATTTAGAAGAAAAAGATTGCTATTGTGTACAAAGTTTCCTATAATAGAAGTCTTAGTTTCATTTGTAAGGCATTCAAAATTGGAGATCTCTTGTAAAATATTGAGTGTGCAAGTGTGAGTGTGGAAGTGTGCAAGTTTTAAAGTGTTCGTATCAAGAAAGCTGAGCGAAGTCTAGTACATACAGCCAACCTTTGTATCTACTACTATTTTAATGTAAGTTTCCTTATTTTAAAGATCTTGTTCCACTTTGGCATCAAAGCCAAGTTTCTATGGCTTCTTCAAACTGATATTTCTCGTATTTAGTATCATAAAAAGGTTTGGTKTATGAAATTGAATTAGATACTATTAAATTTTATAGCAAATATGATTGTAACTATGTAGATGAAATAATTCTTTTGTGTTCATTGTCCTCTTTGTAATCACTCTGAATCTAAAATAGTTTCTTTTAAAAACTTTGAAGTTAATATAATTTCGAGAGTCTGTCTAAAACTATCTTAAGAGTTCCTTCCAATTCTTACAAATTATACATAAATAAGATAAGATAATAGAATCACAATCTTATAAGGGGCAATCTAGGTGGCATTTCTTCAGGGAATACATCTTCAAATTCCTGCAAAACGGAAACAATTTTGCTCAACAATTTACCAGCCAATTCATTAGTAGAAAGACAATAAGCTTCCTCTTAAAAAACTACTATAAGTGGCTGATGAGAAAATAAACATCACTTAGTCTCACTTTTTGTAGCTAAACAACTGAATTTTCCCTCTCCTTTTCTTTATTTTTCTCTTTTTTTCTCTAATTTCCTTTTCCACTCTTGTCCTCTCTCAGATTCTTTCCTCTCGGCATCTTCATCTTTGTCTCAAGTTTTACCTCTTCTCTCAGCCTCTCTTTTCTTTCCCTCTCTCATCCACTTTTTCATTGTTCATCTTTTTGCTGCTTTTTTAATTGATATTCAAGGATCTTTTGAGGTGTTAATGGTGCAAGAGAAATGGTTCTCTTTCTGAATACAAAAGACTACTAGTTTGTAAACCCAATGACCTACCCTCCTTTCAAACTAACTAGTTTGTCAACCCATTATGACCTACCCTCCTATTAAACTACCAAGGCCTACCCAAGAGAATGTGAAAAGCTTGCATAGGTACGACATCACAAAGCACTTCAACCTCATATCTACCAATGGAAAAAGGAACCAATACTTGCTTAGTTATCTTAACTTCTCCACAATTATTGAAGGAGATAAGGTTGTGGGTGTCTTGAAGTAGGTAGGTCCAACTTCTCTACCATCTCTATACTAGCAACATTTGCATAGTTTCCTCTATCAATGATAAGGTTGCATACTTTCTTCTTTATGAAGCAGCGAGTTTGGAATAGATTTTGCCTTTGATTATTTTCCTCATCTTTGATCTATGCACTAGGGACCTTCTTTGCAACCAAACAATCTCCATCAACAGGTAATTAATCMTCACATCCTCCTTCAAGTGCTGGCTTATCATCATAGAATCATCCTCATTATCGTCAGTTTCGATTTTTCGATTAGCATTCATCACCATAGACCTCTTGTTAGGGCACTGGCTGGCTATGTGTAATCTACCTTGACCATTAAAACATTTAATATCACGATTGCTAGAGGCCGAAAGTACAGATTTACCTTACTTTGGAGCAGCAACTTGTTTAGCATCGTTTGAAAATTCGGTTTTAGGTTTAGAAGGACTAAAATCAGCAAGTTTAGGGGATTTCCACCCATTATTTGCTGCATTGTGGAAGCCTCTCCTTGTTGAATTTTCCTTTTAAGTTGCTGTTCAACCTTAATTGCTTGATGGACCATGTTCGCTAGCTCACATAGTGCTGCATTTCCACCACATCAGCAATTTTAGGGTTCAGTCCATGAAAAAATCTCGCCATAGTTGCCTCACGGTCCTTCTTAACATTAGCCTGAACCATAGCAACTTCTATCTCCTTGAAGTATTCATCCATAGTTTTGCAATCCTAAGTTAATTTTTGCAGCTTATTACACAGCTCCCTATGATACTAACTAGGAATAAACCGCTTCCTCTCATGATTCTTTTCATCTCATCCCAAGTTTCTATAGGGCGCTCCTCATTCCTTCTCTTGTCCTTAATCAATTGATCCCACCGAATTAGTGCATAATCAATAAACTCACTAGCAACAAGTTTTATCTTTTTGAGCTCCGAGTCAAAGACCATTTCCAATCTCCTTTCCCACTCCAAGTAAGCTTTGGATCATTCTTCCCTTGGAAAGATGGAATTTTCAATTTTATGCCTCCAAGATCATTATCTCTTCCCAATCGATGTCCTCTTTTCCTCCCAAATCTCCCTTAGTTTGTAGAGGAATCATCTTGCTCCGCCCAATCTAGAATAACATCATCATCTACCAGTTGCTCCTTTTGTTGTCCACACCTAGACTGTCTAACAGGATTATTTTGAGGTGGCGCCCTTATTTTGTTATTTTCCATCTCATCCATCCTCTCATGAATAGCTTCAAACTTAGCAWCCATGTACTTCATCATCTCAGAAATTAAGGCCTCATAATAAGTTTAGGGAGTTGTTCTGCTTCAAACATGTTTAGGGTACCTGAAAAARAGGTAGTAACAATAAATATAAATAAAAAACTGGCAAGCACTCTCTCACATATTTACACTCAAGAATGAATTACTCAACTCTCATGTTTGCACTCAACCGTCTTAGATAGTCTCGCCACTTTGACCTTAAGAATTTTAACATAAGTGGTGATTTGAACTAATAACTAGATCACAAAGACTCAAAGCAATCCAAGAACTAATGTAGCAAGAAGAATGAAATATTGATGAACCCAGGAATAGGAAATTAAGATTGGCATTTTTTGCGTTTTTCTTTGCTCAATTTTTTTTTTCCATTTGGGTAACCATAATTAACATCCACAAGAATCAAAGAAACAAATAACAAACAAGAAGGGAAAAAAAAAAGTTTCAGCTCCAAGAACTATAAGCTTAGCAATGAACAAGATCAAGAGCGTATCTTTAATAAAAGTATGATCAAGAAACAAGGAATTCGGTCCAATATCCCAATAGAGATACAATTTTACCCAAGATTTTGGCCAACAAATAAGTTCCATGGTTAAATGATTGTGGATAAGTTAAGGTAAGTAAGCAAGTATTGATTCCTTTTTCCATTGGTAGATATGAGGATGAAGTGCTTTGTGATGTAGTACCTATTCAAGCTTGTCATATTCTCTTGAGTAGGCCTTGGCAGTTTGATAGGAGGGTTTCATGYTGGGTTTACGAACAAGTATTCTTTTGTATTAAAAAAGTGAAACATTTCTCTTGCACCATTAACCCTTCAAAAGATCCTTGAACATTAGCTAAAATAGCAACAAAAAGATGAACAAAATGAGATGAGAGAAGGATAGAAAAGAGAGGCTGAGAGATGACGTAAGACTCAAGAGAAAGAGGGAGAGGCCGATAGGAATGAATCTAAGAGAAGAAAGGCCTAGAGCAACAAAGGAAATTAGAGGAAAAAAAAGAGAGAAAGATAAAGAAAAGGAGAGGGAAAATCAAGTTGTTTAGCTACAAAGAGTGAGACTAGGAGAGCTATATTTCTCATCAGCCCCTTATAGTACTTTGGTACGATGAGGCCTATTGTTTTTCTACTAATGATTTGACCAGTAAATTACCTAGCAAAATTGTTTCCCTTTTGCAGGAATTTACTAAAGAAATGCCACCTGGATTGCCACATATAAGGGGAATTGAATATCAAATTGACTTAATACCTGGAGCAACAATCCCAAACAAACTAGCCTATAGAAGTAATCCTGGGGAGACAAAGGAGCTTCAAAGGCAAGGGGAAGTGCTTATGGGGGTATGTTCGTGAAACTATGAGTCCTTGTGTTGTTCATATTATTCTTGTTCCAAAGAAATATGGTTCTTGGAGAATGTTCGTTGATTGTAGGGAAGTTAATAATGTAGCAGTTAAATACCGTCATCCTATTCCTAGCTTAGATGAATTGCATGGGTTTTCGGTATTTTCTAAAGTTGATCTTAGAAGTGGATATCATTAGATTAAGATGAAAGAAGGTGATGAATGGAAAACAATTTTGAAGACTAAGTATAATTTATATGAATGGTCAGTTATGCCTTTTGGACTAACAAATGCACCTAGTACTTTCATGAGGCTAATAAACCATGTCTTGTATGCTTTTATTTGGAAATTTGTTGTTGTTTATTTTGATGATATTATTATTTATAGCAAGACTTTTGATGAACGTCTTGAACATCTAAAGCTGGTTTTTGAAGTTCTAAGGAAAGAAAGATTGTTTGAAAACGTAAAGAAATGCATAGTTTTCGGATAAACTTGTTTTTTCTTGAGTTTGTTATAAGTGYTGAAGGTATTGAGGTTGACAATGACAATAAGAAGGTTAAAGCCATTCAAGAGTGGCCGACACCTACTGCAATTAGTTAGGTAAAAAGCTTTCATGGTTTAGCTAGCTTTTATAGCCCCATTAACTAAAGTGATTAAGAAAGGTGTTCCATTTATGAAAGTAACTTTAATGTAGCCTACTAAAAGCAAAAAATACAACATAACAAATACTAAAGTCACTTTATGAAAGTAACATTAATAAAGTTATTCTTAGAAAAGTCAAAAATACATCTCACACAACACAACAAACAACTTTAATAAAGTAGTTTTAATCAGCATCATGATAGTGATGGTACTAGTCTGAGAATGGTTCATGCCAACACAGACCATATCCATCCCAATCAATCATGTTTTCATCTGTAGGAGGGCGTTCTATTATACTGGAACCAGATGCTTCTTCTTGGGTATCATATTGAGGACAAAAATATGTTGTCATTGAAGTAACTCTATCCTCTAGAGGTATATATGAAGTAAATTTTCCATTCGAAGTAGAAACATATTGGTAAGTTGTCGTGACCCTTGATGATTATTTTCGATTGGCTAGTAAACTCTGTAAACTCCTTTTATTTCAGGCTAAGGTCTTGCTCTATAGCCATAAGAAATAGGTGATAATTTCTCCTGATGAAGTTCATATGGCCTTTTCAAAATCATATAAAAGAGGTTGAGTTGCTTTTGTATACTTATCTAACCATTCTTCAAGAGTTGCATACAACAGCAGATAGTCCCAAAGATAACCACCAGAAGGTTTTGGCTCTGTCGAGAAGGATTTAAGATCATAGATATTAAGCTTATTGGTGTGAGAGGAAACACACCATAAGTACCAATATCCATGTTGAGTTAAACCTGCTAAGACATTAATAACATTTTCCCATGGACACACAAAATCAAAGATAGGGTTAACAAGGCTTTCTGTCTTTCTTTAAAGCATGCATGCTAAGAATAAAACATATGTTCTTTTGTATGCTTTATCAATTCAGGAATAGAAGGTGTATCAGAGACTCTTGGTGGGAAGGATAAGTTAATTTGGTCAAGATAACAAAGRGATAGGCTGAGAACATTTCTTTATAAAAACGATAGGTTTTATCATGCTTTTACATGATAGAATATTTTTTGGTCGAGATAAAAGATCAGTTAAAATATTTTTTTTTCCRTTCACATGCTAAACTTTGAATTGATATCTCAAGAACCAATCTTTCAACCTTAATAGCTGAGCCCATGGAATCATCTTATTTTAAAGCCGAGGATTTTAGGGAAGGATGAGTTATCCATGAAAATAGGAAATTCATGTTCTACCAAATGAAACTCAAACCTCTTTATGCCATACTTGACCGCCAAGATTTCTTTGATTGTTGTGTGCTTCTCGGCCTCTTTGAATTGACCACTTGCATGTCCATAATACTGCTGCTTCCCATCAATTTCTTTAAGTAATAAAGCTCCCCAGTATTCATTACTAGCATCCGTCTACAAGATCCTGAGACCTATGGTTGGAATTCTTAGAGGTATTGGTTGCTTGCATAATTCCTTGAGTTTTCAAACTGTATTGGTTTGATCAAGCCCCAAGGAAGTGGAGTTTTATTGGGTAATCGGTAAGGTGGTTGGTATAATGAGAAACTCTACGTACAGAGGTATTGATATAGTTGATAATCCCAAGAAATTGTTGAATTGTTTTTCTCAAAAGATTTTCATCAAGGAATTGAGGAAGGTTTTCTACAGGGTGAGGACCAGATTGAATAGAACCATTGGTAATTTCATGCCAAGATATTCTACTTCAAATAGTCCAATGTGACCTTTCATTCTTGAAAGCATAATTCTATGGGATTTCACAAGATCAAAGAACTGAGTGTTTTCCATAGGTATCATCGTCCTTACTAAAGAAAAGGAGGTCATCAATGTAAACTCAAGCTATGCAAAGAATAAGTATTTCTCATTCTTCCAAAGTGGATTTGGATGTTTAAAACTGATCATGTAAATCTGCACAAAAAGATAGAAGTTTAGTATTAGTATCTTTAAATTTTTCTGGAGCTTGAGATACTGCTAAAATAAGATCAGGTTGGAAGGGATGTTTATATTGAATTCCTTCGGGAAGAATCCTTAATTGATTTGCTTTTCTGATAAACCCTACCTAACAAAATCTCATTTCCATAGACTTTTATCCATATGATGTATCTTGGAAAGACCTTAATACCAATAGGGCTTTAGTGACTAGTCCTGCAGAGTAAGTTTCGTCATTGGTAGAAATAAATTTATCTTTAGATTTTTCCCATATTTGTTTTGGCAAAAAGGATGGATCAAGCATTATCTTGTAAGCATCGGTATTAATTAATGTGACAACCTTAATAGCCTTCGCATATTTCGATACTAATAGACTTACCTGGACATGAGGCCTTACTGGAGATATCTTTTGAAGTCATTAATAGTAAAACAGTAAAAATTGGAATTGAAGTATCAGAATCACTAGCCAAGTTTGTAGAGTTTAAATCACTTGCATCTGGATGATCTGTCATCATTTGAGAAATCAATTTTGCTTCCTTGCATTCTTTTGAGGATAATTTTTGATAAAATGTCCTTTCTTCTTACAAGTATGACATCTGTCATTTTTTAATTCCTTATTGAAATTTTTCTTCCTGAAATTTTTGAGAAATTTCTTCGCTAGCTTTTTCTTTGATTTTTTTGGAAATTGTTTCTTTTTGGGAGACTTCTTGCGAACACATTTTCRTGATTTATTTTTCATTATGAAAAAAATTCGCAAGGACTTGTTGATGATGACATAGTCTTTYTCGAGCTGTCAAATTAACCTGGTGCAGCTCTCCCATTCCAAATGACTCTAACCCTTTTTCTAAAAACATAGTTAGAGTACGCTTACATAAAGATAAGCGCTTTGCGGAGTTTAAAAGATGTAGAAACTCACCTGAGCTTGCGAACTTTCAATCTGTTCCACTAAAAATCCGGATTAGGATACCCTAAAACATGTTGGAAATGTATCCTTAGTTGACTTATTAATCCAACTAAGTCATCTTACCAAATTAATGAAAGTAAAACTGTTTACAAAGCTATCTACCTAGCACCAGCAGTGTTTGGTAAAACTATCATAAATAGAGTCCTGATACTAGTTTCCTTACAAATATTATATGAAAATGAACATAAGAAAGTTGGATAATTATACATACTTGCTATGCTTAATTCTGAGTAACGGACAGATYGCAATTTGATTTAAGAAAAAGGATTCAGTCTACTGACTRAAATTGTCCAGCTTAGATTTTTAGTTTGGCTAAGGAAATTTAGTTGAAATAGGTCTCATTTTGTTCCTAAGACATTAAGGAACACATCCACGTAAAAATCAGAACCTAAGAATGTGTTTGATTCCCAGAATTTGCCAAAATATTAGGGTGTAGCAGGAGAAGTCTAAACTGACAAGGTAGGAGTGTTTTTATCATATCTCAAGTTTCTACTAACTCAAATTAAGTAAAATTAGTTTTAAAATGTTCCTAAGATGATAATATTTCTAACCATATATCATACTCATAATTTGAGCATACGGTTAAGACATAATAACTTGAGACAGTAGGTAATGGTAGGCTCAGGTTCRCTGTCCAGAAATTTTGCAAAGCCCATAAGTCACGATTTCTACAAGTCTTTCTCAAGTCAATTCAAAACCCAAAACACGGCAGAAATTTCATTGGTCCAAAATAGTTTTCAGCAATATGTAGTCTCAATATTTTCTCAATTTTTGCTAGTCATCCTCATTTCATACACATCATATTAAAGTCTTATATCATCACAATACAGTAGACATAATTAATGCCCCTGAAAGCCAAGTAAACAGACATGCTAGAACACCTTTGAACTTAACAAATCAAGCAAAACAACTCCACCAATTTGATTAGGCAAATTATTGCATGCATATACTAACTACAACTATCTAGATAAAGCTGTAACTTTTCCTACAAATGCCGTGCCACTAGAGGGTGTAAATTCTCACCTTAGATGATGAGGAAAATGAAGAAAATGAAGTCTTGAAGGTGTCCGTTGAGAGTTCTCCAGAACTTAAAGAAAGATGGAAAAATAGTTTGGAAGTTTGGTCACCATAGCTTGAATAGGGAAAGGAAATCAGTGTTTAACTCTTACCTTTGTGAAGAATCAAGGCTGCCGAAAGAAGGAGGAGGAAGGTGGTCACAGCTGTGAGCTGGTGGTGAGGGGAGGCCGAGTGTTAGGGGGTTGAGAGGGTGATGAGTGCTACATGAGTTCTTGCAAGAGAAATGGGAGAGGAGAGAGTGTCAACTGGGGGGCAATATTTATAGAGGAAGGAGTTAATTTCCTTTTAAGGAAAAGAATAGAGAGGCTTCCTAAATAAGATTTAACAAGCTTCTAAGTAAGAGTTTAAAGGCTTCTTCAAAAAGACATTTTAATTGAATTGAAGTTAAGGAATCAAGAAGAAGGAATTTCGGCCATAGAGAAGTAGGTAGGAAGAAGAAAGAAATAAAAGAAAAGGAAATAACAAGGGTTAATTGTTTGGTCAAAGATCACATGGGTAGGTTTTCATGCATTTGTGWAGACTTAGGCAACCTATGCATGGATATAAAATGGATCAGGTCTTTATGCATTGGTAGTTCAAATAGGGCATTATAGTAATTATACCATTTTTATGAATTAAATTAATAAAAATGACGTGCATGCTTCCCAAAACACGCGCTGTTTTTCAATCGCAATAAAAGTTTCTATAGCTCAGCTCTTAAAATTCAAATACTCTAATACAAAACTAATTAATTAAATAATACTAGAGTAACCTAATTACTAATGAATCTGAATATTTTCTCGGTCAAACAAAAAAAGCCTAGCCCAAACCCTAATCTGAGTTTATTTTAAATTTCATTTTATCGTGACCAATAATACCAAATTCTAATCTTCTTTAATTTGAAAAAACCCATTTTTATTTAAATTGTCAACCTTTGCATGATTGCCACCTCTCATAAAGTGCATGTTCTTTTGTTTTCTTCCAACTTGTTTTCTTACTTTTAACTTTTCACATAATTCCAATTGTGTATGCGAACATTTTGTCCCATTCTCTTGGAGCTTCTCTCACTCGGTTCTCTCTCTTCTACCCAACTCCATCCCTCTCTCTTGGAAATATTTGTTTGAAGGCTTCCTAAAGAAGCCTTAACTAATTCTTGTTCCTTAAGCCTAGTTCTCCTTATTCTTGAATTCAATTTTCCCTTACTAATTAAGACACTCACCTCCTATAAGAACCCCCAAGCTGGCTACATCCTTCATTTTCCCTTAATAATTCCTAGAAACACACTCGCTTTCTCTCGGCTACTCTTCCCCTCATCAATGCATTTTTCTTCTTCTTTCTTTTACTTCCTAATTGAGACCTACAAGCTGCTAAAAGATCTCTTCAAAGTTTCATTTTTTTGCTGCTAGACTCCTCCATGGCTGAGCCTCCTTGCTACTCCACTCTTTGTAGCAACTCATAGGGTTATGCTCAATTGAAGACCAACCACACTGATTCTATTTTCCTAATCTCARAGGTTAGTGCTCATGTTCTCCTCCTTAGAAAGACATGTTTAGGTCATAGATTAGTAAGTTAATATGTCAGTGTTTGAAGAATAAGAGAGAAAATGCTATAAGAAATGTTCTTGTTATAGTAGGATTGAAATTTTATTGATGGCATGCTAGTGTACCAGTAAAATTAAGTCAATTCTTGACCTAATACATGACTATCTCTTTCAAGGAGTGTTGTTTAATTCTTATGTTAAGGATTTCATGAGATTTAAAGTATATTAATATATGTTACGAGTTGAGATTTGAAGTAGCGTGTTTCGGTTGAAAATGATGAAATTGTGAATATGCATGCTATGTTTATATGCTGAAAATTTGTTAAATGATGATGGTATGTGAAAATTGATACTTAGGACTATGATATAAGGACAGTAGGGTGAAATTAAAGACTTAGCAAAACAAATTTGTTTTGAGGTATAGACTAGAAAATTAGTTGGTTGTAAATGGTGTTGTTCATGCTGGTCTCATCTCATTTTAGACCTGATAAAAGGACCTTAATGGATTTAATTAATTTATAGATGGGAATGTATGTAGGACATCTATAATAGTTTCCTAAAAGTAGAAATATGACCAAACAACAAAAGCTGCCAATTTCACCCGGACCAGAAAATTACCCTAATGTTTTGGTGTATTTTGATTTGGTTACTAAGTGAAATCTTGCATATTTCAAGTGGTGAGAAATACGCAGATCTTAGGAGAGTAATTAGAGASCGTATTCATCCGATTTGGACTTTGTAGAAATCAAGTTATGCACCAATCTTCAAGACCCTGTCAATTTAAGTTCGATTGTCATTGAACCCTGTTTTCCATCGAATTTGATAGAAATATAGACCCTTTTAAGCACTGAAATTTATATGTATAAATTACTTACAGTTATAAAAACAAAATGGCACTAGATTCATAGGATTACTCGAAGTAGAATCAGAGATATAGGTAAAACATTCACTACTGCCCATTTTAGTTGACAAAATCTAGACCTATTCTTTCAGCCTTACTGAAAATCTATCATAACTCTCATTAAGGTGGAATTTATATGGATGGAAAGCCCTCTGTCTAAGGGTCATTTTCAGTCAATTGTGCCTAAAATCTAAAACTAGGACTCAAGTTATGTTCAGATTACTCCTCTCTGCCCAGGCTGGACAAAAATGAATACTATTCATGTTTGTGAACTTTTGAGTCTTGAATAACTTCTATAACTATAAATCTGCTACAGGAATGCTTTACTTTGAATATTAGAAATCATTTGATCCATTATTATCTTGTCAAATAATTTCTTGAAAATCGAAATTGGCAATCGTAACYTGTGTATCGATCATAGGCCCAAGAAACATATCCTACCAGATTCACTAGAAACGCGCTAAGCTTTAGAACTGAATAGATGTGTAGTTTCGATCTTAGAATCAATTAGCATCTTGATTTATTGTCAGGCCAACTAAGACTTCTTTTATTACATATTTAGGTAGCTACAGCTAGCTAACTATTCTATGAGCATACAGCTATAGGCATTCCCAATATTTTTCCTTAAAATGCATTATAGTTTTATGAGTTTTCTTAAAGTCTACTTTAAATGCCCTTATCAAAATTTTTGAATTGATTTGACTTACTTAAGAGCTGATCTCTTTGCAAATATTTTTAAATATGCAATTACTCATTTTGTGAAGGATTTCATGTTTCCAAAGAAATGTTTTAAAAGAGCATTGACTGAGTATTGTTCAGAAGATCTTTGAATTGTGAAAATGTTTTGTGATCTCTATTGATGGATTGCTTGAGAACAGTTGTACTGGAAAATGTTTTGAGATCATTATTGATTGAATGATTGAGAATTGTTGTATTGGAATTAAGTACTCAATTGGCACCTCTGAATAACCAGTTCATTAAGCAAAATACTGTCAGAGTTTGCCATAATTAGCCAAAGTCAACGACTAATATTTATGGTGGGCCGGGAATGCATTAGGCAGATGGTTGCGCCACTTGTAACCATGGCTTATCGTGGACGACTATACCCTTGAGGAATTTTAGTTCAAGGAGGGGAGAGTCCTTGTTACCCGACCAGCAGGTACTATTGATTGATTACGAGGTAATAAGGTTAAAAACCGCATATGTAAATAYGAGTGATAAGGCTGGTATTTCTTGACCTCGAAGAGTTTAATTTTTTCAGTAACTATTTGTTCAATAGTGTCTTATTCTTGTTGATGGGTTTTATCAAATGCTTTTGATTTACTTATTGAATTGTTTTACTCATTAAATGCTTGAAACAGAAACCAGTGATAAGATTTATCCTCGGATACAGTTGTTGCAAATATCCCTGAACACTTGTTTTAAATGACTGTTAAATTGTACTTGAAATCAACTCACTATGCACACGTGTAGAACTCACTGAGCTATCTGTCACAGTTTTTCCCCTATTTTTTCCCCCCTTTGTGACAGGTATAGATCACTAGGACTACGGTTTTAATGAGCGCTTAGAGATACTTGTTATTTTGAAGTGCTAGACTGGATGCTTATATTATTGATGTTTTAGAATATATTACTATTGTGAAGTAATTTGTTAAGTTTTTAATAGACATAGCATATGTGTTACCTTTTTGGAATTTATAATCCCTATTGGACTATAAGTTATGACTTTGCTTTAGATATACTACATTTACTGTGATAGTACCGACTGTCCAGAGATAGGTGACGGTTCTTTCGGCGCAAGGGCATCATACATAGAGATCTTGAAGTCTATTAGGAATGAATTGTGTTCCAAAAACATTCATATATAATGTGAGAACAAGCCATTATCAAAAAATCCATAGTAAAACTGAAATGTACTAAGAAAAGGGCAAATTGTTTCACCATTTTGACAAAATATCAAACACTTGGTGGGTGCAATAATTGCTAAGTGTATTTAAGAACAACAAAAGCCACCTAACCAATTTAGAGAAAACGCAAACAAGAGAGAAACAACCATGAGATACACATAATTTGTAGTACAAATTGTTCGATTTCCCTTGAAATCTACATCTATTATCAAACCTCACACCCTTAGGATTTTCGAATCCACCATAAAAGTCACAAAGACTTTTTACACAAGGGGCCTACAAACAAATGGGTTTTACAACGAATAAACCTTTTTATGGAAAAGGCTCACCAACAAATGAATTTTACCAAACAACCCTTTTTATAACCTCAAGGTTCTCCTTTCAACAAAGGTTTTATATCCTAGACTACCTTGGAATCTTTTCTCAAGAGAAGAGATTGTTTTGTTACAATATTTCACTCTTGAAAGTCAAGCTAAGAAATTGAAGTACTATTGATATGATTTCACAAAGCTTTGCTATAGGTTTCCTTGCTCCTATGGAATAGAATAATCAATGTAAATTTTTTGAAGATATGCTTACAAGATGATACCTTTGAATAATAATGGTGCTTCAGAACCCTAGAAGTCCTTTTATACTTCAAAAAGTAATGGTTAAAAAAAAGAACATTTTTTGAAATTGTAAGTGTCTAGTTCGGACGTCCGAACCTAAATAAGTAAGCATTTGAAGCCTTATATAAGGATATTAGACTCAATATCAAGTCCATTTGGACRTCCAAAGAGACCATCCGAACTATCCTTAGAATGTTACATCAGAAGGCATTCGAGCCTCTGATGTCAAGTATGGCATATTTCAAAGCCTCACTAGCAGGTAGTCAGACTTAACAGAAACCAACTTCGAAGGGGTATGGTAAGCACAAGCTTTAGGTGCAAAATAAGTCTGGACACAGTGCTTGAGATTTCAAATGTCCAAACGAAAGTCATGTTTCAGCCGAACCCTCACTAAAGGACTTTGGACTTTCAATCTTTTTACTTAGGACATCCAAAGTGACAAGGTCCCGAGTTCGAAGTGTACACACACTTTTGGGTACATTTCCAAGGAAACTTCTAAAATTCTGAATACTATTGTAAGTTAAACACCTATATTTTCCCAAAGAATAAATCATTTGAAAACATTTGGAAAACATTTTGTGCAAGGATGAAAGAGCAATAGCATAGAAATCAAAACTATGCCCAAGTATAGTTCTAGATAAGAAATATAATCCGAGAGAAACCTATAAAAACGACTTGATCTCTATTTCAGTAATTTGAACAATTTCACTTAAGTTCATTGAGATCTTCAAGTCCATTAGGCTTGACTTTGTGTTTCTACATATATCAAAACCATAGTAGAACTATAGTAATATCAATATGAAGTTTACAATCTCCCCTTTTTTTATAACAAATACATAAAGGCATTATACATTGTGGTATGAAATTAGAGCACGATCATCGAGAGGTATATATAAAGAATTCATAACAAGTCATATCAAACCTCCCCCTCAATAAATATATAGGTCTAGTTAATGAAAAAATCATAAAGTATACAAACTCATGACATGGTTTAAGGCATAGAATAAGTAGCACCTAAGCATATTAAACCATATGGGATTTGGAGACATTTTTGACAGAGTTTCCCCTATATTTTGAACATTTTCTAGGCATAAAATGGCACAAATCATAACAAAATCCTAATCACACAATCTTAAATACTTATGTAAGGCTCGCCAATTTATGTCTAAGAGGTTTTCATAAAAGCATACTTCAAGATAAGCAATTAAAGATTAGATTTTTGAAAAAAAATACTTTCAAGAGAARAATTGGAAGACATGTTCTATTGATTTGGAATTTCTAGATATTGTAATTGAATTTCAAAGTAAATAAATTCTTCATTTGTCTCTGGTTTTCTTGTATTTTAATTAGACTCGAAATTTGTGTGTGCAATAATCACTAAACATCTCTATGTTTTCATCTAGTTACTTTAGAAAAGCTTGTTGTGAAGTTTTCTAAAAGAGATTGAAAAAATTCAATCACTTTCTTGAGCATATTGCATTACTGAAGATTGAGAGTCCAGAAGAGGGAGATTGAATGGTTTGCACTTCTCCTATATCAAAGTCCATTGATAAGGTTCTTGTAAGATTCAGCCAGTAATTCTTCAACATCCTCTTTATTCAATCCCTTCAATCCCTCCTCGATAGGTACAGGTGGCACAGATACCTCAGGAGGTTATTGTATGTTTTAGCCAAGAATTCTTCAAGAGTTATATATATATATATAAACAGATAATGAACAGGAATTTAAACAACTAAGTCCCAGAGTAGGTACTTAGGATTACGTCTTGCACTTGAGGGATCAGAGATCCGACAAGAGAGACAATGGATAAATCCGCAACAGAGGTTCCTAAAGGAACTTGAGGCCAATATACCTTAAGCTGGGATTTGCAGGTAGTAGAACCAGCCAAGCATAAATTTATAAACAGATAAAGGAATTTATAAGATCAGATAAACAAATAATAAACAGAATTTAACAATACATGCAGAAGTAGGAGGCACTGCCTTCCATATACATGAAGAAATCAATGAGATAAAAGGAATTTATATATATTTATAAATATAAGAAAATATAAGTGWGGAATTACTCACTCATAAAATCTTGATACAAACTCTAAATCTTCAGAGGTTCTTGCAGAACGGGATTGGGACCTTAAGAGAAGACACTTAAGTGGTATTCAAATGCCTGCCTGACTAAGTGGAAGAGTTCCCATTATATAGAGTCAGGATAGGGATATTTCAACAGTAAATTTTGTGAGCGCTACAGTTAAAAATTGAGAGCGCTATAGTGTACAGTGACTTGCTACAATGAGCTACAGTGTACAACTGTTTTTGAATAGTATTTACAAGTATTTCTGGTATAGAGTATAACAGTAGTCTACGGTAATTGTATAAGGAATTTTCTGGAAAAGTTGACTACTGAAGTAGATCAGCTTCATCTAAGTCCAAAGCTAGTGATGTCGCCAAGTCCTCGGATGATGCCACCTGGGATTTTGAAGAGGAGGGAACGTACTGCATCAGTAACTGCTGCATCTTCTTGGGGGATTTAGCTACTACGAGTATGGCCGCAAGTTGGGATTTGTCTGTGAGGAATTTCTTCTGGTCCGATATTATAGTCGGAGCCATAATCTTCGTAGTATTCTGCCTGTGTTGGAAGGATTCAATAATTGACTTCACCTAAAATGATGGAGGAACTTTAAAGGCCGTCTACCATTTTATCCGAAATTTTCACTGTATAATGGGAATTTGTACTAGGGTACTCCAAATACCAGGAAAGAACCCATGGTAAATAGAGTTTTGTGTGGAATAGGGGCAATATCCCAAAATGGGATTCCTCTGGAGAGGGTTTGTAGTGGTGTTTGAAGGTATTGAAGGCCGTCTTTACATATGGTTTTTGATTTAGCCAATCTTCATTGGTACCGAAGATCTTCCACCACTGAATAAACCAGAATGGAAAGGAAGAGGCTTGACATACACGGGAGTCAAAGTAGATCAACCATGTATGCTGGGATTTAGGATTTTGAACATAGAAGGCATTATACCATGCCTGTTGGCAGTCCCAATAAGTGAAGGACTCTTGATAGAAAGGTTCACTCTTGCAGGTGTCTCGRAATCCAAACTCCTRTTGAAGATCSCCTTGGCATTGCACCCATGACTTTGGAGATAAAATATTTAAAATTTTAAAAGTGGAATATGCAGGATGTTGGTGGGTTTTTTCTAAAAAGAAATGTTTAATTTCCATCAATCCGCATACTTCTAAAATAGTTTGATAAAAAATTAGGGTTTTTAGAGGATGAACTGGTTTATAATACCAATTCCTTCCAAAACATTTTTGAATTGTTTCAAAYGGGGATTTTTCATAAAAAGATTTTTCAATTGAAACAACATTTTGAAAAATAGATTTTTTAATAAAAGGGGTTGATACTTTAGTAGATTTCTCTACTGCAGTATCAGTGTCCGCCTTGGAGGTACGTTGTATGGTACCCCGGGATTTGGATGAAATTTGCTGCTGACGCTGTTGACTTTGGGCAGGTACTATTTCCTTCCCTTTGTCTGAAGAAGTCGGCTGGAATTTGGATAGAAGTTCCTGGAACTCCTTGGAATTTGCAAGTGMTTCCATCAGCGCCTGGGATGGAATGTTGGGAATCGATCCTGTTTACTGATTGGAATTTGAAGGTTTTTGTTCTTTTTCTTGGCATATATCATACCAAGATTTTTTGGTGGCTACTGCCGGCAATTTGGAGGCTAATTTTTGGGATTTTTGGGTCACACCCTCACAAGGAGGTTTATCTCTCAATTTACGGGGTGGCATTCTGCAGAAATTCTCGAGTAAGGAAATCAGCAATGGAATTTGTATCAATTTCAGAGATTCAAATATATTGAACATATGTTTTAATGTAGGATTTTGAAAAAGATTTTTCAAAACTACTTTTGCAAAGTTATAATTTATATGTAACAAAATTTATCAATTAAATAAATTATTTTGAAATTTTTGTATGCATATGCTAAGGTGCAAATTATGCAAATATGGGGATTCAACAAAGGAATTTAAATCTAACAAATAAAAAGATTTGCTAACAGATAAAGCATTAATCTGTACATAATATGCTTTGATGAGTTTTAAATCTTTAGTTTGAGGTTTTTCTAAAAATAGAAAAACTAGACTGGTGTTTTTAACTTTAAATGAAATTGACTCAGAATTTATTTTATACGGTGTGATTAAAGTTAGGAAGGGTGTTCTTAAGATCACCGGATGACAAATGTCATTAATTACCATCAAAGAAGTTTTTATACAGACATTCGAATGTAGAATAAAAGCTTCCGTCTTGTATTTGACCTGTAGCTTGGAATTGTTAGCCGCTGACAATCTACTATTTATAGATTCTCGAAATTTACTGGGCACTAAACCATCCTTGATGCAATTCAAATCTGCACCAGTATCGAATAATGCTATGGTATCTGAAACATAATCATSAGAAAATTTAAAAGTAATCCTAATGAGATATTTCTGAGAAGTAATCTCTCGAAGGACAAATAGAAAATCTAGAGGAATTTGATTAATATTTTCTATCTGACCTGGAAGCTCTAAAGGCTCGTCTTACTCAGAATCAGAAAAGGAATTTTCATTATGTTTTGAAAGCAAAATTTGTATGACAGCAGAATCTTGYTTTTATTTTTCTTTTAAATCTTTTATTTCTTATTTTATAATCTTAATCTCTTGTTGGAGATTAGACACAAAAATAGAAGATTCTTTTTTAGATTTTTTTCAAAATATTTGTTAAATCATAAGTAGTTGTAGATGTAGAAGGTAAAATAGAAGGTTTTTGAAAAGGTTTTTCATCAGATATAGAATTTAGAATTTTTTCTAAATATTGCTTTTATAAAGCGGGATCAAAAATATATTTAACATTTTGAAGAAGAGTTTGCTGTTCTTTTGTAAGAACATTTAAAGAATATTTTGAAGAATTAGAAGTCTCGAAAAATGATGAAATATGACTTTCATCAACCTGGAGAGCTTCTTCAAAAGAGTATTTAGAAGAATCAGAATCTAAATCAGAATCAAGAAGGATATTTGCAATTTTCTCATAAACTTCAGAATCTAAATGAAGTTCATTTAATTTTTTAGAAATTTACAATATTTTTTATAATGACATTTTCTGTGGCATTTATAACACATAACATCTTTTAAATCAGGTTTTTTTTAATATTTTTAGACTTTTTATCATAAGAAGAGGATTTTCTAGAACATTTCTTAGATGGTTTCTTATAAAAATCATTTAATGGTTTTTTATATTTTTTATGTTTTTTATGGTAGGAATGATTCCTATGGGATCTAGAAGAAGAAGGTTTACTGCAACTACCATTGCAGTGGGAGGATTTTTCAGGAAGATTCTCAAACTGTCTGCAGAAGTCGCCTAGCTCCTTCTTGGACTGTTTGAGTTCTTGCTTGAGGGTCTGCGGTAACCTAATATCTTGGCAAAGTTTTAGACCTTCTTTGCTAATTTAACTAGTCAATTCACCAAAAGTGAACTGATGATATGGAATAATTTTACTAGAGGTTTCCTCTTGGAGTCTTTCTCCTAAGAGATGAGGAAGACCTGTAAGGAATTTTTCTTTCCAAAAAGGTTGATTACTATCTTCTCTAAGCATTAGCYYAGTTAAGAAAGTATTCTTATAATACTGGAATTCAAATAATTTTCTACATCTAAGGTTGGATAATAATTCAGCKTTTTTATCCTTAAGGTGTGATGGATCTCCAATGAAATGGAGGGAAATAGAAAGAATAAGAGTGGAAACCGCATCAGAGATGGGTTGACCACTGGCATGTACGATGAAATTACCAGCTTTATCGGTCTTAACTGCATTTAAAATATCTTGATGCTGTTGACTAGTGAGATAGTAGTCCTACCAGCCTTTTAACTGACCAGAGAAACCTGCGATGAGGAGCTCTGCTATAGGTCTATTCTCAGTTCCTATCTRGGTTTTGTAAGCATTTGCTGCCATCATCATCTGCTGTAAGAAGTTGATGATTTGATAGTAAGACAAATTGTCTATGTTGCAATCATAGACAGATGAGGCATTGAACCTGTATTCAGAAATAGGCTTGGCTACAGTAATATCTAGAGCCGTAGGGGTACTTGGCACAGGAACTATTGATAACTGCCAAGTCATCGGATTAATCCTAGAAATTGACTCAGATTTTGACTGGAATTGTTCCAAAGTCTGATCAGTGTTTGAAGAAGAGGAATTCTCTTCTAAGACATTAATCTTGTTAGACTCGGAAACGAAATCTGGAATAGTTTTACTAGAAGCAGAGGATAAGTCTAATTGACTTATTTTATTCTGGATTGCTCTAGAGAATTCTAAATTATTTTCTCTAATGGATTTTATACTAGAATTAGAAATAGAGAAAGGTTTGAAAATAGGATTTTTAAGAATTTTCTTTTCTTCTTTCAAAGAAATGGAATCAGGAACAATTGATTTTTTAGAAATCATGGGAATGGATTTTTCAATCCTATCCAACTGTTTTCCTATAGTATTTAAATGAGTATTTGTAAAATTATTTTGTACAATAGTATTTTTAGTATTTTGTAAAATAACTTCAGAATGTGTTTTCAAAGGAATAGCATCCATARTTTTTCCTAAATGATCTAATTTGATACCTAAGAGAGGTGGATGATTCGCTTGAATTTTATGGGAGCCTGAAAGGGACTGCCACTCAGGGATTTTCTTAGACRGAGTCGTGATCGGCTGAATTGATGAAAAAGGATATTTAATTTTATTAGGAATAATATAATATAATTCAAACCAATCAAAAAATAGAATATGTATTTTATTTGAAATTACAAATTTATAATATTTTTCCTGAATTTATTTTTTTCAGAAAGGAATTTATTGAAAAACCATAATCTTTTTGCAATATTTTCATTAGAATAAAAATCATTTTGTAGTAGATTTTTATCTAATTGAAAATTTTTAGAAATAACATTTAATTCATTTTGAGCATTTTCTGTAATAGTAGAAAAATATCGGACTAGTAGGTTCACTACCAGAAGGGGATTTAGAGTAAATTGGCTTAGGAATTTCAGTAGAATAATCTACCTTATGAAAGGAATTTCTAGAAGTTGTAGGTATGTCCGATGTAAAATACCTAGGAAGATCTGCTGAGGAAGCAGCTTTTTTAGGATGATATATGACCGAAGGGATCTGGGAAACTCATCCAAGATCTATGGTCTGGGCTTCAGATCCAATATCTGAGAACCTTTTACTGGAGATTTTCCTATTGAAAATCAGTTTTACAGAACCATTTGCAAACAAATTTATATTCCTAATTTCAGTATTAGGAGGGGATTGAACTGAATTAGCAASAGCAGTAGCTCCTTCTAAGATCCATTCATCAGGAAGTTGAATGTCCTTCCATTGGATGGATTTTGGAATAACTAAATTAGATCTCGAAAGATCTGTCTGGAGCAGAAAAGTTTCACCTTTCTTGCTCTGGCATCTGGCCTTTGTTGCAAAGGCAAATAGTATGGCTTTATAATGTAGCCGGAACATCAAAGCTATAGGAATTGATCCTTCTAGCATTTGATAGTTATGGATTTTAATCTAAAGGACTAAAGACCTCAGAATGTTGGGATCATCTAAAGAAATTGTAGAATTTGGATAGCAATCAAAAGTAATCGGACCAGTACACAAACTAAACTTGATTAAACTTAATAAGCTATCATTAAAATTTAGAAATCTGGTGTCCCTAAGGACAGCCAAGATCAAGGTATCTAGACCCTCTTTTGTGAGAGGTTTGATACCGATCTGGACAAGACCTATGTGAAGGTACTTGTAATTCCTAGATCTGTGTTTTTCTAGGGATTTAGAAGATAGAAGATGAAGGGATTCAAAGGGTTTAGACAACTGAATGTCTTGTCCCTCTATTTTTATAATATAATCTGATTTAAACAAATTAAATGCAGATTTATAAACATGATCTTTAGAAATTTTTGGAATAGTCCAATTATCAATAGATTTTTCAAAATCTTTAATAATTAATTCTTCAAAATTTATCAACATCTTGGGATCGTCAGATGTAGATCTGGAAACAAAACTACTTGATGAAGCAAATCTCTTGAAGAGATTCTCCATATCAAGGTATTTCTAAATAGATCGTTACCAAATCTGGCTACCAACTTCCTGCCGCACCGACGGGTCTCGTGCCTCTCCTCGACTTACCCTATGGCAGTCTTATGGAAGAAACAATCACCAGAGAAGGCTAGATCTACTCAGATCTACCAAGATCCGAATAGTCTCAACAGAAAATCAACATCATCTTATGACTCTGATACCAATTCTAGACCCAAGGATYGGAAGATGATGAARAATCCAGAAGATAATTGAAGAAGATGAAGAAAGAATCAGATAATAGAAGGAATCTTCACATAATTATATATATATATATATATACTCATGCTCGATATGTGAGCTTTTTGCTTTCTTTGATTATGGATTACCTTAGAGAACTTCTGTTGTTCCTCTTTCCATTTGACTTAAAGGTTTTAGCTAATTTACACCAAATTATATGCCCGTAAAAATGAAACTTTAAGATATTGTTTGAAATATTACATATATATACATGTTTTTATCATTATTGTACAACCAACAAAACTCAACTTAAACCCTTCATGACTTTTATACTCCAGTTGTTGCACATTCTGAGGATCATAACTGTGGTTGATGTGCATTTTTACCCCTTCCAAGGATCGTAATTTTCATGTAGTTGGATGATAATAGAACTGAAATACAAAATAGAATAGCAAAAGATGAGCTTAAATCGTGAGAATCCATATGAAAAAAGAGCAAGTAGCTAATAAAGAGGCCTGCATTATCCTTTATCCCATTTGGGCGTTGCCTAGTCTCAACCCTCCAACCTTTTGTAACATTTGTTTGGCATTGTTCATCAACCTACATGATAAAGCACACAAGCACCAATATGTAAAGTCACCTCATAATGGGTTAATGCATAGGTCATCACTAGTTTTTCACTAATTGGAATAAGTTCAAAATTCCAATATGTCTCTTTAATGACTAGGTATTCTCAGATTTTTCATTTATTTGTGGATGATGCAACCATTATCAACCAATTTAATGAATGAGCATCCAATTAATGTGATTTCAGTATCTCATGAGTGAAACTCGAAAATCAGTGTCTCTGCTATGTAGTCATATTTAAATTAAATAGTTCATAGCATCTTACATCATTTTATGGATGTCTATAAGACATGGGAATTGGTTTTAGAACACCGTTCTTGTCCAATGACTCCATGATTTGGAACCCTGTCAATCAAAGAATGAAATATAAAGACGTGAAGTTTATTTGAATGAAAGAAAAAGAAATTTAATTTAGAATTAAAGTCATGGGAGAACAAATTTTATATGTTGAATTCTATTATTTCTAACATTAATATTCTCTGGAGGTTTGAAAGATACGGGATTTGGCGCTAGCACAAGGTTCTGCAAAATGCCATTTGTCTAGTTCAGTGGCTCCAATGACTTGAAAACCTGCTAGTAAAATGTAGACAATCAAAGAAATTGGAAAATGAAAATCCAGTTCATGCAAAACACAAAGAGAAAAAAGGAAGAAGAATTACTTGAGAATCATAAGAATCTTTTGTTTGGCGATCAACACCAAGTTTGTCATGTGTGGCAGGTTCAAAAGCTTTGTAGGGGGAATCTCCCAAGTTTGGGAATGCCGTTTTCGAAAGAGTTTCTAGAGTTGGCAAAATTATGAGAAGCCATCTCAAAGAACTCCTAAATTTTTGAGATGTTCTTGAAAAATTGAAACTTGAAGATGAATTTGGATGGATTAAACCTATGTTGACAAGATAATGACACATATATCTATATACATCTAGAATGCTTCATTGAGTTTAAATAGAAAGAATACCGAATACTTTTATGGCTATACCAAAAGGAAGGCAAATTTAATTTCACCTACTCCAAGCACATGTTAAGCAGTTAAAATTGATGCCATATCTGTCAATATTTCTAAGTTAATCTATAAATTGTGCATTTCATATATATAGTATGAAGATTGTAATACATGCATACATCTATGAATCCAAAGTAAAGATGGAAATGTTTTAACATTTTGAATCAGGTACCACACAATAAATTATGATCATGCATCCAAATTCAAACTAAAATGTCTAAATATTGAGCATTTCTTATGTTAAATAGTCTTCTTTCTTTTCCAAATTTAGGATATAAACTAGCTTACCTAGTTTGATAGAAAAATCAATGTAAGTACAATCGATAATATATATTCTTTACAAGGAAATTCTTAAAAAAAATGCTAATAACCTAACATAATTAGATAGTTGTGATTGTGGCTCAGATCTTGGGATGCAAACTTTGGGCCGGCAAGGGAAAATTTTGGTTGTTTGTTTTGTTGGTAGATCTAGGGAGGCAAGCTTTAAACAAATGGAAGTTTTGGGCAATGAAATTTTTATCTTCTTTTGTTAATTTTTTTCTTTCTTATTTAGTATTTCCTCATTAAATATGTAATAAATGGAAATTTATAAAATGAGTTATCATTGACTAGCTTCTAATGAAAATTACATATAATTTTGATTGAAAGTTACATGATTATTCACAAAAACTGAAAAAGAATTAAAGGAAAATGAAAAAATATAAAAGCACTAAGGCCTCATTTGATTGACGGGGTAGAATTTGACTGATGGCCTTCCCATGCAATCCCTTCCAATTGTTGCAATCTTGTTTGCAACTGGATCAGTCATGTTTCAACATCCATGGCCCTTTTTTTGGCTTCTTCCAACCATTGCCCTTGCAAAGAGCTTTATTTTGAAGTTGGATATTGTGAATTTCTAGCTTTCCACTTAGCATGTAAAAATGTATTCTGGCTCTCTAATTTTGCAATCCTAGCTTCCAGTGATCTGGACATCCTACAAAAGCTTAGCTCCAAATGTACTTAGTAAACTCAACTATAACCACAAGTCCCTATTGAATTCGAAACCTAGGTGTGATGCCCACTGTGACGACCTGCGCTCCCTTAGGTTCCATTAGGCTATATGGGCGCCATCTGCCTCTCAACAGTCAGGGCACAAGCATGTATAATAGTTCATGATATAATACACAGCTATCTAGTGAAGATGTAATATGTATTGTCATATTATAATTCAAATCAAATCAAAGCTAGTCCAAGAAAAGAAACAAAGGCTAAGCGCCGAATTTATCTAAATCCCAAGTTCTCGATGTTTCTAATACTCACTCATAGCTTATACATAATTACATCCCTAAAGTGTGATGGAAGAAACTAATGAGCAAGGCCCAGTGAGTTCCATGTGCGTGGTATGCAAGTTTATTCAAAACCTTGGTAAAAGCTTAATTTTAGTAGTAAAGAACAAGCTATATAAAATAAGAAATAAACGTGTATATATATGTCAATCAAAAATTGTTCGAAGCATTTTCAAGAAAATAGGACAGGTTTAGGTATCAAGCATGTAAAGATAAAAACAATGCATATAAAATCGTATAGTGAGAGGTTTTTGCCATTTGTAAAACATGAGATGCACGAGATAACCGTTGGACATATTCTCCACAGGGTTAGTATTAATAGCCTTCTATTCCTGTATTACATGTGCGACTTTTAACCTTATATTCTCGTCAAGCAAGAATGTCTGCTAGCAGGGTAATAGGATCAATCACCTCAGGTCGAATATCCTGACTAAGGATATGAGTGCCTGCCAATTACACTGTGGGTACATGGGGCACAACCATCTGCTCGATGCATTCTCGATTTGCCACCCGTTGGATAGGTCATATGATCATCTCGAGAACTGATGCCTGATTGCTCAAGCGGTTCTTGTACTGATGATAAGCTAAGCATGGTATTTTACCCGCCTAACTAGTCACACGAGACTTCCGATAGAGTACTCATCATATTGTCACAAGATTTCATGCAAGATTATGCTTAAACCATTTTGATATTTTCAGGATCATCGAAGAATTAGGTGTCCTGTTGTTTCAAAATTACCAAAGTCATTTCCTTTGTTCAGAATTGAAGAAAATAAAGATGCGTAACACACAAAATTACAGGTTTCAAAGAAATTTGTAAAATAGAATGATTTTGTATTCAAGTGTATGAAAATTCTTAGAAATAGGTCTAAAGAAAAGCATGCTATTTTGAGACATTAAAGGGAGGAAATAATAAAACATTCAGGAATATTAGAATTATATTTCTAGAATAGCACAAAAATTGCACGTAATTGGAAGTTTAAAATATGAAAGGAACTCACCTTATTGTGATAGCATCTTTAACTAGCTAAATTTCTTGATTTTCATGTCCTAGAACAAGTCAAAAATAGTGCTAATTTGGCCCTTGAAGTGTGGTTATAAATTTATAGTTCAAGTGCTAGGATAATTTATAATACCTAAATCCTATATTACTTGAATACGAAAAATTAGTTATATTTGACTCCTATATATTTGAATCTAGTTAAATTAATTGGAAAATGATCCTAATTGTTTAAGGAATTTAGTAGGCCAGATTATTTTTTCTTTAAGGGCTGGATTAATTTCTCAGATCATTCCAAACATCCTAAAGGATAGTAGGATAAAGTAGAGTTTAATATATGTGATAGTGCTTTTATTGTTTTGGCTATATTAAATCTGGAAATGGTCAATTTTTTACTTATATCTTGAGTTCTAATTAGAGGTTTCTAACTAAATCAATGCATGTATGATGATCATTTCAATTACCCAAAAGTGTTGAAAGTTGGAGGATAAGTGAGTGTCCGATTCTATATGCGCAAATTGACACTTCTCGAATGATTAAGTCATATCTCTAGTTCTAGAATGGGGTTGGTAACAACTTTTAGTAGTTTAGAATCCTAAGATTAGGAGATGTACAATATGTACAATTCCGATTGATGTAATATTAAGGTCATCAAAATTGATAAGATAGTACATTTTTACATTTTTGGTCATTCTGGACAAGTTTCCATGAGCAGGCCAGATCTCATCCAATACTGCTCCATTTCAAGTGCAATCAGGACAATTATGCCCCTAAGATGTTGACATAACTAATCATAATCAATTTTTCCCATTCTAACTAATTAGCTTTGAAGTTATTCAATTTAATACAATCTAGTGCAACTATCATCTAACAGTTCATACTTGTTTGCTACCTATCTATTTTACTTCCATCATGTCTGCAACACTTTCATTCAGAGTTGTCTACCACAAATTAGATATATATCCATAGCTCTTGGTCAAGAACATATAGTATCATATTTTTCATGCATATAAGAACATAAATTATCAGAACTTTCATGCATTTTTCTACCCAATTTTCCATATTACATTCTCTAATTATGTTTTGCATACATCAATCATCCTACGTTCTTGTTTCTATATGCTTTTATATTCATAGTTCTGCTGTTGTATTCACAGTCATGCATTTATATTCTTATATATTTCTCAGTTATTCATGCATTTTCATGGTTGTTCTTGTAGAGACATTCACATGCTTCTTTCATCACTACAAAACATATAATTTTATATACCATATTCTTATCTTCTCTTAGAAGCAATAGCTATCTTTTTGTCACGCATTCCTAATATAATTTTCTAAAGTATATATGGCAAGGTTTGTATTAGTACTTGCATGAGTTGAGAAAAGGTAGCAAATGCAAATGGTTTAAGTAAAATCTTCAAGAGAGGGCAGCTGTAAACTGGCCCGGTCAAGAAGACTTAATCAACTTCTTCAAATTTCTTCTACCACCCTTTATCTATATTCCTTTGTTTGGTAGTGATAAGCTTTATTTATCTATTTCTAAATGCTTGAGGTGAGGTAGTACAAGAAAGAGAGTAAATTTGCTAAGGAAACGTGAAGCTCGGTAGTGTGCAAAGAAGAAGGCAGCTTATAGGCTTTTTGGGCGGATACTCCTATGCTTAAACTGTAACACCCCCAGTTTAGGAACAGTCCTAACCCGGGAATATTACGTCGTTCCGTTCGAAAATAAAAATTTATTTATTTATAAGCCACCATTCGTTTAWAAGTAAATACAGCGGAAGGCTTTTACACTATTCGAAAACATTTTCAAGAACCTCATAATTTAAAAAAACAACTTCAAAAAGTAAATTTCATTATATACATAAGTAGAAACACAACTAGTTGATGGTATTAAACGTTGCCCACCAAGCGACCTTAACCAGTAATAACATTGTAAGGTAACATCTAGTCAGCATACATACGCAACTAAGCAGGCCGTAAGAAACAGGAATGAGCGAAAAAAGCTCAGTAAGTAAGCTCATGTATGAATGCGTGAATATGCTCCTACATGGTGCACATTTCAAAACTTTTTCTCTTTTAATTGGAAAAACCTCATAACCTTCTCTTGCCAAATGTCGGGACATCATTCCTCACAGGCACTGACAGTGAAAACTTGCCATTCCTGTCGTCCGTTCGGGAGCGCACTACGAGTGGGAAAGCCTAGCACATAGCTATGCAGTGGGCCTCCTTATGGGAACCCGATTTCAATTCTAGCGTAGAACCGGCAAAGCGGGTTAAAGTTCCAGTCTTTTACTGCATTCTTTTAACTTCATACCTACCCCTCAAAGAGGTAAGGGTCGGGTGCGGCGTCCCCCCACGCCCATTCCACTCACACCGGTGTGGCCGCAGTCATGTACACGTCTGTTCCGAAAAACTGTACAGTTCCAAAACGCCGACCTTTTCTTTAAATTCCATTTTTCTAACCGTTCACCGTCCTAAATGCGTGACGGGCTCATGCCAAATGCGAATGAAAACTTCTAACCTAATGCCTCATGATATGAACGCCAATACAGTCATTAACATTACCACTCAATCAATAATACATGATATGAATTCACAATAGCATTCTGCGCAGTAACAAGTATTACTAACTACAAATTCAACTTGCATTACCCAATTCCCACATCACATAAAAACACTTACAGGCAATAAGCGGCAGTTCAATTCGCATGGCAATAGAGAAAATTAATGAAATAGAGATTACTTACGCGAAATCTTGGTACGACGGTTCATTCAAGGACAAGTGAAATCCTCCAACGATCTCGACGTACCCGAGCCTCGACAGATAAACCTAGGAGATCACACCAAAAGGAGATCGACT
>MEJB01000086.1:345016-436204 GCA_001752375.1 Rhazya stricta
GCTCACAAACCGAGCCCTTAGCCTAAAATTACACGTCCAAGCCAGTTGGCATACAAATTTCACACAAAATCTAACAATTTAATAAAGGAAAATTCGGGGTGTTACATAAGGGTAGTAAAATTTGTAATGCATCCTTTAGACTTTCCCAAGAGAAAACCTGTATAGATGATAAGGTAGGATTGAGGTAGCAATTAATGGGAAAAGAGTAGTGCATACTCAGATGATTCAAAGTTTCAAAAAATGGAAAAAGAAAGCTAATCAGTTTTGTCTTCTTTTGGATGCTATGCCACCTCACCTAACTGCCATACACTTGTCATGGGTTGTAAACCAACCATGAACAAAGCAATTCATCAGGTTAAAGGTCTTCTTAAGGCTAAGTCGATTGGCAGAAAYGGTTTGTTTGAAAACCTAAATAGATTTATGCACTAGTCGGCTTCTCTTTCTCTCTTGTACTATATATAGATAATAGAATAAATGTTTCAAAATTAAGAAAATGTTCTTAAGAAAACTTAATAATTCTTTTAACGAGATATGTCAAGAATCTTAAAGATTAGACTATAATATGAAATAATTTCATTTTAGCTTTATATTCTTAAGGTTTCTTTAGTCGTTCAAAAATCATAGGCGAAATCATATTTTTGTTTTCTTTAAAGTTAGAAGGTAAAATTAAAAATTAAATGTTAGAGATGGTTTATCGGAAAGATCATAGGACACTATACAAAGCTTTTGTTGTTTTATCTTGCCATTATTTCTCTAAAGTGTATCAAATGGTAGGTCTTATATATTATAAAAAATATGAACTTTTCTTAAAAAATAAAGATATAATTTATTAGGTCAAAATATTAGCCATAGTAACCACAAATCTTCTTTAATATAAAATAAAGAGTTCTCTCTAATATGATTAATATATTAATATAAAAATAAATGAAACTCACGGGCTTTGATGCAGCTTAAAGTTGAAATTTCCTCTACATGGCGGTCTATCCTCTTCTTGTGCATATTGGTTAGTAGATTTTCATTTTTTGGTTGATCGGTAGATTTTTAGGTTTAAATTTTCTTTGGTGGTCATGTCAGGATGTAAGATTGACAGCTTAGAGAGAATGTAATTGCATTGTATATATGTTGTATCTAAAAAGAAATGAGGAAAGAAACTTAATAAAGTCCTTAATAATAAAGATAAATATTTGCTTAGAAAGTGATTGAAACGCGTGATCTTTTGTAATGTATGGTAAAATAATAACAAGAAGTACCCTTGCACCAGATTAACTAAATAATAAGATATAAAAGTTTAGCATAAAGGTTTACAACCCTTGCACCTTACAATGTTATTAAGTTTCAAACATTAAAATTTATAATTATAGTGAAGAACAATAAGATGTAAGTTGAGAATTGCAATCCCTATGTTTAGACGTTATGCTAAGAGAAAGAGCTACAAATTTAGAACGTCAATCTTCAAATCTCTAATAATCTCAAAATAAGGCAATTTTTTACCGAAGGAACAGCCAAAACAACCTTCAACATTTCTGGCGCGTACATCTCGAAAAGTTATATGAAAACGCCACAAAAATAATAAAAAATGAACCACCGATCTTGCAATGACAAACGAACCTAACCAACTCATGAGTGGCCCGACTCAACTCGAATGACCAATGTATATTGCAGGGCCAAGTCGAGGTCGAGCCATTAACTGGGCAAGTTTGGAATTTTCTAAACCATTGGCTCCCTAAACACAATGCGTTTCTTGCTCAACTAAACTCGTTTACCCCTCAAGTTGGCCGTTTGGCTCAGTTAGCTCGATTGGCTCAACCAGGACCAGCTCGAACCGATTGGCTCGCAGAGCTGGCCATTGTGTTCTTCCAACAGCTATATTTTTCAAAATCTTTGAATTTGTAAAATTACAACGATAATCCTCAAAAATTATAGTGTAATTTCCCCTGTAAATACTCGCCTCAAACCACTCAAAAACATAGAAAAATCAATTACAACACTCTCATAAATCTCTCAAGCTCTCTCAAATTTTCTCTCATAAGTCTTCAAATTCTTGACGAATTCTTATTCGTTATTTGTTTATCTTGCTTAGGTTTTTTTTTTTTTTTTTTGGTGAGTGGATTTGAAAATCCTAAGAGAGTGACCCTAGGTAGTGGATTTCTCCAACTTTGTTATTTGTTTGTTTAGATTTTTATTTGGATATACCAATTTCATACATTTGGAAACACTGGTTTTGTTGTCCTTGATATACTAGTTTTTTTTTTTTTTCTTACTCGATATATTAGTTTTCTATTCTTAGTTAATATAATATGTTTATACCTTTGAAAATTGATTCCCATGGCCATGCTAGCAACAATCTCATAGACTTTCATTTTGAGAAATTGGATCTTTTTGATACTGATGATAATATTAATTTAGTAAATGAACAACAAGAACAACCCAATGAACCCATTCTTAGATTTGAATCCTCACCAAATGTATCATTCATTGCCTAATATAGTAGATCTAAGGAAAAAGTGACTTCTTATTAGAAATTCGTTGATAAAGATGAGGATTGAAATAAGGTTATTTGTAAAATTTGTAGGCATTAGTAAAATCATAGAAAAGACAATGGGATTAGGACTATGGTTAGGCATTTGGTGAGGAAACATAAAGCTAGGTATGAAGACAAACAACAACCAATGCAATTTCGATAATAAAATAAGTAGCAATTTAATTATAATCATGATAAGACAAGACAAAAAATGGTTAGATTGGAATACACAAAAAATAATGTTTTAAGATTTTTTAATTTCCTCATAAGGCAAGCAGTGTTGCTAGATTAGTAACTTCTACTTGTCGTGATTTTAAATAAAATTGTCTATCTTTTGACAATGTTAGCAGACAATGATGTTTCAATTCTTACACCCAAAACACAATGCACCTAATTATTTTATTGTCAATTGTTTCATAATAGATGTTCTTGTCATATTTTAATTAATTTATGTCCCAAAGATAGATATGTGAGTATGGATTCTTTAGTTACTATCATAAGATATGCTATTTTATTTATTAAAAATTCTCGATTAATGCTCAACGTTTTATAAAATGATCCTAATACGCGTTGTTGGATACAGTTGATTTTAGCTTCCAAAGTGTGTTGAAGACCTGTTTTCATGTCTCGAATACACATTCTAATCACATAAAATATACTCCAAGTCCTCTCTATAAGTTAAGCCTGATATCCTCCAACAAGGAATTCAGAGACAACTTAATAGCCCATCCAAAACAATCGAAGGTTGAGGCCTCAAAGTCAAACTTCCTTGTGTTGAAACGACTCGAAAATTATTTAAAATTGCGTCTATTATCCATTTCAAATCTTCGGACAAAGACTATGGGTATTACTAGGGTCTAAAATATAAGTGCAAAAGCCCCACCTGATAGTTCGATTATTGTTTTGATATACTGATTACAATTGGATATTGGGCTATATAAGACATTGTTTACCTTTGTACTTGTTTTGAAAAAGTGAAAAGTAAAAAAAAATAAGCGAGCTTTCATAGAAAACATCTGTCTGAAAMCGRAAAAGAGATTTCATGATATTCTTGCACTTCATTGTTGAAGCTCTTCATTTTAAACCTTTAAAAATCTTTAGTTGAGCTTCTACTATCTCCCAGAATATTTTCATAAGTGAAATATGCATCTCCACTTTGAGCTTATAATTGCCAAAATCATCACTATTTACTTGTAAAATATATTCACTACATAAGGTCACGCCATTAAGATTTTCAAATCCATTATCAAAATTCACAAAGGCATTTTACACATGCAAAAAGGGTTTACCCACAAATTGGTTTTACAAACAACAACCCTTTAGCTTTCTCGAGGTTTATCTTTCAAAAAGGTCTTAAATTCGAGATAACCTAGGAATCTTTTCTCAAAAGGAGATATAGCTGTGCTACACTTTTTCACTCTTGAAAGTGAGGACAAAAATGAAGATCTTGGAATTTGATTTCACAAATATTTGCTAAGAGATTCCTTGCTCTTTTGCAATAGAATAATCAAAGTATACTTTTCAAAATGTTCTCACAAGGAGTTTCACTTTAAATCCGAGAGTTTTTTATGTTTTGAAATATCCAAAAGTCCTTAAATACTCCCCTTAGTAATGGTTTTAAAAAGGACCATTTTTTTTTCTAAAAATCACATCTAGTTCGAACATCTGGACTAGAATAGGAGGAGCATTCGAACTAGCGCCCAAACATCCAATAGAGGGATATTGGGCTCAATATCAAGACTACTCGGATGTCCAAAGAGTGTGTCCAAACTGTCCTTTGGATGATCCATCATATGGTCTTTGGACGTTCGGTGTCAAACTTAACATTGTCTGAGGCCTCACTGGAAGGTATTTGGACTTGACATTAACCAAATTCGGATGACGAATTCAAACAAAAGTCATGAGTGCAAACTACGTTTAGACGCAGTGCTTGAGACTTTTGTACAACTGAATGGAAGCYATATATCATCCGAACCTCATTGAAGGACTTCAGACTTATAATTTATGTACTTAGAATGTCCAAAGTAGCAAAATTGGTATTAAGTTTGTGATAAAACCAAGGCTAAATTACTTCTAAAATTTCTTTATTGAGAGTTAAATCAATCATGGCCCAATTTCAAGCACTTCAAAACTGGGGCCGGATACGTTCTTTTCGTCAAATTTCCTTCAAACTGGAGCTAGATTTCTTTTGGCCAATTTCTTCAATTCTTACACACCAAACTGAGGCAGGTTTTGTGCAAAAAACCAGAGTCAGATTTCTTTTTTTCCATAGTCAATTTGTTAAATCAGATTCATTTTTTTCCATAGTCAATTTGTTAAGGTTCTTAACTTTTGGAAATTGCGCTTTGATCCCAACTTCACTGGATTCATCATTTGACCTTTTGTAGCTTTTCTTTTTCCGATTGTTCCTATTTTCTTATTTTTAAGATAGAAACCCTACAATTAATCATTTTAATCCAAGTTATGTACAATACAAGGTTAAACACATATTATTTAACAAGAATCAGATTAAGAAAAAATATAGTATAAAAAAGGCTCTATCATCCACAGGCGACTATACCACYGGCTCATTTTTAATATTCCTTATCATAACAAAATATAACAAATTTTTTATGCATATGAGCCTGAAGGCGGATCTTCCTAAGATTTTGATGGCATTTCACCTTTAGTATGAACTTTTATACCAAGTGATTGGTCTATAAAGGAATGGACGTGTACATAGTATGGATTTTGGTGTAATGCCAAAGGTCTCACCAACATCAAATATAGATGTTTTAAATGAAAATGAGCAAGTGAAGGCAAAGAACACAGACCTTGAAGACAAGCTTGTGAGATTGACTGAACAGGTAGCTGCTGTAATACCCAAGATTTCTTTTTATTAATTTTTATTTGATCGTGTGAATTTGTATGCCAACTAGGGTTGAATAATGTTCTATGTGGTTATTGTTTAATTGTACCTTTAATAGGTATGAAATTATCGTGTTAATCGAATGAGGGTCGTTGGTTGGTTARAGGCTCGACTTGTTGGGATTATTCGCTTTTCTATCGAAAACTACATTTTTATCGAAAGAAAAGCCATTGAATTTAATTTAAGGATTTGGATTAGTTACGGATGGGAAGACCCGAAAGATTTGAGTAAGGCCCCAAATTAAAATAATAATAATAATATATAAAAAAAGAGAGAATAACCTAAAAACCCTAAGTCCTTCTCAACCCACCCTAACAGCCGCCGCCTACTCCCAGAAAAAAACCCTAACCGTCGCCCCATTCCTGAAACTCCTCGCCGCCACACACACGCCGTCTCTTTCTCCCTCAGTCGCCGCCATCCTCTATTCTCATTGTTGTTAACACTCGTGGCAACCGCTGCGTTTCTTCTTCTCTCTTCTTCCTCCTGCCGATACAGCTTCGCCGTCAGAATTTCCAGAGTTGTCACGCTGATCTGGATCTTCCTTGCAGCTCGATTTGGACAACGGACCTGTGCGTCGTCCGCGTAAAGGTCAGCTGCCCAAAATCGAAGCTTGCTAGTCCTTATTGCTACCGCCTCAGTCACCRCCTTGCTGCTCGTTGTTGCGCAACCAGACRAGCGCTRGTGTTAGAGATCGCTGCTCGACGGTGTGCTTCCAATTCGTCGGCTTCGACCARAAYAGGAAGCACTTATCTGTTTGGGCCTATACCTACAGGTCCGATTTCTCCCACGTCTGCTTGCTGTTGTCTTGCTCGTCGATCACCGTCGGCATTACTTTGTGACTTGTTCGAGTGTCTTCTGGGGTGGAGTTGCTGCGGTTGGTAGCTGATCTCCTCGGGAAGCTAGGACCTTCCTAGATCTGCCTTCGTCTTCTTCTTCTTCTCCTCTRCTAGACCAGAATCTCCTCTGTTCACTGGTCGCGACATTCCAATTGCCATCTAGAGAAGCCTGATCAGTCCAGCAATAGCACGGAGGTTGAGTCCTCAGCTTGCTATCACAGGTTCTTTCATCTCGCCGGCCAGATTCGCCAAGTCCAACTAGATGCCATTGCTATTCTACTCGTCGCCGGAGTTCGCTAGAAAACTGAACCCTTGCTGGTTGTTTGCCAGCTTCCAAAAACAGCAAAGCACCCAGGAGCTCCGTGCCCAGGTGCCAGCGCCATTGCCAGCGGGCGCCCAAACGCCCAGATGCCCAGGGCGCGCAYGCCCGAGAACCCAATACCACTCTCGCAATACTTGAACTTTGTGGACTTAAAAGGTGAAAACATGATTAATTAATATTAAAATTTATGACCTATGAAATTATATCCAAAAGTAAAATTGTGGGAGAACATAGATTAGGTTTAATACCTAAGCAAAGGAGTTTAAATTGTACCCTTAAAAGACCTGATAATTGGTAATGTGGGAACTAAGTATGGATTAACAATTGGCAAATGACATTGTTGGAATAAACCCTGAATATCTAAGTTGGGACAGACGTACTAATTGGACTTTCTTTCTGTTATCACAAATAGGTTGTTTCGAGTGCCTTAACATTGAGAACGATCGAAGGATTTCATTTCGCGATTTAAATAAGAAACCTTTAATGTAAAGACTCCAGTAAGTAAATTCTCTCATTCTCATTGACATAAATGCGTTGTGTGTTATGTGGTGGTGGTATATGATTGTGTTGTGAGATGTGTTAATTGTGTGGAATGTTTTACGTGCTTCATATCTTGTACCATTATTATGTCGAATGGCATGTTAATTAAGGTTCTATGCATTTCATATCATGGGCAAGTAGTTAGTGTTCTACATCATTCCTAGCATGAGCCATTCATATATTTAAAAATGAATGGTTTAGAAAATGAAATTTTGAAAGGAAATGTATTTTATAAATTGTAACGTGTTCAGGAAAATGTTAAAAGTTTTTGAAAAATGGGTGTAAAACCTAGCCATGAAAGATGTGAGTAAGAAATGGGGCGTGGGGGATTGGCGTACCCAAACCGACCCTTTGGGAGGGTAGGTAATGATTCACCTCGGGGAGGTGAAGAGATGAAAAGAAAAGTAAAGGAATGTTAACCGCTTTGCGATACTATCGGTAGGAATGTAATCGGGTTCCAAATAACTATGGCCCACTACAGAGCTTAATGACTAGGCGTTACACTCAGTGAGCTCACGAATGTAATGAAATAAAAGGTTTTGCAAGTTATATATTTTGAAAGTAAAGATTTTGGTAAAAAGATTACGAAAAGGAAATGTTTAGAAAGTTTTCATTTGAAAGGCGAAATTTTATAATTTCATGACATGTAGGACATGTTTATGTATTCATGCATGAGGGTTACTTACTGGACTTTTTAGCTTATTCCTTTTCTCTTACTTTGCATTTCAGATGATGTGTAGCCAGATAGGGTGAGGAGATCGCTTGTGGGCAAGCTATGATACCCTGGAACATGTTTTAAATAAATTTTATGTATTAAGATAATTGTTCACTTGAATGGTTTTTGCTTACTATTAAGTATTTCTTATTTGGTTTAAATTATTTGGGGTTTCCATGATTTCAGTTTGAATAAATGTTGGGTTAGTGAAGATTTGTTAAAACACATTATTTATTGTTTTGAATATTGTTGAATTTTAATGGGTAGTTGATTGTTTTACGAATAGGGTAATGTAATATTCTCAACTTAGGATAGTTCCTAATCTGGGGGTGTTACAGTTTTGGTATCAGAGCTTAGAGTTTTAAAAACGATTTTGTAGACTTCATAAGAAAATGATTTATGAATTCTTGAAAAGTATATGGGTTTCAAGTCATGCCACAGGCGTTTCTCCCAGGACCATCTAGTAAGGTTTATGTTATAGTTGAGTGATTAACTAATATTTAATGTTTATTTGTTATAAGGACCGGTTTGTTATATTTGAAATTTTGAAGGTTCATTTTAGACCAAGAGGCATTACGTTCATTTGTAATACCTAAATGAGATCGTAAATGTCATTTCTTATCTATCCACGAGATGAAATTAAAAGTGTCAAGAATACTAATTTGATGCCAAATTTAGGAGAAGGTGTTTGTAGAATAAAGTCTCTGAAGGAAATCTTTTGTTAGGAATTGGGATACTTAATCTATGTTAAAGTATTGTTTGAATGCTTAAGATGTGAGACTGTCTTGTTATGTAAATGTTGAGCAGCTATAAGGTGATTGGTTAGGTTGGGTGGATAAACTTTGATAAGTAAGATGTTGAATTTCTTTTGACAATGCTCAAAGAGTTGTTGGTCGATTTGAGTAGGTTTAACATCGGTTGGGATAGTTCTTTAAATAWAGTATTTTTCCATAAGGAAAGGTAGACGGTATGTGGTTTTGATTCCAAGATGCTGAAGGGAATTAAGAACAAATTTGTGATTTGATTTCGGACTATAAGGTTTCGATTTTGACTTTTGATGGTTTTGGATTTTGATGAGAAGATCATTGTGTTGAATCTCTATTTTGTTTGGAGATTGTTAAAATTTCTTTTTTAAGAAGTTGATTTGATTTTAATTGTAACTGAGGAGATTAAGATGTTTGAGAAAAGGAATTAGAATTCATAGGAATAAATATGGTTGGTTGGATCTAGAGCAACATAAGTAGTGATGAGGTATGTAAGCTTATCAATATATAAAATAGGGTTTATGGACCTTCTAGAATTATAAAAGGCCAAAATGTGATTTATTGCGAAAAAAGTTAAAATACCACTGGGTATCTAGTGTTCTTTTAATGTTTCAAGAATCTTTTTGAGGTTTACTTGGAAAACTAGTCCTACTAATAGAATTAACGATCGTGTACCTAGTTTTCACCATGGGTTGCACATGTGTTGTTCGTGAAGAAGAATGATGGATATCTGAAGTTATGTATAGATTATATAGAATTGGACGAGGTGACGATAACGAATAGGCACCCATTGCCTAGGATTGATGATTCGTTGATCAACTTCAGGTGCTAGATATTTTTCTAAGATTAATTGGTGATTAGGCTACTATTGATATGGCTCCTTAAGATGCAACATAGAAAAGAGACAAATGAGATGCGTACTAAGTAACCACAACTTTTAGTGAACTCTAAATTTCGAGTACGAAATTTTTTTTATGAGGTAGGATATTGTAATACCCGAGATTTCTTTTTATTAATTTTTATTTGATTGTCTAAATTTGCGTGCCAACTAAGGTTGGATAATGTTCTATGTAGTTACTGTTTAATTGTACGTTTAATAAGTATGAAAYTATTGTGTTAATYGAATAAGGATCCTTGGTTAGTTAGAGGCTCGACTTGTTAAATGTATTCGCTTTTCTGTCGGAAACTATATTTTTATCAAAAGAAAAGCCCATTGAATTTAATTTAAAGATTTGGACTAGTTACGGATGGGAAAGCCCAAAATATTTGGGTTAGGGCCCAAATTAAAAAATAATAATAATATTAAAAAAAAGAGAGAAAAAAACCTAAAAACCCTAAGTCTTCTTCAACCCACCCTAACCGCCACCGCCGCCCACTCCTAGGGGGGAAAAAAAAAACTAGCCACCGCCCCATTCCTGAAACTCCTCGCCGCCGCACACATGCCGTCTCTTTCTCCCTCAACTGCCGCCATCCTCTGTTCTCAYTGCTGTTAACCCTCGTGGCAACTGCTGCGTTTCTTCTTCTCTCCTCTTCCTCCTGCCCGATGCAGCTTCGCCGTCGAAATTTCCAGAGTCGTCGCACAGATCTGGATCTTCCCTCACRGCTTGGTTCGGATATCGGACCTGCGCGTCGCCCGCGTAAGGGTTTGCTGCCCAAGTTATATATTTTGAAAGGAAAGATTTTGGTAAAAAGATCACGAAAAGGAAATGTTTAGAAAGTTTTCATTTGAAAGGCGAAATTTTATAATTTCATGATATGTAGGATATGTTTATGCATTCATACATGAGGGTTACTTACTAGACTTTTTAGCTCATTCCTTTTCTCTTACTTTGCATTTCAGATGATGTGTAGCCAGATGGGGTGAGGAGGTCGCTTATGGGCAAGCTATGATACCCTRAAACATRTTTTAAATAAATTTTATGTATTAAGATAATTGTTCACTTGAATGATTTTTGCTTACTATTAAGTATTTCTTATTTGGTTTAAATTCTTTGGGGTTTCCACGATTTCAGTTTGAATAAATGTTAGGTTAGTGAAAATTTGTTAAAACACATTATTTATTGTTTTGGATATTGTTGAGTTTTAATGGATAGTTGATTGTTTTACGAGTAGGGTAATGTAATATTTTCAACTTAGGACAGTTCCTAATGTAGGGGTGTTACAGCTGCACTGCATGAATTATTTTTCACAAATATGGGCTTTAGCTCCACTTGGTGCTTCATAATCTAATATGTAACCCATGATTGGCTTAATCATGATAACTTAGTCATGATTAACTTAGTCGAGTATATATGTATACTTAATCCATTATATAGAAGGAGATGCCTTTATAATGACAATATTTTTTTGAAAAACTTCATTTGTAGGCTAGAGAACCAAAAGCAATCTTGGCTCACATATGACTAGTGGCAATGCAAACAAAACTAGAGAATATAAGATTTATTAGAATTGACTACCATAGTCAACTATGACAAACCTAACTTTTGTTTATTTTAATAGCATACTTTCACTAATGATGTATTTAATTATGAGTTTATTTTTTTTCTCTATTTTGACAGATGACACTATATCTATTGGTGATGATCTTTAGTTGGATAACAGTTGTGTTTTACATTAGGTTAAAGTTCATTGCCACTTATTGTGCTCTCCCTTTTTAACGTGATAAAATTAATAATTACTGTTCATTTTAATTACTTTTTCTATTTTTCATTATTTATTTTCTTAATATCTATTTGTCCTACCATAATTAGATAATTAGATTATTTAATTTCAATATTTATTTAATTTCAAATTCATAATTTTAATTTAATTAAATTTAAAAATAATAATTCGATATTATTTTGAAATAATGCTGAATTATTATTATTTTTGAAATAGATAAATTTATATCATACGTTTCAAAAATGTTGCAATAAAGAAATCAATATATTGGGATAATAATGATATTGTAAACACTTTACAAACATCTGAACTGATATAATTCCACGACTCATACACGTGTTCACAAAACATTCGTATAGTGACATACAAATGTTGGCACGAAACATATTTAATGATAGTTTGGAAATGTCGAGATAATGTCAATAATATGACATTTATAAATGTCGGGAATGATCTAATCTCGAAATGTAAATAAATGTTCTCAACTTTAATAAATTTCGACAAAGCCAACAATTTCCAACTTTTAGAAATGTCGACATACTATCTGTTGTATGATTATTGCAAACATCGTTGCTGTCACACCCCCATATTAGGAACCTTGTCCTAACTCGAGAATGTCCCCGTCTACTCACTGACACGAATTTGCGAAAGCTCAAAAGAATTAAAATCGAATAAGATATACTTAATAATAAACAAAAACCATTTTAATCAACACCTATCTTAATCCATAACATTCATAATAACTTCAAGGTATCTTGATTTGCCCACAAGCGACCTCCTCGCACCATCTGACTAAACATCACCTGAAATACAAAATGAGAGAAATGGAATGAGCTACTAAGCTCAGTAAGCAAATCTCATACATAAATGCATGAACATGCCCTTCATGTCATGAATTATAAAATCTCACTTTCTCAATGAAAACTTTCAAATCATTTTCTTATATAACATTTCCATAAAATCTTTCCTTTCAAACTGCAAGGACTTTGCAAAAACCTTTCATTTCATTACATTCATGAGCTCACTAAGTGTAAAGCCTAGTCATTAAGTTGCAGTGGGCCATTTGTTCTTGGGAACCCGATTACATTTGTACCGGTAGACCCGCAAAGTGGTTAACATTTCTTTACTTTTCCTTTCATCTCTTCACCTCCCATAGGTGAATCATTACCTCCCTCCCAGAGGGTCGGTTCGGGTGCACCGGTCCCCCACGCCCGATTTCCCACTCACATCTTTCATGGCTAGGTTTACACTTCTTTCCAAAAACTTTAACATTTTCCTAAACATGTTACGATTTATAAAACACATTCCCTTTCAAAATTTCATTTCCTAAACCATTCACTTTCTAAATGTATGACTGGCTCATGCCAGGAATGATGTAGAACACTAAATACATGCCCATGACATGAAATGCTTACCATTCTATATAACTACCATCCGACATAAAAAGGGGTACAAGATACGAAATACGTACAAATCATTCTACACAACTAACACATCTCACAACACAATCTCATACCGCCACCACATAACACACAACACATATATGTCAATGAGAATGAGAGAATTTACTTACCCAGAGTCCTTTATGTTACATGGTTCTTATTTAAATCGCAAAGTAAAATCCCTCGACTGTTCTCAACATCAAGGCACTTGAAACGACCTAATTTTGATTACAGAAAGATAATCTATTTAGTATGATTGTTCCAACTTAGACATTTAGGGTTTATTCCACCAATGTCATTTGCCAATTATTAATCCATACTTAGTTCTCACATTACCAATTGTCAYGTCTTTTAAGGGTACAGTTTACACTCCTTCGTTCAGGTATTAAACTTAATTTATATTCTCCCACAATTTTACTTTAGGATATAATTTCATAAGTCATAAATTTTAATATTAATTAATAATGTTTTCACCTTTTACGTCCACAAAGCCCAAGTGTCTCGGGAATGGTAATGGGTTCTCGGGTGTGAGCTCGAGCAGTGCGCGCGCAACAGTCCTGGGCGCTTGGTGCTTGCTGGGCGCCTAGTGCTGCTGGGCGCTTGGTGTTTGCTAGGTGCCTAGTGCTTGCTAGGCGCCTGTGAGCAGCCAGCCAGAGTCTGGCCCCCGAGCTGCCGCTAGTCCGAGCACCCTCTCAGGACGGAGTGAAGGCGGCGAGCTGCCAAGGATGGATACCGCGCAGCAACCCGCAGGCCGAGCAAGTGGTGCAGCAGAGCAAACGTCCAGACCAGGTTGTGAGAGAGGAAGAAGAGGGAAGAGATGGTAGATTCCGATGGCGAGCCGCTTCATCCAGAACAGCTATGGTAAACTCCGGTCAAGCAGAGAAGATGAACATGGCAAATCTTGGAGGACCGCTTCATCCAAAGTAGCTATGGATTCTTTGGTCGCGATCGCACCGACCATGGCGACGGCACGAGTCCCAAGGGAGAAGATCTGGGCAGCAAGGAAGTCCACCACGGGCGATCAGCGAGCAACAGCGGTCTCGGCCTGGCCGAGTCACGGAGCAGAGTCCTCCAAGCCACTAGATTTGCTGGTTCATTGCGGATCTGGGCAAAGCGACGACCAGAAAGCTTGGAGATCGATGAGCAGAGAAAAGAGCTCCACTCAAAATCGAGTCTTTAGGCAGCCGATGAGTCGATCTCTGATCGAGTACGGCGTGCAGAGATTGAGCAATGAAGGCGAGCAGCCAGTCACAGTGACGCGATGTGCGAGCTTCGGCCTCGACTGGCAGTCAAAAAGGTTAATAGCAAGGAGAATATAGGATGGCGACGGCTGAGGGAGGAAAAGGCTGTGTGAGTAGCAGGATTTCTGGGGGTGAGAGAGAGCGGTGATGAGTAAGGTTTTCTGGGAGTGGGCAGCGGCAGCAATGGGAGGAAGAAGAAGACTTAGGTTTTTTTTTCTTAATAATTTTTTTACTGAGGGTTTTTTTTCTTAATAATTTTTTTAAAAAAATTGGGCCATAACCTAAATCCTTTGGGCCTTCCCATCCATAATTAATCCAAATCCTTAAGCTAAATTTCACGGGCTTTTCTTTTGATAAAAATATAGTTTCCGACAGAAAAACGAATAAGCCCAACAAGTCGAGCCTCTAACCTACCAAGGACCCATATTCGATTAACACGATAATTTCATACTTATTAAACGTGCAAATTCAAATTATTAATCACATATAAAATTTTCAACCCTAGTTGGCACACAATTTCACACAATCAAACAAAAATTAATAAAGGAAAAATTTTGAGTATTACAGTTGCAATTATATTATCTCGACCTATATGTTTACATGAATCTCTTGCCTGTAAAACAATAAGAAAACAAGAGGAATGCGAAACAAGTGTATTAATCTTATAAATTTGATAAGATACGTGTTACAATCTTTGAATTATTCTTTTAGCAAGAACTCAATTAGTTAATTCTTCTTTTTGAAACTTTTCGAGGGCGTCGTAGTTTGATCTTGGGATTTGAACTCTTTGGGAGTTTTCGAGGGCTTCACAGCTTAATCTCGGGATTCGAAGAGAAATTTGGCTTCTCTCTACTTGAACTTTTGGTCCTCAATGTGAATTTCTGGACCTCTTTCTCTTGTGCTTTGGCCTCTATTTATAGACAAAGCTAAATGATTTAATTAGTCAAAGTCACATTAGGAGCAACGTGGAGTCACTTGATTCGCTGATCTCCATCCTTGATTTCCATTGGGTGAACCTTGTCATCCTTGACACGTGTCACCATTTYATTGGACGAGATTTCACATATCCCCCAATWTAATAGGAATATATAAAATTTAGCTTTTATTGTTTAAAAAGATTATGAAAATTTAATTCAATAAAATTTTTATATCTACAAATTGCCCCCTGGAGCTTGACCATGAGTACAACTCGAAGATAGGTTTTTGAGTGGACAAGTTCAAACTCAATTTATGCCATTTAGATTAATATTGCAGGTCCAATAACTTTGGTTATTTTTTCTTGGACTGTATTTAAGATATTTAGGCCCCCTTTATTCTTCAAACAGTGGGCCTTTTTCTTCAATTTGTTGAGCTTGCCCCCTTTCCTTCAATTTGTTAAGCTTCCTTTCGTTTCAATTTGTTAGGTCCATTCTTCTTCCTCCATCTTCTTGGACTAGAACTTACCTAATCTAATTTCAGATAATCAAAATCCTAATCTAAACACATCTTATGTAGTAACCAGGATGTTATTTTTCATTTTTTCGAATTTAATATGATCGTAAAAGTTATATGTCAATTCACTGATTTAATTATTATTATGAAATTTTGGTGTTTTTGGTTATTTTGCAGYAGAAGGACTTCGAGGCCCTAATATCCAATGTGTCAATTAGAATTTAATAAGTTATCTCTATTCTATTTGAGCATTAATGTGGAAGTGCATTTATTTAATTATGAGATTTATTATACTAATTGAACTAGAATTTTTAGTTAATTAATCTAAGCCCAACGGTTAGAGCCTATTCATTTCTTATTCGAAACCTAGAGCTAATTTAATGTTGAATTCTAGCCTAAAGGAAAGCCTTTATAATTTAATTTTATTGAGCTTGGATGGTTATGGAGTAAGTTGGCCCAAAAAGGAGTTTAGTGAGGCCCAAACTTATTTTAAAAAAAAAAAGAAAAAAAGTAAAGAAATGAGAAATTAGGATTTCAAAAAGATAAAAAAAAAAAAAAAANAAAAAAAAAAAAAAAAGAAAGAAAGAAAACCTATGACCTGGAAAACCTAGCCACTCCTCTCTTTTCCAAGAAACCTCGAAATGCTGCCTCCTCTCTCGGCTTCCCCGACCCGCCACTGCCAACACTCCCTCTCCCTCTCTCTCTCTCTCTCGCTCTTTCTCTCTCTCTCTCTCTCTCTCTCCCCTCGCTGATAGCCTGCTTTTGCCTAGATCCGAGCTCAATTAGTTCTAGAGCTTGCTGGCCACAACTCTCCCTGCTCACATTGGTTCACTAATTTTTGTGTACTGTCCAGATTTGCCAACTGGAGCTCACAGCACCTCAGCCGCTGCCGTGGTCGCTCGTCGACAGTCAATACCACCGCTATCCATCCAGAAGGATTTTTCGAACCAACAGCTCGGAAGCTGGGTTTCTAAACCTCTACTGCTCGTTCGCTTGGAGTGGTTATAGTCTGCTCTATTCGCGAATCAGCTCGAAGGTAGGTTCTGTTGTTTGCCGGTTTCTTTATCTCGCCGACCTCATATCTCATGATTTTCGGCAACCAGTCACCAGAACAGATCGCCGAAAGTTGATTGGAAACAGAAATTTTGGAAGCAATTGCTGGAAATTGCCCAAACCGATCGGGCGCCTAGGCAACCCGGCACTGTGCGTCACTGGCCAGTCGCTCATACCATCTGTTCGTGACCAAGCCTCTGTGCACTGCCCGTTCACATGCCCAGGGTGCAACATAGATTCGTACACCACACTTAGGATTTGAAGAATTAAAGGTGAAATCATTGTTTATTCTATTTTATTAATTAAATGACTTATATAATTATGTTCGGTGTTGGTGGTTGCGGGAAACATAGATTAATTGTATACATGATTTAAGGTGGAATGTAATTAGTTTGAGGAATGTGTTTACTTAGAAATGTATTGTATTTGGTGTTATCATTTGTCATTGTTAGGGAGAGTAGAAAGCCATGAAATAAGTTATACCTTTGGAAATGTTATTATTTTCGATGTGAAAATTAAGTACGGGTTAATATGGGTAAGTGACATTCATATGATAGATGTAATGTTTTAAAGTCGAACAGTCATGTTAAATGAATTTTTTTCTTGTAATAATAATTAGGATATTTCTGAGCACATCGATATTGTGAACGATCAAGGGACTGTATTTTTACGTTAAAATAGAATTCTAACGTTAAGGACTTCATGTAAGTAAATTTCATTCTTTTCTTACGGACTTCTATTTCGAATGTAATGTGGTCTATGTTAATTATTATAGTATGTGTACTATGTGATTATGTGGAAGTAAATGTATGAGAATGCTACATGTTTTCACGTTAGACCATTGCTTCATGTTCATTCATTATCATGCTGCATTTTCATTGGGGAAGATTGCATGTTCATGGTTTGATAAGGAAAATGAGTTAAAGGATAAGGTATGGGAATGGAAATTGTAAACGGTAATGAATTTTGAAAGTTAGGAAATGGAAAAGGGGTGTAAGCCTAAGAACATGAAAGATGTGAGTGAGAAATGGGCGCGAGGGACCGATGCAACCGACCTAACCGTCTTTGTAGGGTGGAAATGAAAGGAAAATGTACCTCTGATGAGGTGAAAGGAAAAATGAAATGTTAATGAATGTTAACCGCACGGCGATTCTACTGGTAGAAATTTATCTGGTTTTAAAGAATAATGGCTCACTACAAGCTTAATAGCTTAGCGATACACCAAGTGAGCTCACGTAAGAAAGGAAAAACTTTAAAGAACTTAGATGAAAACAAATTTTGGAATTCATAACAAATAATGCATGTCGTATGCATTCRTACATAGGAATTTGCTTACTAAGCTTTGTAGCTCACCCGTTCCCCWCATCTTGCATTTCAGGTGATGAGTAGTTAGATGCTGTGTGGAGGTCGCTTGCGGGCAAGCCTGATAAACCCGAGTGTCTTTTTTGAAATAAATGCTTGTGGAATAATGAGAGTCATTTTATGTCCTAAAGTGAATTGGTGAGAGAACATAGATTAGGTTTAATACCCGAGCTAAGGAGTTTAAATTGTACCTTTAAGAACGAGATAATTGGTAATGTGGGAATTAAGTATGGATTCATAATTGGTAAATGATATTATTGGAATAAACACTGAACATTTAAGTTGGGACAATCGTACTAAATGGACTTTCCTTCTATAATCATAATTAGGTAGTTTCAAGCGCCTTAACGTTGAGAACTGTCGAGGGATTTTACTTCGCAATTTAAATAAGACCCTTTTAACATAAAGGACTCCAAATAAATAAATTCTCACACTTTCATTAATGCATATGTATTGATGTTTTTAAATTCCTTTTTGGTAATTGAATATTTTGAAGCTGAATTCTATGTAAGTAAATCTTCATATCTACCTACCTTTTTCCTTGTGTGTTATGTGGTGACTGTATTAGAATGTCTGATGATTGTATTGAATGATTTTACATAATATGTATATCTTGTACTATTATTATGTTGAAAGATGTTTATATATGGTTTTATGCTGTTCATGTCATGGGCATGTAATTATAGTATTCTACGTCATTCCCGGCGTGAGCCATTCATACATTTAGGAAGCAAATGGTTTAGAAAATGAAATTTGAAAGGAAATGAAATGTTATTAATGAATTATTTTCAAGAAAATGATAAGTTTTTTGAAAGGAGTGTAAACCTAGCCATGAAAGATGTGAGTGGGAAATAGAGCTTAGGGGACCGGCGCACCCGACCCTACCCTCTTGGAAGGTAGGGAGGAATGTAATGTTCACCTCTTTGAAGGTGAAAAGATGAAAGGAAAAGTAAAAGAATGTTAACCGCTTTGCGGTTCTACCGGTAGAAATGTAATCGGATTCTAAAGAATAATGGCCCACTGCAGAGCTTAATGGTTAGGCATTACACTCAGTGAGCTCATGACTGTAATGAAATGAAAAGGTTTATAAAGTTCTTGCATTTTGAAAGGAAAGCTTTTATGAAAATGTTATGAAATGGAAATGTTTAGAAAGTTTTAATGAGAAGGTGAAATTTTTTAAATTATGACTTGTAGGGCATTATTYATTCATGCATGARATTTGCATACTGAGCTTTATAGCTCATTCCATTTCTATCATTCTGCATTTCAGATGATGTGTACCCAGATGGTGTGAGGAAGTTGCTTGTGGGCAAGCCATGATACCCCGAAGTATTTTCTAAGTAAATTTTACTGAATAAGATAGAATGATTTTTGTGTATTATTATCAAGATATTCTTTATTGGTTTAGTTTATCGTGCTTTAAATTCTTTTGGTTTCTGCAAATTTTTGTTTTTGATAAATGTTAGGTTGGTCAGGGTTTTGTTGAAAAATATTACTTATCGTATTGGATGGTTGTTGGGTTGGAATGTATGTTTTTTATGGGTGTTGAAAATGTTTGAGAACCTTTTTGCATGTATAAGGAGTAATTATTGAAATTACGAAGAAAACTCTGTTGAGATTTTTATAAATCTCTTTTCTATTTTAAATTTCAAGATTTTTATTCTTTCAAATTTTCACAAATTAACATTAGTAAGTAAATAGTGATATTCCTGAATTAGGATAAAATTTCTTAATCTGGGGGTGTTCCAGATACAACTCTTCTATCATAATCTAAACATATCTTATATTAAGTTTTGATAAAATTTATTTTGCTAATCCTAACACAATTCTCTTTTCTTTTTATTTATATATACATCTTAATTGCATAAGTTTCTTTCATTTTATTTTTTTTCTCTGCATCTCCAACTTTGGCACTTTACTAAGTCATTTTGTGTCTTTTATTTCATACTTTAATAAGTCATCCTATTATTACTTACGTAAGTCTCATCGATGTAAGACTTGCTCATGCACTCAAGGAATGTGAGGAATTTCGAGAGAAACTCCAACAAAAGGTGCCAAGATAACTTTCATCCTTTTCCCTTTTTGAGCACTTTTTTTCGTTTGCAAGATTCGATTTTTGTTTACTTGCTTGCTCATTATCTCCTTTTTTTTTTTTTTCTTTTGCCTTCTGCTACTTTGGTTGCTTTTTTTTTTTTTTTTTTTTAAGTATGGACCATTTCTCCTTATCTGCTTTTTTTCCCCTCTATTTCAACCTTTTTTTTTTTTTTTTTTTGGGTTTTCTTCTCTGCCGGCCTGGTTAGGTGCGACCCAAATCCTTTGTGCTGGCTCATGTTTTTTTTCCCCGCGGGCTTCTTGAACAACCAAACTACGGAGGCCCAGACCCTTTTGGTTTGCTCGCCTCCTGGAGCAGCAAAAGGCTGTTCGGACCGGGAAAAGGCGGCCCAGACCAAAAGAATGTGGCCCCAACCCTTTTGCTACTTGCTTCGTGGGCCAAATAGAAACAGCCCAAGTTCGGCTCAGACCCGCTATCCTAGACCCGATGGCCCACCCGTCTGAAGGCATGTCTTCCTTCACCCGTTGTCTTCATCGCCGATTGAATAATGATGGCGGCTTCAAGTTGCAGTGGTGGTTCGTCGGATCACTGCCTTCTGTTCGTGGCCACCGGCTTCCGACAGCCACTTGTCGGAGACTTCGACGGCGTGCATTGCAGATATTGAAAATCTCTACCTTTCTGGTCCTTCCTGATCTGCAGCGGTAAGGGGCAGGAAGCACAGTCCACAGCAGCCTTTACCATGCCTCCTGTTTTCTTCCGGTGGTGGCCACGTCGACGAGCAATGAGCGGCAGCGGCAACGATGGACCTCACTTTCTGTTTGCCCTTGATCTGCGGCTATGGTAGTTCCGTTCAGGCTGATTTGGAGCACCGAAGACACCTCTACATCCTCCATTTCCAGACGGCAGCCGTGACAATCCTTCTTGTTACCGCAACCGATGCTTCAAAGCTTTGCGGCGACCTTTTTATTTATGCAGATTTGCAACCAACAATTTTTTACCTTATCTTTCGCTTTCTATTTCTGCCTTCGATTTTCTGTAGCGATAGCGAGGGTGCAGCGGCGAAGACGGTAGTGAGTAGCAAGCGGCGACCATGGAACTTTCTGCCTTGTATTTCCAATGAGCCCGGCGAGCAATGGCGAGTTGTTGCAGCAGCGGCCACCAAGATTTTTGCCTTCTGCTTTCTGCTTCTGAGATTACCTACCACTGTCACCGGCAATAGAGGGACTCATAACTAAAATTGCATGATCTGAGGCAATGGAGTCTGAATCCCAATCCGAAGCCATGGATTCTTTCAAAGGAAGAAACTAGACATCATTAGTAAAGTCCTGAACCCAAAGAAATTTGTTGTCTTCTTCAAATGGGTTTCTCATCTATTCAATAGGATGCGGTGTCTCGCCGCCTTTCTCTTCATGTATTCCTCTATTCTCAACATTAAGAACATCCACAGCTTGAGCAATGACTTATCTCACAATTCTACGGGAAAGAATCTGATCACCGACAACATTTTCCTTTCCTACTGCTAATTGTCGTCGAAGAAACCATTTCAAAATCGATTAAGTCTTTGTGCTCCTTATATCTGCAAAATTCTTCAAAGGTTGGGAATCTGAACTGGAAAGAGAATTCAAGTTTCTCTTCCTCTTGGAAGTTGGTAAAAAAAGGAAGCTCCATTTGTTAAAAAAGGGTAGAATTTGCTCCAATTTGTTAAAAAAGGGTAGAATTTGAGACCTTCCGACCCTTTTTTAACAAATGGAGCTTCCTTTTTTTACGAACTTCCAAAGCACGGGTTAGTTTCTTTAGCACTTGCACAGTGGCTCCAGTCTCTCCAATTTGTTTCAGGTACACTGTAATTATCTCTTGAATTGACCGCACCATAACTATATGTTTCTCTATTTATACTTCCATTTTCACTTGGCTATGTAGGAATATTCTCCATACAGTTTCAACTAGCACCCTTAAATCAAATTTCCAGGGCCCTCCAACTTCTCTTTCTTTGGAAAAGGAGCAAGGGAGTGCCGAGGCATTCCATTGTCGACTGCATCGCTGCATTTTTCACTATTTCAGGAGCTTCAGGAGGCAAAAAATGAGACATTCAGCAGCTGATGCGTTTTCAGATGCTCTTKCAATGAGTCTTTCCTGATTATATTCTATCTTCCATTGGATTTAATTTGTATATGCCACTCTATCTTTATAGAAAAATGAAAAATAGAAGCTTTTTCCTGGAAGGTTGCCTTTTCTTAGATGTAGATTTGGGAGGGAAAGCAGCAGCTGCAATCGCTACCAGCATTTTTCGACAACGGATTCCATGTGATTTTGCTCAAAGCCTTGAGAGAATAAGGGGAAAGACTAGTCATGGCGTCCGGAAGTAATTTTTATCTTTGATGAACTTGTTTGAATGCTTTACAACTTTGAACTTTTTTCTCATGGAGCTCTCATTTGGGCAAAGATTAAGCTTTTGAAGTTTTGACTTCGGGACAAGGAGGAAGGTTTTACTTCAAATTCAAAGACGCTAATGAGGGGCCTCGATTTCAAGCTAGATCCTAAGGAAGGACTTCGATTTCAAGCCAGACGCCAGGGAAGGGCTTCGATTTCAAGCCAGCCACCAAGGAATGGTTTCGGTTTCAAGCCAGCCACCAATAACTTCGAGCAAAGGAGATGCTCAACTTCAAGCCAGGCGCCAAAAACTTCAAGAAAGGAGATACTTTGATTTCAAGCCATGAAACACCAACTTGGAGTAAGGAAGGTTTTTTATTTCATATCATAGACCATCAATTTAAAGCGATAAGAGGCTTTGATTTCAAGTCATGCATCTCCTTTTAGACCATTGCTAGAATTGAAAGCTTCGACTTTAAGTCTTGRATATCTTCAAGGTTCCAATTTTCTGTAAGAGGGTCTCGATTTTAGACCATTGYTAGACTTTGATTTTGAATGATCTATTAAAGATTTAACTCTGCTATGAAACCAAAGAAAATGATATATTATCGAAGATACAACTGAACTTAGATGTTTTTCTAAGCTGCCTACATATCCAAATAAGGAATCAAGTTAAAAATAGTTTGAAAGGGGTTTTGATTTCAAATCATGGACCACCAAGTTGGAGCGACGAGACGCTTTGATTTTAAGTCATGCACCACCATATTGAATTTATAAAAGGCTTTGATTTCAAGCCATAAGCACCAACTTAGAGGGAAGAGAGTCTGTTTTCACACCATCACTACGAAGGACATCGACTTTGAAGATTTGGACTTTAAGTCTTGAATTTCTTTGAGGTCCCAATTTTTTGTAGGAGGTTCTCAATTTTAGACTATTTTTAGACTTTGACTTTGAATGATCTATTAAAGATTTGACTCTGCTATGAAAAGCAAAGAAAATGATATATTATCGAAGATACAACTGAACTTAGACATTTTTCTAGCTGCCTATGTATCCAAATAAGGAATCAAGTCAAACGTAATTCATCTTTACATAATCTRGACTTACAGTTTGAGCTCGTGCAATCGAAGGGCAATTTAAAATTTTGTAGATAGTTTTAACTCTTAGCAAGAAGTATCATACAGTTTAGGCTCATGCACTAAAGAGTAATTTGAAGTTTTATAGATAGTTTTGACTCTTATCAAGGATTAACATGCAATTTAGGCTCGTACACTAAAGAGCATCTTGAATTTTTTATGAGGCATTCAAACAGTTTTAAATCTTATCARGGACTAGCATACAGTTTATGTAACACCCCCAGATTAGGAACCTTTATCCTAACCCGAAAATATCATCATTTACTCACTGACACGAATTTGCAGAAGCTCAAAAGAATTTAAATCAAATAATAAATACTTAATACAACCATCTTAATCCATAACATTCATTTATATTGACTTCAGGGTATCTTGGCTTGCCCACAAGCGACCTCCTCGCCCCCTTTGGTTACACATCATCTGAAATGAAAAATTAAGAGAAAGGAATGAGCTAAAAAGCACAGTAAGTAAACCTCATGCATAAATACATAAATATGTCCTACATGTTATAAAGTTATAAAATTTTGCCTTTTTAAATAAAAAAAACTTTTCAAACATTCCCTTTTCRAAATCTCTTTACAAAACCTTTCCTTCAAAATTTACATCTTGTAAAACATTCCATTTTATTTCATTCGTGAGCTCACTGAGTGTAACGTCTAGCCATTAGGCTTACACTGGGCCATTCTTAATTGGAACCCGATTTCATTCCTACCGGTAGTACCGCAGAGTGGTTAAYATTTCATCTCTTCACTTTCCCGAGGTGAATCATTACCTGCCCTCCCCGAGGGTAGGGTCGGGTGCGCCGGCCCCCCATGCCCCATTTTCCACTCACATCCTTCATGGCTAGGTTAACACTCCCTTCCGAAAACTTTAACATTTTCAAAACTTTAATATTTTCCTTTAAAATTCCATTTCCTAAACCATTCACTTTCTAAATGTGTGAATGGCTCATGCCAGAAGTGATGTAGAACTCTAACGACATGCTCATGACATGAATGCATACAACCATATATAAAATATCATTCGACAAACAGTACACGATATGAAATAGTATATAATATATCATTCGACATAAAAGTAATACAGGATATGAACACATGTAACATTTCACACAATTTAYACACCTCAATATACAATCCCATACACAACATGTTAGACCAACTAACAGAGTTCAATTACATTCATATATAACATTAATGAGATGTGAGGATTTACTTACATAGAACTTAGACTCAATACACATTCAATTCACGTAAGAGCAATTATAACCACAATACATATATGTTTATGAGAATGTGAGAGTTTACTTACCCGGAATCCTTTACGTTAAAGGGTCCTACTTAAATCGTGAAGTGAACTCCTTCAACCGTTCTCAACATAAAGGCCTCGGAATGACCTAATTGTGATTACAGAAAGAAAATCTATTTAGTTCAATCATCCCAACTTAGGTTTTATGTGTTTAATTCAAGAATGTCCTTTGCCAATTATTAATCCATTCTTAGTTCCCACATTACCAATTATCATGTCTTTTTAAGGTTACAATTTAAATTCCTTCGTTCGGGTATTAAACTTAATTTATTTTCTCCCACAATTTTACTTTAGAATATAATTTCATAGATCATAAATTTCAATATTAATTAATAATGTTTTCACCTTTTACGTCCACAAAGTCCAAGTGTCTTGAGAATGGTTTTGGGTTCTTGGACGTTTGGTATCGGGGTGTCTGGGCATCGAGCACCTAGGCGCCAGCTTGCACTAGCACTAGCACCTGATGTTGCTCTCATCTCTAGTCGAAACCCGATTAATCAGCTAAATAGTCAGCCGCCGGCAACAACAGCTTAGCAGCAACGATCGAGAGCAGGCGTGATGACCAAGCGGCAAGCAGTGCGTGGCAAGGCTTCACCGAGAAGTCGCGGTTCTGATGCACAGATCAAAATTTGGCTTAGCTATGGCAATGCCGATCAAGCAGAGAAGGAGAAGGAGAAGATGAAAGCAGATCCGGCTAGTGACGCTAGTAGTGGTGTAGCCGTGATTCGCATCTTCAACGAGCTCGGGCAATGGGCAACAGCATCGCGATAGGCAGAGGACTCGATGGCCGATTCAAGGGACTCCAAATTTGGACGATCTCCGGCTGGGTGTGCGGATCCTCCTGGTTGGACGTTCCGAGCTGTTGAGCAATGCACATAGATGGCGTTACGGAGCTCTCGCCAGGCAGCTCTGGAACTTCGACGGTGAAGCTGCGTCGAGCAGGAGGAAGAGGGAAGAAGGAGAAGAGACGAAGGCCGATTTGGGTGGAGTGCTTCGTCATGAGCGGCTATGGATTCTCCGATCACGATCGCGCTGACGATGACGAACTAACCTGAATAGGTAAATGGTCCAAGCGAAGGACGGCACGGACTATCGACGAGCTACAAATGAGCAATCGATGCACCGGCAACTCCGAATCTGAGGCTTCGATTGGCTACGCTTCCAGATCTAATAGTGCTCAAACTGACAAGCAGCACAGGTTGTGCAAATCTTGGTGGAGCGAAACAGTGACTCTCGAGCAGCATAATCGGCGGACCGCTGCGAACGACCCGTTGAACAGCAAAGTTCAACGTCTCTCCCGAGTAGCTAACCAATTTGGTCAAGAGGGTACACCGCAAGCAGATTTGGTGCAAAAAATAGCATTGGTGTGTGGGACATGGCATACAACAGCGATAGCTACGTTCTGTGCAACGTCAGCAGAGAATGAGTAGTGGCGACTGCGAGAGGAGAAGAAGAAGAGGCGGGTAGGGTTTGGGGTGGCATGGTTAGGGTAGGGTTTGGGCGGCGGTAGCACAATAAGGAAGAAGAAGAAGAAGATTCTAAGGTTTTTCGTTCTTTTTTTTTTAAAAAAAACTTGGGCCGTAACCCAAATTCTTTGGGCCTTTCCATCTATAATTAACCCTAATCCATTAAATTAAATTCTACAGGCTTTTCTTTCGATAAAAATCTAGTTTTCCGAATGAAAACGAATAAGTTCAATGAGTCGAGCCTCTAACTAACCAAAAGCCCTAATCGGACAAACACGATAATTTCGCACTTATTCACGTACAAGTAAAACATTAACCATATAGAACGTTATCCAACCCTAGTTGGCACGTCAATTCACACAATCAAATAAAAATTAATAAAAAGAAATCTCGGGTGTTACAGTTTAGGCTCGTACACTRAGGAGCATCTTCAATTTTTTGATGAKGCATTCGRACARTTTTAACTCTTATCAAGGAATTGTGTGCAGTTTAGGCTGGTACACTAATGAGCAACTTGAAGTTTTGTTTGTGTTGAATCTTCGGGTTCAAATTCTGAGGAAAAATTGCCCCCACTTTGAAATTCAAGCTTCTTCTCATATAATGTTGACTCTTTGACATGAATTCCTCGACTTTGATTGGCGACGATACTTATTTTCATATCATGAGTATGGGTAGTTAATTCTTCAAAAGTTTTATGTTGGATTCCTTTTAAAATGTACTGGAGGCCCCAGTGCATGCCTTAGGTGCACATTTCGATTGCAGATTGTTTGGAGAGGCGATCCCCACAACCAAGGCTTAGACTTCTCCCTCGGTTGATTTAATCAATGACAGGTTCATCATTTCACTGTCGAATTCGGCTTAATTCAAGCATGTTAATAGTTCTTCGAGTGCAGTAACATCGATTCAGGAATTCTTGCTCAAGTTGACTCCAACTGTCGATTGATCTAGGAGTAATATTCGTATACCAATCAAAAGCATTACCTTTAAAGGATCTAACAAATTTCTTGACAAGTAGATCGCCTTCAGTACCTGTATTGTTGCACGTTTCAACAAAGTGGGCTATATGCTGTTTTGAATTTCGTTTCCCATCAAATTCTTGAAGCTTGGGGGTTGATAATCGACTGGCATTTGAAGACTACATATCCTTTGAGTATATGGATTGGCGTACCCTTGAGAAGGTCTGATGCTTCCTTCATAACTTTCTTCAATAGTTTTCATAATAACATTTTTCAGTTGATTTATCTAGATCAATCTATCAGAAGAAACTTGGATGTCTYGTACTTCCTTTGTAGTTTCAGGTCTAACTTTAGATTGACATTATGCTTGAGCAACCTTAACAGATTCAACATCCTTTCTAGTTTTTGGTTGCTTTGGAGCAGTTTKACTTGTTTTTCTAGTACYATCAAGGTGATCCAACAATTGAGTAAGAGTAATATCTCGCCGTTAGGAACTCTCTGCAAGTTCTTCTACCAATTTGGCCAACTTTGCAATTTCTTCTTCAATAGTGGTAGTAGTGTCGATTATCATAATGATAGGATAGATAAAGTTATAATACATTCTTCATGACAGAGCTTTCCCATCGCAGATCTTCTTGGCGATCAACAGTTGCAAAGTTTACAGAGACTTGCCATCATCTTGTTCGGATATTTGTGACTTGGTTCCAATATTTAACAAGGACATAGTCATTCTTATGCTAGAGTCGACGCCCCTTTTTCCTTCTTGAAGAGGAATAACCATGAACATGGGGTTGGAGTATTCGTAGATTTGATTATTTGAGAAGTACCCCACTTCATTTCCAGCATCAGATGGTGCCCTACTTCGCGTCACAAGTCCTGCATATGTGGCCACATGGTTGATTTGACACAACACCAATTGTTACAAATCTAGAACGGGTAGTGTTTAAGATATTATTTTTGGAGGCCATTGATGAATTTGATTTGATTTGATTTGAAGAGAAGAGATGAACGGCAAAGATGGTCTCCCAGGATTGCCAAATTTTGTTTACACATCTGCAAAATAATAAGAAAACGAGAGGGATGCAAAATAAGTGTACTAATCTTATAAATTTGATAAGATACGTGCTACAATCTCTGAAATGTTCTATTAGCAAGAACTCAATCAATTGATTCTTCTCTTTGAAATTTTTTGAGGACTTCACAGCTTGATCTCGGGATTTGGACTCTTAGGAGTTTCCGATGGCTTCGCAGCTTTATCTCGAGATTTAGACTCTTTGAAATTTTTGGAGGGCTTTGCAGCTTGATATCGAGATTTTAACTCTTTGAAATCTTTCGAGACTTCGCAGTTTGATCTCGGGATTTGAAAAGAAATTTGGATTCTCTCAACTTAAACTTYTGGTCCTCAATATGAATTTCTAGACCTCTTCCTCTTATGTTTTGGCCTCTATTTATAGATAAAGCGAAATGATTTGATTGGTCGAAGTCACATTAAGAGTGACGTGGCGTCACTTGATTAGCTTAGCTCCATCCTTGATTTCTATTGATTGAACCTTATCATCATTGACATGTGTACCATTTCATTGATCAAGGTGTCACATATCCCCTAATTTAATGGGAATATTTAAAATTTAGCTTTTAATTATTTAAAAAGATTATGAAAATTTAATTTAATAAAATTTTCATATTTACACTATATATAATCGTCAGCATATAATTTTAGCATGACGAAATTAAATGTCAGTCCAAATGTCGAGATTATATAATAAATGACTATGCATAAATATTGACTAAAATTCCTACCAATGTCATGACACTAACCATATCATCATCATGTTTATAAATGTCGTCTAACGTAACTTATCCCACAAGTTAAGTCATCATAACTCTTCATCATGTGTCGGCATAGAACCCTATTATAACATTTACAAATGCCAACTAAAAGACCCTTATCCCCACATTTAAGTATATCGCCGCAWCTTACAAACCTACATGGCTATAAAACTACTCTTTACAAATGTCGGGAGAAAGCCTACCTATATTGACACACACCAAATGTCATAACAAGTATGAAACATACATCGACATAGTTGTATACCAATGTTTGCTATAAATGTTAGGGAAACCTTAGATGATTGTGGCAATAATGATTTTTGACCAGCTTTTTAAGAAAATGTGGCCTTAGGCCTAAGGGGACGTTTTTAGAATTTTCTGACATATGTCACTATAGATTTTTTTGACGTAGTAGTCTTAGGTAGTGAATGTAAATCCAGGAAAATGATCTAACCATTATAAATCAGTTGTTCCTTTATGCATTTTTATACTTCAGCATTTACATCTTTTAATTGATTACATATATCACACCCCCAGATTAGGAACCTTTATCCTAACCCGGGAATGTCACTTTTTACTCATTGATACGAATTTGCGGAAGCTCAAAAGAATTTAAACCAAATAATAAATATTTAATAAAACCATCTTAATCCATAACATTCATTTACATTGACTTCAGGGTATCATAGCTTGCCCACAAGCGACCTCCTCGCACCATCTGGCTACCTATCATCTGAAATGCAAACGAGAGAAATGAATGAGCTATAAATCCCAGTAAGTAAATCTCATGCATGAATGCATGAACATGCCCTACATGCCATGAGTTATAAAATCTCATTTTCTCAATGAAAACCTTCAAAACATTTCCTTGTATAACCTTTTACAAAATCTTTCCTTTCAAATGTATAATTTGTAAAACATTTCCTTTCATTACATTCTTGAGCTCACTAGAGTGTAACGCGTAGCTATTAAACTCTGCAGTGGGCCATAGTTATTTGGAACCCGATTACATTCCTATCGGTAGTATCGCAAAGCGGTTAATATTCTTTTACTTTTCCTTTCATCGTTTCACCTGCAAAAAGGTGAACATTCTTCCCTACCCTCCAAGAGGGTAAGGTCGGGTGCGCCGATCCCCTACGCCCCATTTCCCACTCACATCTTTCATGATTAGGTTTTACACCCCTTTTTCAAAAAAACTTTAATATTTTTCTGAACACGTTACCATTTATAAAATATATTCCCTTTTAAAATTTCATTTCCTAAACCATTCTCTTTCTAAATGTATGAATGACTCATGCCAGGAATGATGTAGAACACTAACTACATGTCCATGACATGAAATGCGTATAACTGTAATTAACATGCTATAAAAACAGTATAGGATATGAAACACATAAATCATTCCACACAATTAACACACCTCATAATATAATCTCATATTGTCACCACATAACACACAACACATATATGTCAATGAGAATGAGAGAATTTACTTACATAGAACTCAGATTCAATACACATTCAATTCACCTAATAGCAATTTAATTATAAAAAAATCATACATATGCTTTAATGAGAGTGTGAGAGAACTTACTTACTTAGAAATCTCATATCCAACACATTAATCTACTTAAAGGAATTTAGATACATCTAATCATATGCGTTAATGAAATGGGAGAATTTACTTACTCGGAGTCCTCTACGTTAAAGGTTTCTTATTTAAATTTCGAAATTGTTCTCAACGTCACGGCACTCGAATCGACCTAATTTTGATTATAGAAAGATAGTCTATTTAGTATGATTGTCCCAACTTAGATATTCAGAGTTTATTCTAACAATGTCATTTGCCAATTATTAATCCATACTTAGTTCTGACATTACCAATTATCAAATGTTTTAAGGGTACAGTTTAAACTCCTTCGTTCGGGTATTAAACTTAATTAATGTTCTCCCACAATTTTACTTTAAAATATAATTTCATAGGTCATAAATTTTAATATTAATTAATAATATTTTCACCTTTTAAGTCCACAAGGTCCAAGTGTCTTGGGAGTGGTCATGGGTTCCCGGGCGTGCACTCAAGCGGCGCGCGCAATAGCCTCTGGGTGTCTGGGCATTTGGGCGCCTGCGCGTCAGGCGTCGGGCGCCTGGGCCTTGCTGCTGTCCCTTGTTCTTGGCCAAAAACTCAATTGACTGGCAATCACTTGACCACCAGCAGCAACCTCTCAGCCGCACTCACTGAGCACCAGTGAGGGAGACAACCGTTGCTTTTGTAGGTCCTTGTTCCTGGCAACACAGGCAACAGAAACTCACTGCAGCAACAACAGCAGCAGCACGCGAGGAAGATTTGGATCGGTTGCTAGGTGTTTCTGGCAAGCAGATCGATCAAGCAGAGAAGAAGAAGAAGAAGAAGATAAATGCAGATCTGGCTGAGCAACGACCAGYAGGAGGCAAGATGGAACGGCTGGCTGCATGGCAGGACATCCGAGTGGCTGGCGAGACGCACAGATTTGGGGGCTTCACGCCAGCATCGACTTCAGACCCGATCGATTAGAGTGCAAGCTAGCAAGGATCGAGGGCAGAGGAAGACAGATYTGGGCAGCTGGGAAACTTCGATCTAGTCGCGTCCGTTCGTGTCACGAGCGACTCCGAAATCTGGTGCGGCGAGCAGCTTGCCAATCGCACGCAGTGACTAGCAGCAGCCACTTCAAGTGTCGGCAGTGGGAGGAGGGGAGAGAAGAGGGAGAGAGGAGAAAGAGAAGGAAAGGTTGTGACGAGTGGCRTCGGGTAGGCAGAGGAGAAACAGCAGTGGCGGCAGCGAGAAGAGAAGAAGAAGAGGCAGGTAGGGTTTGGGAGTGGCGGCAATGCGTAAAGGGGAGGAAGATGAAGATGGTTTAGGGTTTTTTCTATTTATTTCTTTTTTTAAACTTRGGCCCTAACCCAAATCTTTCGGGGCTTCCCATTCGTAATTAATCCAATCCTTAAATTAAATTTAACGGGCTTTCTTTCGATTAAAATCTAGTTTTCCAAACAAAAATGAATAAGCTCAACAAGTCGAACCTCTAACCAACCGAGGGTCCTAATCCGACAAACACGATAATTTCACACTTATTAAACGTACAATTAAACAATAACCGCATATAACATTATCCAATCCTAATTAGTACGCAAATTCACTCGATCAAATAAAAATTAATAAAAAGAAATCTCGAGTATTACAACATAAATATTTTATCTATCTTTAATTGCTAATCCTTGAATATTTGAAAAAAAWATATATAAGTATATATATCCATAAACCAATTCATCCATACTCTTCAATATAAGCGGTCACTTTGAAACAATGTCACTTTGAAATAATGTCACTTTGGATACAAGGTATATCTTCAAATATATACGTCACAAGTTCTTGAAGTGTAAGGTAAGCATGGGTTTAGTGGTCAAGATAAGTGGGCTGTTAAAGCAATTTCTCAAGATATTTTAAATGTTAACTCGTTGAGTTCAGATCTCGCTGAATGGACCATGTGCTCACTTCTATTTAATTATAGTTTCTCGAAATTCTGGTTTTGAAATTATATCTTAAACTATTGAAGTTATGTTGTACGGCTGAGTTTAGCTTTTGTTGTAATGTTCCATTATGTGTTGATAAAGTATTGGATGTTGAGTGTTTATGTAGGAAGTGATGAGCCATTATTGGTATTGTCTATTGATACTTCTTTCTGTTGCTTGATGTGTTCATTTTCTTCTTCTTTTATTTTTCTTTTCCATTTTTACTCATTTTTCAGGTGGTTGTTCGTTATATGCAGCAACTTTTTATAACTGAATATAATTTCGAAAACAGATGGGTTGTCAGGTTCTTTAGAAAGTCCTTCTTTTCACATTATAATATGATTGATTAGGAAAGGAAAAGAAAAGTAAAAGAGCAGGTTATAAATATGATTAAATTGAAAATATTCAGGTAAAATATTTTGAAGTAATGTTGGGTATAATTATTAAAGCTATTCTTAGAAAAAAATAAAAAAATTATTTTAGAAGGGGCTAAATTCATACTCTTATATTTTCTTTTATAGTTATTAAAGTGTCTTTAACTTTTTCAAAATCAATTTATTAACTTTGACATTCATAAATTACCCTCTTAATTAGACTAAACAAACAAAATCCTTTAAAGTCCTTCCTCCATTCTAAGGGGAGTAATAGTACAAATTCTAGAAACCAATAGGATGAAAAGATAAGCTTATATAGCTTCATTTTGGATTTTTTCTTCAACTGATATATAAAAAATGTAATTTTTATAACTAATGTTCATTAAAAAATTAAAAAAGGAAGAAAAAAAATTCTTGATTTGATGATTTTGAATGACTCTAACTTTCTATAATGAATGAAAAGAATGTATTTACTATTAGGGAAAGTATGAAAATAAGAATATTTATTTAATGGTTTACCATGTTTAGGTTGCTGAAGAGGGAAATATAAGAATGATAGAGTTAGCGGATTGATCTTGGAGAAGTTAAAGACTATTAATGATAACATAAGAAACTTATATTTGAGGGTGTGGATTAACAATTTGGGGGTGCCTCTCCCAATTATTTTTATAAATAATAAATTTGGAATTTTGAAGAATTCCTACTAATAATGTTGAATTGAACAAAATAACGTAAATCACATTGATACTTATTTTAGAATTTGGACTAAATAATAACAATACAATATGATTCTCATCTTCATTGACCCATCAATCAAACCTATTAGAATTTCGATTGCAAATTTAAACTAAATTCCCTCGAGTATTTTAGAATGCTAACTTATTATCGATATAATAAAATTTTGAATACCAAATAATAATACAAAAAACTATCAACATAATATTCTCAATTAATTTTAGGGAAAATAGTTTAAATTGACACAAAACTACTTATGTTCCTTTAAAAATGTTAGTTAACATTTTTTTAAAATCATTATATCACTCAATTATTTTCGAGCATTTATTTATACCCTGCCACTACTCCAAGAAATCATGCAAATAAATGTGACATTTAATTGGATGATAAAATCATCAAATTACAACTATTTTATGTATTGGGTAGGATAAGGAAGGGGTTGTTGCTCTGAGTAATCTAGGTTTATGAGGGAATCGAACGTATTTGACAATTTATCTAATTGAATGTCACGTGTTGTTCATTTTTTTCCCTAGAAAATGTTGCATTGAAGTATGGAGGTGTATAAATAAATATTCGGAAATAGTTAAGTGATAAAATAATTTTAAAAAATAGTGATGGTACTGAAAAAATATAAATAGTTGAGTGACAATTTAGACTAGTTTTTTCTTATTTTTATATATCTTCTTAAATTTAAAGAAAATATTAATTGATTCTATACATTTACGAGATTTTTAAAATAAATTATTTATCAACAATTTCTTATATAGTTACATAATAGACGTATTATTTAAAAAAATAAAGTAAAATTTCTATAAATTAATATTGGATAAATTAATAATTTTTATTAAATAATAAAATCTTTCGGGGAAGGTCTTGATGTGGGCCAACTAGCTAAATTACTAATTTTGATAAAATAATATGATAATATTTTTTTTGAAAATCTTATGTAACCTTTGGTCCCATATGTATTATAAATTAATAATTTATTAAAATTACATATCATATTTTAGAATTTGTCTTTTCTTATAATTAAAATTTACATAAATTTCATCTCTAATTAAGAAAATAGATACTTCCATCTCTTAAGTTACATCATTCTAATTAAATAACATGATTTTTATTTTCTTTTAAATGTATGTACATTCGTTAAATTAATAAAATAAATTAATTAATATCTTTTTAAATTAATAAAATTAATATAATTAAAATATTTATTAATTTATAAAAATTTTACTCACTATTTATGATAATTGAATAAGAAAACGCCACATAAATTTTGATAAGCAAGTTAAAGATTGGGTTTTCACTCGAACAATGCAACGAAAAMAAAAAAAAAAAAAAGAGGAAATGGAAGAGGTCGGCTGACCAGTACTATTGGTCCAATCTTTATTGAAGAAACTACTTTCCTTAGAACACAAAGAGAGATTGATGAAATTATGGTATAAGTCCGTTGATCACCACCATAAGCAAACAGAGATTCATCATCTAGCAGCAACTTTTCTTAGAACACAAAATATGGAAAATTTCCCATTTTAATAATTTCTTTTCTCTTTCTAATTGTCTCTCTTCTCATGGTGAGAAGAGAGGGGTAAAGGAAGGGAGCAGCAGATATTAGGTGCAGATTTTTCTCTTGAATAATGCCATTGAAATCCGTCAACACTTTTGCAGTAGCAGTAATGTTGGGCTTTGCACTTCTAATCCTCTTGTTTTCTGGTTTTATTGAATTCCGACCTGCTTCTTCTTCAATCACATCTCCAAGAGATTCAATCGTGAATTCACTTCCGAAATCTGATCCGGACCCTTTCAAAGACTTGTTTAATGCATTCAAGAAATGGGATTCTCAAGTGGGTTGTGATCGATTTAAAGAGAAATATAAAGAATTGCTGAAAAATGGGTTTTCTTCTGCATCTTCTTTGCAAGATGTGGATGGTGAATTGGAGTGTAGTGCGTTGAAGATGAACCATGTGAGCGTTTTGGTTAAAGGCTGGACTTGGATACCTGATAATCTGGATAATTTGTATTCTTGTCGATGTGGGCTGAGCTGTTTGTGGACTAAATCTCCAGTTCTTGCTGATAAACCTGATGCCTTGTTGTTTGAAACCACAACTCCTCCTCTTCAGGTATTTCAGTTCACCTATTTCAACTCAATTAACTCATATTGGAGAAGAATACTCGATTTTAATTGCAATTTGTATAGTGCCAACAAGATATCTAGATTTGTGATGGAAGACGAATATTACAATTGACCTGCATGCTAGAATTTATATTTATAGCCTAGGGCAGAGCTCAAAAGTATCAGCAGTTATGAATTGTCAATTTTGTTTCTGTATTTTTAGCTTCAGAACTGTCTACTTCAAATTGATCTAGTGTAAAACTGTGGATGAACTCGAATTGTGCTTGGATATTGTTCTTCTTGCCTCTCACAGGCTTCTAGGTATCGTCTATATGTTTAAATGTTGATTCATGATTACAAGCAGAAGTTTTTAGATATTTGTCAATATGCAATGATTATTGACTAGAGGTCCATTTTGATGGTATTTCTGYAATGTTTGCGGGCCAGTTTTTGCAAAATTTTGTCTGATTAAATCTCTTCTCCGTAACAAATAAGAACCTGAGCAATATCAGTGTCTGATTGCTCCAGAAAAGAAAGGAAAACAAAAGGAAATGGAGAAGGAAATAATTCTTGCTTAGATAGAGTCTAACTGTCTAAAGATTAACGTAAACCATTTTTTCACATCAATTGTTTATCTTCTTTTAGTTACAGATGGGAACAATTGGAAGATCACTTATGACTTTGATAACATAACGAAATATGTTTAATGGGTAAAGCTCTTTTGCTAATGGACAAGTGATATAGTCAGGAAGACAAAGATAAGGGTAATAGTAGCATAAGATGATTCTAATAAATCAAGAAAATATAACGTACTGATTGATAAAATATATATGTAGCACAGCTGGTGCTGGAGCAAGAAAAATTCAATGAAAGTCAATTAAGATAGCTCCAACATATACTTAAAATATGAAGAACGAAAGATGATTCTGATATATTTGATGAACTCTAAGATGTTTAAATAAGGTTGTGAATTAGATAAGGACCGGGTTAAGACTAGAGAAAGAATATTGAATTGCTTAATGCGAAAGAACATAATAATTTTTTTTTGTTTAAACGGAAACATGGCACATTGAGCAGCAGAATGTAAAAGATTCTGATTGATATAGACAGGTTTTTATTTTCTCTTCTTTTCAGCACCCTCTTTCACATAAGGAGGATATTCTTACTGTGATCAAATTCACGAACTGTAAGCCCCTGGCATTACTGGAATCATTTGTAAAAGAAATTCTTCACRGGAAATGGAAACCATCTTGTGCCATATTTACATGGAAGTCATATGATCATCCTTGGTTATTACACGAGGGATTTTACATAGTTTTGTGTGCATCCTTTGTCTATGGATTTATTTCAATTCTTTAGGTCTGTAATTCTAGGTTCATTCCTTTCTCTGCACAGTCCAAGATTCTACTACTCCTTATTTAATCACTGCATCCTTAGTGTCTTTCACCTCTCCTCTTCAACAAGAATGAATGGGACAAAGTCCCCCTACCAAAATTTTGATGAATTTCTCTGAAATAGAAGAAATTTCATGATCGATATATTTTAATGCATGGCCTATTTGATGTTGAAAAAATAAATAATGGTTAGATGATCTTTTCTTTATTTTTCTTCCTGCTCTTTTGTTCTTTTTTTTTTTTTTTTTGGGGGGGAGGGGCTGTGGGTGCATGCATGGGAGTGTAGGGGATTATCATTTCTGACCAAGTATACTCCTGACACAAAATTATATTATCTGATTTTTTGGGGGGGAGGGGCAGTGGAGAATGTGGAAGATATCTAATTCTTATTTACTCAAATGGGGCAGATGTGCCATTGCATTATTTGAGGATTTCTTGGAACATGGCTAGAAGTTTATATTCTACATATACACTGAGTAAAACAGAAATTTATTCTGATGTTCACTTTTGGAAAAGGGCGGGAATCCTACTGTATTTCAAAGCTACTATTATGTGAACTGAACTTCCATTACAGAGAAGATGATAACTAGTAGTTGATAATTCAAGAGTATATTACATCATTAACAAATCCTCGATACTTCTTAGAAAGGCATCTTGAAGAACTATTTTTGTTAAGTTCTTACCCCAAGATACTGGACTTTGAGAACAGATTAACTTGAAGCATTTTTAGATGGTTTTGCTTCATAGAATCTTCGAATGTAGCCCACCTTGAAATTACTTTACCTAGTTCTTTGCAAAAAGTTCTCCCGCAAAATGCACTAGAACTACTAGAGGAAAAAGATCCTTTGTTTCTATAAAGGATTCTTGAAAGGCCTCTGCCTCCTTTCATGTGCCTCATATAATTTGGATGAATATGTACACGGTGACCATGAATTTTAACAAGGTGAAGTCTATGGATAGTCCTTCCATTTTTTATCCTTCTTCTTCCTTTGGGATAAAAGGTTTACTACTTTATATCTGCTGGGATAAACGGAGTTGATTGAGGGAGTTGTAAAGATCTCTAGTTATGAAAAGCTTGAACACAATTCTATCGGCTACAGTGGTTCTGTTAGTTGGAATTCTTTGCATTTGCTGCTAAATCTTAGTAATAGTCATGAAATAATCATCCTTTTTCACATGCTCTTTGTTGCTGTACGTTAGCTTTTTTCTATTYAAGGGAGCAATTAGCAATAGAGAATTTGGGAAGAAAAATGAAAATGAAAGTCCCAACTTTTTGTTCCTCCTAGCTCAATTTTGTGCCATCAACTAGCTGAAATTGTTAAGAAAATCCCATCTTTGTATGGAAATCCATGAGACCAAGTCCACTCAGATTCTTAAGAAACTTCAATCCTTGTTTTGCCATAATTGGAAATCCATGGACCAAGTCGGATATTGTTCTAATCAGAATATTGTATTTATCAGGTTCTTCTGTTATTATATCTCCTATCTCTTCTCTCCATCTCTCTCATATGAAGTGGTAGAAGGATAAGTATAATTTTCTTTTATTTACGAGAGAAGGAGGCCTACAAACTTACTTTTATGTGATCTTTACTTCAAGGGCTAGGAATATGTATAGAGGTAAAGTAATTGAATCTTATACCTATTAGAATGTTATAGCTGTACAGCTTCTTCAGTGAATATGGTAATGCTCTTGAAATTTCAATCTTATTTTTGCAAGTTCAAAGATGAGTGTGTAAATATTCAAAGCATGACATCTGCAATGGAACAGAGAGAGTAATATATAAATTTGTCACAGTCTATGCAAACTGATTGCTCTGTTTTAAGCAAGGACATAGTTGCAAAATTTTATCAGCAAAGGTTCCATCATGTGATTGTAGCTAGGAGTTTAGCTGTTGGAAACGTCAGTTTGCTTTGACACGATGTATATAGGTACCTATGTTTATTCCCCACTGATTATTGATGCAAGACAAATTCGTTAGGGAGCCCACGCTGGGATATCTTGGAAGTATAGAAAGAAGTATGTGATTTGAATGGTAGGAAAACCAGAAAATAGCAGAAATTTATGGAGAAAATTCACTAGAAAATAGCAAGGATGATTCTTAGCGTCACACTAAGAAGTTGACCTAGGCATCACGCCTAGGAACAGAAGGCGTTTCATCTTTAGTTTTGATTGCGTCACACAACCAGGAAAACTGAGGTTAAATTGAAATCCTATTAATTGTAAGAATAACATAGATAATATGATAAAGAACTCTTTATTTATAGGACTAACTCCTAAATCTTCTAGGAAAAGAAAATCTTATTAGAACTCTAGAACAATTAGGAAACTACATAAACTAGGATTACTCTAAATCCCATATCAGTTATCCATCATCTAAAGTATGCCATATTAGGGTTTGGCCTTGGCCTTGAGAAGCTTACTTATTACCCCTCTTATAAACCGATTGCTGCCACTTGTCTCAATCATTATTGGTTTAATGTTCTTCTAGGACAGATGGGTGCATTATAAAAGGTCACTATCTGTTCATCCAACAAGTCTTACATTGCATCCTTGGATTTGGTCACTGSTGGCAATGTTGCTGTGGCTGTATCATCCTTAAAATCCACCTCATGTCCCTTGTAGGCAGTCAAATCTGCAACATTGAAGACATTACTTATGCCCATATCTGGAGGCTACTCAAGAACATAAGCATTAGATCTGATGTTCTTCAAAAATCTTATAAGGTCCAGCACTTTTTAGAATGCAGTTTATCATAAGCTTCTGGAGGATGCCGCTATGCTTGAATTCTCACCATCATGAAATCCCCTTCACTAAATTCAGCAAATCTCCTTGTCAAATCAGCACGTGCCTTGTATCACTCATCACTAATAGAAAAGTTTTATAGTGGGTAGGTCTTTAACTTGTTGGCAGCCAGCAAGTTATACCCAATCCAATAGTAAGGAGCCATGTGTAACTTATTGGCTTTTGTATTTATCCAACCAATGAGTTATGATTTGACTTTTCTATTACATGTGACTTCGGATCGTTGGATTGGATATAACTTGTTGGCTGCCAACAAGTTAAAAACTCACCCACCATAAAGCTACTCTTACTCATTGCAATTCTTCTTCGCACTTGATCATGTATATCAGAAATTTGCATAAAGAAGCTTCAGCTGAAATACTGAGATGTGCATGCTCAGGCAAAGGAACCAAATCAATTGGTTTTTGAGGATTTAGTCCCAAAACTATCTCAAAAGGACTATGCCCGGTAGTCTTATTCACAGAACTGTTGTAAGCAAATTCTGTCATAGGAAGTACTTGATCCCAGTTAGAAATATGTTCTCCAACTAAGCATCTTATCAAATTTCCAAGGCTTCGATTAACAACCTCAGTCTACCCATCGGTTCGTGGATGCATGCTTGCAGAGAACTTCAATTTTGTACTTGGCAAACCCCACAGATCGCCAAAAATAGTTCACAAACTCTGTATCTTGACCAGAAACAATGGCAACGCATGAAGTCTCACCACTTCTTTGAAGAATATCCTTGCAAAATTTACTGCAGCATCGGTCTCAGAACAAACCAAGAAGTGAGCCATTTTAGAAAATCTGTCCACCGCAACAAATATTGAATCATATCCTCGGAATGTTACTTAAATCTTCCCAAGTGCATGAGGAATTGGTAAAGGCATGTAAAGGCCAGTATTCTGCTTTTGCCCTTTAGCTAATCGGCAAACACGGCGTTGAGAGATTGTCTTGGCGACATCTCTCTTGATTTTAGCCCAATAAAAGCGATCTTCCACCAAAGCAGTGGTCTTATCTTGTCCAAAGAGTCCAGCAGCACCTCCACTATATTATTCCCATATCATTTGCTGCCTTAGAGAGGTATTAGGCAAACAAAGTCGAGTTCCCTTAAAGAGATATCCCTCAAATAGTGAAAAACTGGGATTTTCAGCTTTCTGTCCAGCAAAATCTTTGTAATTCCATAATCTCGCTTAATTAATTCAAAACCCGGAAAATGAACAGCCATTGAAGTAAGCATATGTTCTACCCGACTTAATGCRTCGGCAACCTTATTTTCTTTGCCAGCTTTGTGCTTTAGAACAAATGTGTACTGCTGTAAGAATGAAAACCATTTTCCATGCTGAAAACTAGCTTCCTTTGGGAGTTAATGTACCTCAAAGCCTTATGATCAGAATTCGACACAAACTCCTTAAAAACCTAAGTAGTGATGCCAATGATGAATGGCTTGAACCACTGCATAAAACTCCATGTCATAATTAGAATATCTTTGCCATCACAAGCCACCTCAAATAGCTTGAAAAATCAGGTAAAATGCAGAGCTGGAGCTTCAGTCATCCTTTTCTTGATTTCTTCAAAAGCTGTAGTTGCTGCACTACTCCAAATAAACTGCCCATTCTTCAAACAATCCGTTATTGAGGCTACTATAGTACTGAAATTTTTAATGAACCTCCTATAGAAAGTAGCATTTCCWTGGAAACTTCGAACTTCTCGCAAATTTGTGGGCAATGGCCAATCTAGGATAGCCTGTATCTTACTTGGGTCAACTTCCATCCCTCTAGCAGATACAACAACCCAAGAATACCACACTAGAACACATAAAACTGCACTTTTTCAAGTTAATGTATAGCTGCTCTTGGCTCAGCACTCTAAAAATTTGCTGTAAATGATTTGTATGTTCCTCCTTAGACTTACTATAGATGAGAATATCATCAAAATATAGCACAAGAAATCACCCAATAAATGGTTGGAGTACCTGTGTCATAAATCTCATGAATGTACTTGGAGCATTGGTAAGCCCAAATGGCATGACTAGCCACTCGTGGAGTCCATCCTTTGTTTTAAATGCCATGTTCCGTTCATCATCTGGTCGAATCTTCACCTGATAGTAACCCTTGGTTAGGTCAATCTTGCTATAGATAGTTGAGCCTGCCATCATGTCTATCACATCATCAAGTGGTGATATAGGAAACCTTTATTTAACTGTTATCTTATTTGATTGCCTGACAATCACAACACATCCTCCCAAGTTCCGTCATTTTTAGGAGTAACTAGGGCTGGAATGGCACAAGTGCTTAAGGTTTCACGAATCAGTCCCCTCTCTAGCAACTTTTCAACTTGCCTCTTTAGTTCTGCATGTTCTGTAGGATTCATACGCTAAGCTGGTAAGTTAGGAAGTTGTGATCCAGGTACAAAATCAATAGCATATTACGCATTGGTGGCAGTTCCTTCGGCAGATCTTTAGGTGCGATATCACAAAAATCGCCAGCAATTTGGTTAATTTCGGAAGATTTACCTTTGAATTTCTATCTGCAAGGCTTTTCTTCTCTTTAGCCACAGCCATCAATATGATTCCAGCTTCCTTAGCTTCCTTTCCAAATGGTTTTTTGTTGAGAACTTGTAGTGCCTTTCTATCGAGTAAATCCTTAGATTTTGGCTGTTCTTCTTTAGATTTCCCCCGGTAATTACGCAACGTCTACTCATCTCTGCTGCGCTCATGGGCTGAAGAACAATCCTCTTCCCATTTAAAAAGACCGAATAAGCATTGCCCTTCATTACATCTTGATCATATAACTAAGGAACGCCCCAGTAGAATATGTGTGATAGTCATTGGAATAATGTCACACTAGATAGAATCTGTATAGGATCCATGAGTGAGAGTCACCAAACAACGCTTGGTCATCGGAATGGAAGTGCTATTAATCCAAGCCACTCCTAGGGGTTTGGAGTGGTTCAATAGATAGCTTCAGAAACGACATCCATGCAGCTTCCTCCATGAACGATCAACTTTCAAGGCACTTTCCTACGACCAACTGGAGTTTGGAAAATAGGAGTTTGTCTTCAATCCTCCTCTTGTTGCTTAGGCATAATGAGAACACGCGTACCAACTGAAATGTATGATGTATCCTTCTCTTCTCATATGAGATCATCAGCTTGAATGTTTCCAAGTTCACCAAGATGTTCATATTCATCTGCTTTCTAGTCATCATGATATATCGGTATAGAAGAAAGATAAGGAATCTTTGGGGAAGTGGAGGAGAAAGAACTGATTTTTCTGTTATGGACTTGCTCTGATACCAAACTGATGTAGGACAAACCCGTTAAAGGAGTATGTGATTTGAATGGTAGGGAACCAGAAAATAGTAGAAATTCGTAAAGAAAATTCACTGGAAAGAAAGGATGATTCTTAGCATCATATGAAGAAGTTGACCTAGGCATCAAGCCTAGGACCATAAGGCGTTGCACCTTAGGTATTGATTGCACCACACAACCCAGGAAATTCAAGTTAAACTGAAGTCGTATTAATTGTAAGAAATAGCATAGATAACATGATAATGAACTCTCCATTTATAGGTCTAACTCCTAAACCTACGAGGAAAAGAAAATCTTCCTAGAACTTTAAAACAATTAGGAAACTACTTAAACTAGGATAAATCTAAATCCCATATCAGTTGTCCATCATCTAAAGTAATGCCAGATTAGTGTTTGGCCTTGGCCTTGAGAAGCTATCTTATTCCTCCTCTGATAAACCTTAAGTGTTTGCTGCCACTAGTCTCAATCATTATTGGTTTAATGTTCTTCTAGGTCGGATGGGTGCATTATAAAGGGTCGCCTTACAAAGGATATAATTGCTATACTCTTGAAATTTCTATCTTATTTTCCGAGTTCAAAGACGAGTATAAAGATGTGCAAATATTCAAAGCATGACATTTGCAATGGAACAGAAAGAGTAATATATAAATTTGACAGCGTCTACGCAAACTGCTGGGTCTTGTTTTAAGCAAGGACATAGTTGCAGAATTTTATCAGCAAAGTTGCCATCATGTGATTATAGCTAGGAGTTTGGCTGTTGGAGACGGCAATTTGCTTTGACACGATGTAGATATGTATTATTCCCCACTAATTATTGATTTAATGTTTTCCAGGACAGATGGGTGCATTATAATACTGAATGTACATAAGTAGATGACTCAGCACCTGATCCAATGATTATCCAGGATGGATACATTATAATATTGACCATACATAAGTAAATAAATCAGCACCTATTTATATGGTGTAGCAGTATAGCCTTGGAGCGATGATAGGCCTGCTACTTTTGAGACCATAGAAGAAGTGTTGCATTTGCCTTTCTTTGAATACTGAATAGAAGAAAGTAATACTTTGGGCATAACTTTTGGCTATTAATGTATGCCGTGAATATTTTTAGCAGACAACCTCCTCTAACATAAGAATGGCCTGCATTTTATTATGAAAAAGCTATGAATGAATTCTTGCATTTTTTGGTTTGTCTATGTTGGAGTTTATATATTTGATAAATCTTTTCAGGGGATAATCTTGGATGATTGGGTATCAAAGGAATATGTAGAATCTGCTTCTTGAATCACATTCTGTCTCTTCATTGATTATGGAATGGTCCTATTAGTTGCATGTCCATATTTAAACTTTGCAGCTGTATAATAATGATTCCATTACATGCTGTGCATTGGCTCTTTTAGATCGGATGTACAACTGCTGATGTATAACATATGAAGGATAAAATTTACTTGTTTTCTCTCCAGTCCCGATACTTARGGAACTTGCATGTGTTTTGCAGCAGAAGTTGTTTAACAATGTTGACTTTTTGACAGAGAACTAAGGGTGAACCGATTCGTGTGTATATGGATCTTGAAGCTGGTAGAAAAAGATCAGGCTATGAGGATATATTTGTTAGTTATCATGCTGAAGATGATGTCCAGACAACTTATGCTGGTGCACTTTTTCATAATAATCGAAATTATCATCTGAGTTCTTATAAGAACAATGTAAGTAGTACGAGCAGTCTTGATCTTGTTGCCTCTTACTCTTATCTTATTTCTTCTCTTACCTGCTGCTGATTGAACGAATTGTTCTGTTTTATCATAAACTTTTAGGCATCATAATAATAGTGGAATTTATCATGTTTTGTGCATTTGTAGGATACATTGGTTTACTGGTCTTCATCACGTTGCCTTCCTGCAAGAAACAAGCTTGCCAAACATCTTCTCAGCTTGTTACCCCACCATTCATTTGGCAAATGCTTGAACAATGTTGGAGGCCTGGACATGGCACCATCCCTTTATCCTGAGTGCACAAAGGACCCTGGCATGACACCAAAATGGTGGGATCATTTACATTGTGCCATGTCTCACTATAAATTTGTCCTGGCAATTGAAAACACAATGACAGAGAGCTATGTGACAGAAAAACTATTTTATGCTCTAGATTCTGGGTCAGTTCCTATCTATTTTGGTGCACCAAATGTCTGGGACTTCGTTCCTCCCAATTCAATGATAGACGGCACAAAATTCAGCTCTATCGAGGAATTGGCTTCTTATGTTAAGGCCCTTGCTAATGATGCTGTGGCTTATGCTGAATATCATGCATGGAGGAGATGTGGTGTGTTAGGTAACTATGGAAAGACACGTGCAGCAAGTTTAGACACTTTACCATGTAGACTATGTGAGGCTGTGAGTAGGAAAAACGGAAGTAAGTCAATATGATATAAAGCTTCTTTTAATTCTAGTTGGCAAAATTCTATTTAGAGGATTACATTAATGTCCTACAGTTTTTTATTTTTACAGTGAGTTTGGTATATTCTTGTAACATTCCCGTTGGTAGGCTAGGATTAGATACAGATTGAGAGGGAATTACAGTACTCCGGACACTGACAAATGAATGAAAGATAAGCTTCTTCCTGACCCCAACGCTGCAGCATTCTTTACTCAATTTGCATTTTCTTTTAAACTTCATGTACCTTTTAATTYTTAACCGGCTTTAGTTGGTGTAATCTTTCATTTACAGATGGATTGCTCGTAGGATGAAAATTTACATAGAAGTATGAAAAGACTAGTGCGTATTGCGATCCTAAAGCCAAAAAGTTAAAAGTTGAATTGAGGTACCAAATGCTAATAGTCAGTTTGGAAAATGTGTTTCTTGATGTTATCTGTTTCGGTTCTTTCAAGACAATTGCACAAGAGAGATTAGTTTGCAAGTAGTTCATAAATGTCAGCTGGTGTTTCCTTTGTTGCAGCACCACTCTGCGGAGACGGTGCTATGTTTCTTAACATTATAAAATCAACACAGCAAGAGAACGATTATCATTGGATGGTGTCTTGAAAAGAATGSGACAACGCCCCTAATTGGACAGTTTTTGTTATCAATCATAGATCTACGCTATTGTCATTAAAAGATGCAAAAATTTGAGCAAAGATTGGCAAAATATGTAGAGCACGACTTCATCATACAATTCAGAAGCGTAATCATGTTTTAGTGCATCAACCGATTCTTCCAAGAGACGAGAGCTAACATAATATCCCCATGGTCGACCAGGAACCATTTTGGAGACCAATAAACAAGTATAAAAGCAAGGTTGGCTGCAAAAAGTTATGCTTAGAAAGAAGGGATCGATTATGAGGAAATATTTTCATCAGTAGCCATGCAGTCCATTTTACACACTTTTAGACATAGCATGTCAATGATTATGAGATATGGAAAATGGATGTCAAGACGGCCATTCTTAGTGGTTATCTTAGTGAAGCCATCTATATGTTCTAGCCAGAAGGCTACATTGTAAAAGGGCAAAAACACATGGTTTACAAGCTTAAAAAAAATCCATTTATAGGCTAAAGCAAGCATCATGAGCATGGAATAAGCAATTTGATGAATCTATAGTGTCTTACGGGTTTGTACAAAACGTAGATGAACCATGGAGTACAAAGGGATGGATGGTGAAAGGGTGTCCTTTTTGTTATATGTTGATCACATTCTACTCATTGGAAATGATGTAGGAAAATTGTCATCAATTAAAGTTTGGCTGTCGAGTCAATTTAACATGAAAGATATTGGAGAAGCTAGCTACATTCTTAGTATAAAGCTTCCTAAAGATAGGAAGCAAAGAAATAGGCTTATCTCATTCTGTTTATATCGACAAGATACTGGGCAAGTTTAGCATGGATTAGAGAAAAGGGGCACTTATTCCCTTTAGACATGGTCTAACCTTATCTTCCAAGGGTTGTCCTACGACAAAGGAAGAAAAAGGAAGAATGAGTAGGATTCTTTATGCTTCGGCTGTAGTAAGTCTCATGTATATCATGTTTTGTACCAAATTAGATATTTGCTTTGTCATAGGTATAGTAAGCATATTTCAGTCAAACCCAGGGAAAGAATATTGGCTAGCTGTAAATCATATTATCAAGTACTTGAAGGATACTAGGGACTATATGCTAGTTTACAGAGTCAATGATTTAGTTCTTGTTGGTTACACATCTTAGACTTCCATGTTGATAAAGATGAAAGAAAATTCAGTAGTGGATATGTCTTTGCCTTATCTGAAGGAGCTATTTCATGAAAAAGTATTAAGCAATCCTGTATTGCTGACTCTACTATGGAAGYTGTATATGCCACAGCATCAGAGACGTCTAAGGAAATAGTGTGGCTTTGTAAGTTCCTTGCATAACTTGAAGTTATACCGCATATGGAAAAGCTAAATGTTACGTATTGTGATAATTCGGGAGTTGTTTCATAATGTAAAGTGCCTAGAAACCATAGAAAGGTAAAATACATCGAAAGACCATCTCATATATGAATTCATYGAAAGGAAGTACAATCTCATTCGGGAATTCATCGGATCCCTTCACCAAGCCTTTGGTAGAGGTCTTTAGTAGACATCTAGTTGCCATTGGGGACCTATAGACTTTCATAGTCTTTGAACGCAAGTGGGAGATTGTTAGAATTGTATGCCCTAAAGAAACTGTATGCATGTAAATTCTAATAAAAAGAGTAATTTCATCTATTTTATTTTGGTAAATATATTAAATAACATATTTTTTTGGAATGAGTCTAAGCGATTAAGTAAATGGTTTATGTGATGGGCCATTCTTCACAAATAGGCATGAATCATGGATACTTAGTCAACAATACAATTGGCTCAGCGTCTTTTTTGATAGAACTGGGCATTTTATAATGATAAGATCATTGTGCAATGGATTCTAATGGTGAATGATTTTCGTTAGTCACTGGACAGTCCATTCACGCTAATTGCACAAGCTTATTAGATATACATAGAGTAGAACCGGTGATATTGTTTTCTCTTAAATCATTATCTCTACAGAAACCAGAATATCATTGCTACTGCTTGATGAATATCCTAGTACTTGAGTACTAGTTGGTGATCTGGTGAACCTAAAGCTGTATTTTCTTTGATATACTATAAATGACATCTTTGTGTAGATCAATAACCTTGTATGTTGGGAGTAAAGTAACTAAGACAGACTGGTACAAGATAGTTTCTGTTCTTCATTTTGTGAAGACTTAATCACCCCTTGTCATTGTCCAAAGGATAATCAAATAATCTAGGGCCCTGGGAAGGTGACCTAAGAATGTGTACTTCTGGGTAGCTCYCAGTGATAAGTAAGGACATTCAAGTTAGTCATCGATTATYAGACTAGAAATATAAGGATGATAGAAGTCATTGAGAAGGTGTTAGTACATTATTCSTTTCTCAATGATGGGTGTTCCATAAAATGGTATATTCATCATTTCATGAAGGTTGAAGATTACACTTATATGGTTATAAATGGAACACTTAAAATGACAAAATATAGCTACTAGGTAGTAAGGTTATTTTGTTCATTTTAGTAGCCATGAGTAATTTGTCTTTTGGTCCCTTGAATAGCTCAATATTACCTAAGTACTTAATTGTACAACTGGGCTTCAATGATGAACTGTTTTAGTGAGATGTTTATTTTACAATTTAGTCCATATTTATGGAGATAGAATAATTAGTCCTTTTGGTATTTAAATAACTACTTGGATTGATCCAAGAAAAGAATTAATTAAAGAATGGACTTAGTCGAGAAGGCCAGACTTGGCCCATAGAAGACTAGGAATTTCGGCCTCACAAGGGGAAATAGGTGGCCAAAATTCCCTTCCCTTGGGAGGATTTTGGCCACCCTAGTTATGTTTATCCCTTGGCCGAAATCCCATTAAGTTGGGGATTCCAAGATTATATCATTTAGGATTTTGTTCTTTAAYCATAATAGATATAATTTCTCTTGGTAGAATTCTCCTCACTCCTTTTTTGGCTGCCACACACAAACACACACTGTAACACCCCCAGATTAGGAACTATCCTAAGCTGAGAATATACATTACCCTACTCGTAAAACCATCAACAACTGGAATAAATAAAAGTAAACTTAACCCTTGTTGAAAGTTTATAAAAATCCAACAGAGTTTCCTTTTCACCTTAAATAGCTACTCATTTAAACTCAACAAAATCCAAACAACAAATAATGTCTTCCAACAAATCTTTTACCAACCCAACATTTATTCAAAACTAAAATTGCGGAAAGCCAAAAGAATTTAAAACATAAGTAGTTAAACCAAACAAGAAATAACTTAAGGATGAGCAAAAACCATTCTAGTGGACAACTATCTAAATCCGTAATATTTATTTAAAACATGCTTCAGGGTATCATGGTTTGCCCACAAGCAACCTCCTCGCACCATCTGACTACACGTCATCTGAAATGCAAAATGAGAGAATAGAATGAGATAAAAAGCCTAGTAAGTAAATCTCATGCATGAATGCATAAATATGCCCTACACTCCATGAATTATAAAACTTCATCTTTTCAATAAAAACTTTCTAAACATTTCCATTTGGAAATCTTTTTACAAAATCTTTCCTTTCAAAATGTATAACTTGTAAAACCTTTCATTTCATTACATTCGTGAGCTCACTATGTGTAACGCCTAGCCATTAAGTTCTGCAGTGGGCCATAATTATTTGGAACCCGATTACATTCCTACCGGTAGAACCGCAAAGCGGTTAACATCTTATTTCTTCTCCTTCCATTTTTTCACCTCCAAAGAGGTGAACATTACATTCTTCCCTACCCTTCAAGAGGGTAGGGTCAGGTGCGCCGATCCCCCATGCCCCATTTCCCACTCACATCTTTCATGGCTAGGTTTACATTCTTTTTCAAAAACTTTAACATTTTACTGAACATGTTAAAATTTATAAAATACATTCCCTTTCAAAATTTCAGTTCCTAAACCATTCACTTCCTAAATGTATGAATGGCTCATGCCAGGAATGATGTAGAACACTAACTACATGCCCATGACATGAAATGCATACAACTATATTTAACATACCATTCGACATAAAAACAATACAATATATGAAACATGTAAAAATCATTCCACACAATCAACACATTTCATGTAACATCCCCAGATTAGGAACTGTCCTAAGCTGAGAGTATTACATTACCTTACTCAGAGAACAATCAATTACTGTAGGAAATAAAAGAAGTCTTAACCCTTGTCAAAGATTTCATAAAAATTTGATAGAGTTTCCTTTGTAGTTTCGATAACTACCCCTTGCATACATTCAAAAAGTTCTCAACATTTTCAAACACCCATTCACAACATACACCCCAACCCAATTAAACATCCAACGTAAAGGGTAATGTGCTCTAACAAACCTTTTACCAACCCAACAATTATTCAAACTAAAATTTGAAGAACCCAAAAGAATTTAAAAACACAATTACCTAAACCAAAAAGAAATATTCAACTACTATCTTAATCCTTAAAATTTATTTAGAATATACTTCAGGATATCTTGGTTTGCCCATAAGTGACCTCCTCGCACCATCTGGCTACACATCATCTGAAATGCAAAAGGAGAGAAATGGAATGAGCTATAAAGCCCAATAAGTAAATCTCATGCATGAATGAATGAATATGCCCTACATGTCATAAATTATAAAATCTCACTTTCTCAATGAAAACTTTCAAATCATTTTCTTGTATAACCTTTCCACAAAATCTTTCCTTTCAGAATGCAAGAACTTTGTAAAACCTTTCATTTCATTATATTCGTGAGCTCACTGAGTGTAATGCCTAGCTATTAAGTTGCAGTGGGCCATTTGTTAAGGTTAACATTCCTTTACTTTTCCTTTCATCTCTTCACTTCCTAGAGGTGAATCATTACCTACCCTCCCAGAGGATCAGTTCGGGTGCCCCCGTCCCCCATGCCCCATTTCCCACTCACATTTTTCATGGCTAGGTTTACACTCCTTTCCAAACATTTTCCTGAACATGTTACAATTTATAAAATACATTCYCTTTCAAAATTTCACTTCCTAAACCATTYACTTTTTAAATGTATGAAAGGCTCATGCCAGGGATGATGTAGAACACTATAACTACATGCCCATGACGTGGAATGCACACAACTGTAATTAACATCCCATTCGACATAATAATGGTAGCAGATATGAAACACGTAAAAACATTCCACACAATCAACACATTTCATAACATAATCCCATACCGCCACCACATAACACACAACAAAAGAAATAGGCACRTATGGGGGTTTACTTGCATCGAAATCTCATATACAACACATTAATCTACTTAAAAGAATTTAGAAACATCAATACGTATGTGTTAATGAAATGGGAGAATTTACTTACATATAGTCCTTAGTAAATTTGTTTACTTTCACTAGCGGGGTGCCTTGGTTGCCCACATCATTATTGTGCCACAGCATCCGAATATTATTACACAAAGGATGCTCATCTGAAACTTGTTTAACCAAACACATTCATTTAACACAGGTGTTTATCGTTAATACCTTCATCATTTTTCTTATGGTGATCTTAACTAATAATTTCTCAAGATGAATTTTCATGTCAATAAAAATCGAACTACTAATAATACAATTTAATTTCATGATTCCTAATTTGTTTTTAAAATAAAAATAATAATCACAATCACAATATACATTATTTTATCATAMAACCCTAAATTTCACCCTAAATTATATTCCAACATATTTCTAGAATTATATCCTCCTTTTACTTAATCGYACTAACTTAAATTTCAATTAAACGTATTCATATTTTATTTCTTAATTATTATTACTTAATACAAAACCTAGGCCATTCGGTTAATTTAAATAAAGAAACTAAGGATTCACCTCAAATATCGAACCTTCAGTGTGGTATCGAGTTTAAGATATAATGGCATCAATCATGTTTGGGAAAGTAATATGCTTTGGGCTAGCGAACGGCGATCCTGGTTGCGCATGCACTGTGCGGGCTACTGGCTCGAGCGGACGGCGCATGGTGCCTGGTCGCCTGGACCTCAGGTCACCTGGGCGCCTGGGTGTCTGGTCGCTGGGCGTTTGGGCGTCAGGTCGCTAATGAGAATGGAGGAGATAGAGTGGCGTTCGGCATCAGTAGAGAAGAGGAGAGAGACAGAGAGAGAGAGAGAGAGAGAGAGAGAGAGAGAGGATGGGAAGGCCGGTATCGGTGAGGGCAAAGGGAGAAGGCGCCGGTTGGTGGTGGCTATGGTTAGGAGGTTTAGGTTTAGGGATTTCTTTGGGAAAAAGAGGAATGGCAATCTTCATCTTTACATATTTTTTTTAATTTTTGAAAGCTAAATTAACCATAACTAAAATTTCTTCGTGGGCCATTTTTATTACTTTACCACTAAGCCCAACTAAATTTAAAATCTATTAGTTTTCTTCTGGCCCAAAATCGAACTCCAAATCCGATTTTAGATTTGAATAAGAAGAGGATGGACTCTAAGGGGTCAAGTCTAAATTAATTAACTAAGACTTCTAATTAAAGTAAAGTAATAAAATTTCACATTTAAATAAACATACTCACATATTAACGCATAACAAAAAATAAATCAAAAAATAATATTTATTTCTGATTGGCACATCAAACATTACGGCCTCCAAGTCCGTTCGTCGTGAATTAATCAATTTACTGACAATCATGAATACAATCGAATTAGTGGATTAAAACATAAATTGTATATTTATATAAATATATATTGTAACACCCTCAGATAAAGAAACTTTATCCTAACTCGGAAATGTCACCATTTACTCATTGATACGAAGTTGCGGAAGCTCAAAAGAATTTAAACCAAATAAGAAATATTTAATAATAAACAAAAACCATTCTAGTTAACAACCATCTTAATCGGTAACATTCATTTAAATTAACTTCAGGGTATCTTGGTTTGCCCACAGCGACCTCCTCGCACCATATGGCTACAGATCATTTGAAATGCAAATGAGAGAAATAGAATGAGCTATAAAGCCTAGTAAGTAAATCTCATGCATGAATGTATGAACATGCCCTACATGCCTGAGTTATAAAATCTCATTTCCTCAATGAAAACCTTCAAAATGTTTCCTTGTATAACCTTTTACAAAATCTTTCCTTTCAAAATATATAACTTGTAAAACATTTCCTTTTATTTCATTCGTGAGCTCACTGAGTGTAACGCCTAGCCATTAGGCTGCAATGGACCATTTGTTCTTTGGAACCTGATTACATTCCTACCGGTAGTACCACGGAGCAGTTAACATTCTTTCATCTCTTCATCTCCCCGAGGTGAATTATTTCTTACCCTCCCCGAGGGTAGGGTCGGATGCGGTGGTCTCCATGCCCCATTTCCCACTCACATCCTTCATGGCTAGGTTTACACTCCTTTCCAAAAACTTTAACATTTTCCTGAACACGTTACAATTTATAAAATACATTTCCTTTCAAAATTTCATTTCTTAAATCATTCACTTCTCAATGCATGAATGGCTCATACCAGAAATGATGTAGAACACTAACTATATGCCCATGACATGAAATGCATACCACTGTATATAAAATATCATTCGACATAGACAYAGAACAGGATATGAAACACATGAAATATTTCACACAATTAACACACCTCATAATACAATCCCATAACACAACACATTAAACCATCTAAAAGAATTCAATTACATCCATTCATAAGCATTAATGAGATGTGAAAATTTTACTTACATAGAACTGAGACTCAATACACATTCAATTCACGTAAGAGCAATTATAACCACAACACATATATGTTTATGAGAATCTGAGAATTCACTTACCTAGAACTCAGATTCAATAACAATCACACATATACGTTAATGAGAATGTGAGAGTTTACTCACCCGAAGTCCTTTATGTTTAAAGCTCTCTTATTTAAATCGCGAAGTGAAATTCTTTGACCGTTCTCAACGTTAAGGCACTCGAAACAATCTATTTGTGATTACAAAAAAAAAGTCTATTTAGTATGACTGTCCCAACTTAGATATTCAGGGTTTCTTCCAACAATGTTATTTGCCAATTATTAATCCATACTTAGTCCCACATTACCAATTATCATGTTTTTTTTTAAGGGTACAATTTAAACTCCTTCGTTCGGGTAAATTTAATTTATGTTCTCCCACAATTTTACTTTATGATATAATTTCATAGGTCATAAATTTCAATATTAATTAATAAAGCTTTCACATTTTAAGTTCACAAAACCAGGAGTTGTGGGGGTGGTATTGGGTTCTCGGGCATACGCTCTAATGGCGCGCATAACAGCCCTAGGCATCGGGGTGTCTGGGCTCCTGGGCATCGAGTGTCTGGGCATCTGGGCTTCTGGCATCTGGCGCCTGGGMCTAGGCTCCTGCTGGGCGCCAGGACCTGGGCATTGGGCGCTTGGTGCTTGCTAGAAGCCGGCAAACAACCAACAAGAATCCAGCCCCCGAGCTGCCGCTAGTCCGAGCACCTTCTCAGTGCAAAATGAAGGCAGCGAGCTGTTGAGCATGGACGACGCGCAAAAACCACAAGTTGAGTGAGTAGTGCAGCAATGTGGACGTCCAGATCAGGTTGCGGGGGAGAAAGAAGAGGGAAGAAATGGCAGATTCTGGTTGCTTCATCCAGCAGCTATGGCAAACTCTGGTTGAGCAGAGAAGACGAAGATGGCARATCTGGGCGGAGTGCTTCATCCCGAGTAGCTATGAACTCCGGTTAGACGCGGGTCGCATGTCTCTGGTGTGCAGCACCCCGCTGCGGTGTAACCAGAAGCGGCAGTGAGCAGTGGACGAGGATGGACGATGGTTGCAAAACTAGCAGGCAAATCTGGATACCAGCAGTTCCAGTCACGCAGATCTGGACAACCCATAGCGACAAGAATAGGTGGTCAGCGATCTCGGCGAGCGGAGGATGGGCGACCTCAGGCACGGCGAGCAACCGAGTAGTGGGTTGGGCGGCCAGGCTGTGTCGCAGGGCTTGGATCTGGATGATCTCAAGGAATGGCCATGTGAAGAGCATGAACGGTGATCAATGGGCAGCGGCAGTCTTAGACGGCGGTGGCCAAAAGAGAAGAAGAAAGAGGCGGGGTAAGGTTTGGGGCCGTGCGGTTAGGGTAGGGTTTGGGCACGGCATAATGAGGAAGAAGAAGAAGAAGAAGAAGATTCTAGGGTTTTTCATTTTTTTTTTTAAACTTGGGCCATAGCCCAAATCTTTCGGGCCTTCCCATTCTTAACTAATCCAAATCCTTAAATTAAATTCAACGGGCATTTTTTTAGATAAAAAATATAGTTTTCGATAGAAAAGCGAATAAGCCCAACAAGTCGAGCCTCTAACCGACCAAGGGTCCTAATCCGACAAACACGATAATTTCGCACTTATTAACGTACAATTAAAACATTAACCACATAAAAAATTATCCAACCCTAGTTGGCACGCACTTTCACACGATCAAATAAAAATCCATAAAAAGAATTCTTAGGTATTACATATATAAATTTCGAAAAGAAAAATAGAAACTAAATCTCGGGTATTACATTTCATAACATTATCCCATACCGCCACCACATAACAAACAACAAAGGAGATAGGCAGCATTTACATAAAATCCATATACAACACATTAAACTATATAAAGAATTCAAATACATCCATTCATAAGCATTAATGAAATGTGAGAATTTACTTACTCGGAGTCCTTTACATTTAAGGTTTCTTATTTGAATTGCGAAGTAAAATTCCTCGAATGTTCTCAATGTTAAGGYACTCGAAATGACCTAATTGTGATTACAGAAAGAAAGTCTATTTAGTTCGATTGTCCCAACTTAGATATTCAGTGTTTAATCCAAGAATGTCATTTGTCAATTATAAATCCATACTTAGTTCTCATATTACCAATTATCACGTTTTTAAGGGTACAATTCAAATTCCTTAGCTCAGGTATTAAACCTAATCTATGTTCTCCCACCAATTCGCTTTAGGACATAATTTTATACAGGTAATATATTCCACTATCAAATAACGTTTCACCTTTAAGTTCACAAGGTCCAAGTGTCGCGCGAGTGGTATTGAATTCTCAGGCGTGCGCTCTAGTGGTGCGCGCAATAGCCCTGGGCGTCGGGCCTCCTGGGCACTGGGCACTGGCGCTAGCTGAGCACCTGCAACTGTTGCTGCCCCTTGTTGAATGACCACGTAGCAATAGAATTCTGGCCCACAGTGAGTCATGACCTCGGCTGCAGATGGTGGTTTCATAGCGGCAACGTCTAGTGACATGAGTAGCAAAGACAGAGAGCAAAGGTGATGGCCAGCAGCAAGGGGTTCTAGATCTAGTCAAGGAGGAAATAGATCCGAACGGGCTCCGCTGCATCAAGCGGCCGAGTACTGTCCTTCCTCTGTCCTGGCAAAACCATTGAGCAGAGAAGAAGAAGAAGAAGATGAAGGTAGATCTAGCTAACTTCTGGCGGTGGTGTTACACAGATCCGGTCGAGCAGAGAAGAAGAAGAAGATGGCAGAGACCAGATCTGGTAGGCGCCAATCGTGCACCTTTGGCGGACTGCTTGGTTGGCAATGTTGCGGACCACAAACCACCAATCTGATCCCGAGAGTGAGAGAGGGAAAGCCGTGGAAGAGACCTGGAGTGGTCTGCTTGGCTTAACAGAACGAACGGCCTCCTGGCATGCGGCAACTCGTAGCAACACAAACCTGGTGATCAACCTCGGCGAACAGCGACAGCAACCGCACGAGCTACATCAGTCCGACTCGAGATGGGGGCAGCTTGTTGATCGCAAACCTAGGCTTTCAGAGATCTCAGCGAGCGGAGGGTGGGCGACTTCAAACCCGGCGAGCAACCGAACAAGGGTTCGCTCGGCCTAGCCGAGTCGYGGCAAAATCCTCCAAACGGTTGAACAGCTTGTTGTCGATTGGGCGGTATAGCACGCAGCAACCAACAAAAGGCGGAGAAGGTGGTAATCAGTGGTAGGGTTTTCTGGGAATGGGCGGTAGCGGCAATATTAACGGGAGGAAGAAAAAGAGTTTTTAGGTTTTTCTTTTCTTTCTTTCTTTCTATTTTTTATATATATATTTTTTAAATTTTATATTTTGGGCCGTAACCCAGACCCTTCGGGCCTTCCCATCCATAATTAACGCAAAATCCTTAAATTAAATATAACGGGCTTCCTTTCGATAAAAGTTCAACTTCCAACTGAGAAATAAATAGGCCGACAAGTCGAGTCTTTAACCAACCAATGACTCTAATTCGACAAAGACAATATTTCTGTACTCATTAAACGTGCGATTTTAAAATATTAATCACATATAAAATTTTCAACCCTAGTTGGCACACAATTTCACACGATCAAACAAAAATTAATAAAGGAAAAATTTCAGGTATTATACACACACACACCGTTCCTCTCCTTCTAATGAATATTCATCCCAGGTTCTCACTAAACCTAGTCCATATAGTATAGTAATCCTTAGGAAGATTGGAAGAAGAGTCTTCTTGTTGTTTTCATGCAAAGTCAAAGATTTGCTAGGAAGAATGATCCTGAGCAAGTTAGAAAATCCGGGCATAGTCTTCAGGGCCATGGGTGCCGCAACCTCTTTCAGCTCAGACTGAAAAGTTGAGTCGACAGAATTCGGCACCTTCAGCAGGAAACCTTAGCATTCYTTTTGTTCCGCAAAGAACAAAAAGTAGTAAGTTTCTCCTAAACTCACGTTATGAAGGATTATAATTCTCAATTTCTGCTTCCCCTGTATGATGTCTTGCTTCATAAGGTCCTTTATATAAAGCCTTCAACCCCAGCATCACAAATAAACTTTATTGCCATATAATAAAAAGCCCTTCAATTCCAATAAGTCCTAAGTCCAAAAATCCCTCTATTTTTGCTCTAATCTCAAATGCATATGGTGAGCAAATAAGTGGCTTAGATAAGGAAGAGAGAAGACAAACCCGAAAAAAAAAAAAAAATACCCCACCTTCTACTGTGAAAGGAGTTAGAAGATTTGTTGGTCATGTTGGTTTTTACAGAAGATTCCTTAAAGATTTCACCAGCACCTTGTAGCAAAATATTTGAGCAACTYAAACAAGCATTGGTCTCAGCTCCTATCATAATAGCACCGATTGGACATTGTCATTTGATCTGATGTGTGATACAAGTGATTCTATGGTAGGAGCAGCTCTTAGCCAAAGGAGGAAGAAGCTATTTCATCATTTTTACTATTCAAGCAAAACTCTGAATAAGGCAAAGCAAAACTACACCACCACCGAGACATAATTGCTTGCAATAGTGTTCGCATTTGAGAAGTTTTGAGCTTATCTAGTAGGAACAAAGGTCATGATATTCACTGACTGCTGAACAATTAAGTATCTCATCTCCAAAAAGGATGCTAAGCTAAGGTTGAAAAGGTTGACATTATTGCTGCAAGAATTTTATTTGAAAATCAAAGACAAGAAAGGGACTAAGAACTAGGGGGCTGATCACTTATCTAGAATGGAGAAGGAAGAAAAGGACCTCAAATACAAGTTATTGAATCATTTCGTGATGAACAAATTTTGGCTATCTCAAATGCTATAGCATCGGGGTATGCTGGCATTGTCAATTATTTTCTCAATGAGATAAAACCTCATAGATTAAGCAAGCAGTAGTAAAATAAATTTGTGCACGATTCAATGTTCTATACTGGGATGAGGCATTCTTTTACAAACTTTGTGCTGATCAAATTATGAGAAGATGTGTTGTGAATGAAGAGATACAAAGTTTGCTACAGCATTGTAACACTGCACTATATGGAGGACGTTTTGGAGGAACATACCATGCAGGTAAGGTGCTRCAAGTCAGTTATTATTGGCCAACACTATTCAAGGATGCATATAAGTTTGTCAAGACTTGTGATAGATGTCAGAGAACGAGAAACATTTCCCAAAGGCATGAGATGGCTTTGAATAATATTTTGGAGGTTAAACTTTTTGATGTATGGGGAATGGACTTCATAGACCATTTCCAAAATCATTTGGAAATACTTATATTTTAGTGGCTGTGGATTACATGTCCAAATGGATTGAAGCTATAGCATTGCTTCCCAATGATGCTAAGGCAGTGGTTAAGTTTCTTCAAAAGAACATCTTTTCCAGATTTGGTACATCGAGCGCATCGATAACTGATGAAAGAGCACATTACTGCAATAAATTGAATGAAAATGGTGCTTGTTAGATATGGAGCGAGGTATAAAAATTGCTACAACATATCATTCCCAAACAAGTGGCAAGCAAAAATTTCCAACAGGCAAATCTAATGTGATATCTTTAGAAGGAGGAATGAAAGAATTTAGAATACACAAACCTGAATAAAGATACTAACTTTTTCCTTTCTTGCCATGACAATATGGACTTCCACAGCAACATAGAAATGCTTTAATAGGATGTTTACGATCTTTGAAGTCAATCCCATAATCCTAAAATTTTACATTGCATAGAGGAAACAAATGTGATTCAATTAGTCTAAGGCTTTTTCAAGAAAACCAAATAACATAACTTATARAAGTAAATGATTAGGTTTATGGCGTAGAGCAACATAGCAAAGGTAATAATGATGACAATATAATTTCCAAGAAATTAAAACAGAACTTTTCCTGTAACACCCCCAGATTAGGAACTTTATCCCAACCCGGGAATGTCACCAATTACTCATGACACGAATTTGCGGAAACCTAAAAGAATTTAAACCAAAAGGAAATACTTAATAATAAGCAAAAACCATTCTAGTCAACAACCATCTTAATCCATAACATTCATTTAAAATAACTTCAGGATATCTTGGTTTGCCCACAAGCGACCTCCTAGCACCATCTGGCTACACATCATCTTAAATGCAAAACGAGAGAAATGGAATGAGCTATAAAGCCCAGTAAGTAAATCTCATGCATGAATGCATGAATGTGCCCTACATGCCATGAATTATAAAAACTCACATTTTCAATGAAAACCTTCTAAACATTTCTATTTCGTAACCTTTTTTACAAAATCTTTCCTTCCAAAATGTATAGCTTGTAAAACCTTTCATTTCTTTACATTCGTAAGCTCACTAGAGTGTAATGCYTAGCCATTAAGCTYTGCAGTGGGCCATAATTATTTGAAATCTGATTACATTCCTACCGGTAGTACCGCAAAGCGGTTAACATTTCTTTACTTTTCCTTTCATCTCTTCACCTCCCCGAGGTGAATCATTACCTACCCTCGCAGAGGATCGGTTTGGGTATGCCTATCCCCCATGCCCCATTTCACACTCACATTTTTCATGGCTAGGTTTACACTCCTTTCCAAAAACTTATAACATTTTTCTGAACACGCTACAATTTATAAAATACATTCCCTTTCAAAATTTCATTTCCTAAACCATTCACTTTTTAAATGTATGAATGGCTCATGCCAGGAATGATGTAGAACACTAACTACATGCCCATGAAATGAAATGTATACAACCGTAATTAACATGCCATTCGACATAATAATAGTATAAGATATGAAACACGTAAAAACATTCCACACAATCAACAAATTTCATAACATAATCCCATACCGCCACCAAATAACACACAACAAAAGAGATAGGCGGGTATGGGGGTTTACTTGCATAGAAATCTCATATCCAACACATTAATCCACCTGAAGAAATTCAGTCCATTCATACGCATTAATGAAATGTGAGAATTTACTTACGTAGAACTCAGATTCAATACACATTCAATTCACCTAAGAGCAATTTAATTATAACCACAACACATATACATTAATGAGAATGTGAGAATTTACTTACCCGGAGTCCTTTACATTATAGGGTTCTTATTTAAATCGTGAAGTGAAATCTTTCGACTGTTCTCAACGTTAAGGCACTTGAAATGACCTATTTGTGATTACAGAAAGAAAGTCTATTTAGTACGATTGTCCCAACTTAGATATTCAGCGTTTATTCCAACAATGTCAATTACCAATTATTAATCCACACTGAGTTCCCACATTACCAATTAGCACGTCATTTAAAGTACAATATCAACTCCTTAGCTCGAGTATTAAACCTAATCTATGTTCTCCATAATTTTACTTTAGGATATAATTTCATAGGTCATAAATTTCAATATCAATTATTAATGTTTTCACTTTTTAAGTCCACAAAGTCCAAGTGTCTCGGGAGTGGTATTAAATTCTCGGGCGTGCGCTCAAGCGGCGCTCCCAACGGCCCTGGGCATTTGAGTGTCTGGGCGTCGGGCGTCGGGCACCAGGGTGATGGGTACTGGGCGCTTACAGGGTGCCTGGGCGCTTGCTAGGCACTTGGTGTTGGAAGTGGCGAATAGCCAGCAAGAATCCAGCCCCCGAGCTACCGCTGGACTGAACTCCCTCTCAAAATGGAATGAAGGTGGGGAGCAGCCGAGGATGGACGACACGTAGCAACCGGCAAGTTGAGCGAGTGTTGCAGCAGTGCAGACGTCGAGACCAAGTCGCGAGGGAGGAAGAAGAGGGAGAGATGGTAGATTCTGGTGGCGAACCGCTTCATCTAGAGCGGCTATGGCAAACTTCGATCGAGTAGAGAAGATGAAGATGGCAGATTTGGGTGGACCGCTTCATTYTGAGCGGCTATGGATTCTCCGATTGCGATCACGTGGATGATGGTGACGGCACCTGAGCATATAGATGAGCAAAGAAGCAGCGATGGCACGGACTGCGAGAGAGAAGATCTAGGCAACAGGGAAGTCCATTGTGGGCGATCAACGAGCAGTGGCAGTCTCGGCTTGGTCGAGTTGTGGAGCAGAGTCCTACAAGCCACTAGATTTGATGGTTCGTTGTGGATATAGGCAGAGCGATGATCGGCAAGCGTGGAGATCAATGAGCAGAGTGAGGAGCTCCACTTTGAATTGAGTCTTTAGGCAGCCGATGAGTCAATCTCTGATCGAGTATAGCATGCAGAGGTTGAACAGCAAGGGCGAGCAGCAAGTCACAGTGACGCGTGACGTGCGAGCTTCGGCCTCGACTCGCGGCCACGAGGGTTAACAGCAATGAGAACAGAAAATGGCGGCGGCTGAGGGAGGAAAAAGCTATGTGAGTTGGCAGGATTTTTGGGAGTGAGAGATCGGCGGCGGGTAGGGTTTTCTGGGAGTGGGCAGCGGCAGCACAATGGGGAGAAAGATGAAGACTTAGGGTTTTTAGTTTTTTTTTTAGTTTTTTTTAAACTTAGGGCCTTCCCATCCGTAATTAATCTAATCCATTAATTTAAATTCAACGAACCTTTCTTTCGATAAAAGTCTAGCTTCCGACTAAGAAAAGAATAGGCCTACTAATCGAGCCTCTAACCAACCAAGGACTCTAATTTGACAAACACAATATTTCCATATTTATTAAATGTGCAATTCAAAATATTAATCACATATAAAATTTTCAATCCTAGTTGGCACACAATTTCGCACGATCAAACAAAAATCCATAAAAAGAAATCTGAGGTATTACATTTCCAAAGAGCACCAAATAACAAGTCATCTCTTCCATGTAGAATAACTTAAGATGATTTTCTTTGTAATGTTAACCATCAATTGAAAAGGGTTCCAGTAAAACAGTAAGKACAGATGAGGATAAATAAATTTATCATTAACATTTTATCAGATAGAGGTTTTGCAGACTCCGCTTGTCTTAAAATATGACCTATACTAGAATATTTTGTTCCTGACCTAAGYTAGGCAAGTGTGCCAATTGTGAGCCCAAACAGAAATGATTATAGGCGTACAAGGTAGCATTCAAAACACCATTAGGAAAATCGCCTTTCAAATTGATCTATAGGAAGACATGCTATTTACCATWTAAGTTGTAGCATAAGGTGCAATGGGCAGTCAAGGTATTGAATCTCGATCTAAAATTGTTTGGTCAAAGCAAAATGCTATAGCTTAACGAGATGGATGAATTCACAAATGTTGCTTATGAGAATGCAAAAATGTATAAGGAAAGGACTAAAAGGTACCACGATTAGAAATTTTTAAAAGAAAATTCAAGGAAGGTTAGCGAGTGTCACTGTTCAATTCTAGGCTCAGACTTTTTCTTGTAAAATTGAAGTCTAGGTGGTCAAAACCTTTTAAGGTCATCAAAATACATTCTTATGGAACAGTGGAATTCAATGATGAAAAGAGTGGAAGCACATTTGAAGTGATTGGGCAGAGGCTGAAGCTCTATCAAAGTGGAGAGCAGAAGGAAGGAAGGTCTTTCTTAACACTCAACAAAGCTGCTACAACATAGTCAGGCAGATTACTATAAAACAATCAAGACGGGAGGAAGCCCTTGAGTAACAATTTATGTTATTTTATTTTACTTCCTTTTGGTTTCTTTACTTTGTTTTAATTCACTAATGATTAAAGGGCAGACTAGTACTTTGCATTAGATTCCTATATTTTGTGTAGGAATTGGGATCAAGCACAACAGTACAAGGTACAAGCCAAGAAAACCATAGTGGAATCTTAGTCAGCAGAAAATCTGATATAGGAAGCAAGGGCCAGGGAGAGGCCATGTCAACTGACATAATAGTACAGTAGAGTGTGAAATAAGTGGCAATATCCCATTTGCTGACTGCATGGAAGTTCACTTCAATAGTCAAAACAACTGTTGCTTCCCTCGAGAACCCAAAAACCCTTTGGTTCTGAAATATCGAACCCCTTCAGCAAAAGAACCTCTTGGATTTAAATAAAAATTTTAATGTGCAAGAGGACCTTTCATAGTTAGCCAACATCCCAAGGAAAAAGAAGAAACCCTAGTAGTAACCCTGCAAAATTGGTGAGATAACTTGCTACAACACCTAAGAAGTTGGCATCTTTGCCTCAGTTTGTCACTAGAGAAGCGGGAAAGTGGGAAACCAGTTTGACGACAACTTCAAGAAGAAGAGTTTGTTGTTGGCGAGAGGTTCTTTGTAACATCCCAAATTAGGAAATATCCTAACCTAGGAATGTTAGCATTTACCTTAGTTACATATGGAAATAAAAAGGAAAATATTTAAATCTTTAAGTAGGAAAGAAGGTCTCCACAATTGAAAGACACGAACAAAGCTTAACACAAACATTTGAAAATAAATTATGTTTGATAAACCAAAGTTTGCAAATTATTCAAAGCATAACTCTTCAATCCAAAGTGCCCAACATGAATGATGTAATAAAAGAAAACTTCTAAAAACAAGTGTTATTCCGGTCCAAGTTTGCCCCTAAACGATCTCCTCGAATCACCTAGTTTTCATCACTTGAAACATGAAATAAAAGGGAAAGCGGTGAGCTAAACCTCAGTAAGTAAATCTTATACATGTATGCCAATGGTGTAATATCCATGATAAATATTTCCATTTATGAATTGTATACAATTATATAATTTATATCCTAATTTGCKATTTAATTTATTACCATGGTTGTTGCTATTTTACTTATTTTGCAGCGGAAGGACTTGGAAGCCATAATGATCAATGTGGCAATTAGAAAGTCAATAATTTTCTTTTATTATTATTATTATCTATTTATTGCATTATCACGTGAGTTTATTTATTTAATAAATGAATTTTTTACCTTAATTTAATTCAAAAATTTATATTTAACTTGGTTAAATTAATATGGGTATAATCCATTACGCCCATTGTTTTTATCCAAAATCCTAAAGCGTTATTTCATTTTTTGATCTTGGCCCAAAGGAAATCCATAGACCTCAACCTATTTGGGCTTAACATGGCCAAAAGGCAAAGTTTGCCCTCACAGCCGCTATTATTAACTTGGTTGCGTATGGGAGGTAGAGAGAGAGAGAAAGAGAGAAAAAGAAGAAGAAGAAGAAGAAGAAGAAGAAGAAGAAGAAGAAGAAGAAGTGGAAAAGAAAGAGACCCTCACTTTTCAGCCACCATTCTTGACTTTAGGTGCGTCTCTGCGAGAGAGAGAGAGAGAGAGAGAGGAGGAGCAGAAGAAGAAGAAGAAGAAGAAGAAGCCATTTGTACATCTGAGAGTGAGAGTTAGGAAGAGAGAAAGGGGAAGAGTGAGAGAGGCAAAGAGAAGAAACAAGGAAAAAAAAAAAAAAAAAACAAGAAGAAGAAGATGATGAAGAAGAAGAAGAAGAAGAAGAAGAAGAAAAGGAACCTAGTCACGAAATTTCTGCAATTAAAGATAAGAATTCTAAGGCATACTTTGTTGAACTACTTTTTCCACTCTATCTCAACACAGGCATAAGCATATAGTAATTTATAATGCTTTCTGTTGTTTTCTTTCTTTTCTTTTTAAGCCAAAAAGACATCTTTGTTTTAATTAAAGGTAAGAATACTAATGGAATTATATTCGTTTTAGTTTCATTTGCTCATTTTGATGTTGGAAAATAATTCCCAAAAAATTGATATGTTGTTTTAAGTTCCATCAGAAATTTTTATAAAGTTAAAGCTCATGAGCATCTAAATAGTTTAGTCTCATACATTGGATATTGTCATTAGTGATCATTCTACTTGCAAGTGATATTGTTGTATAATTTGACCTACTGCTTTAGTTGTGTGGTTCCTAAATTTTGTTGATTTATACTTTTAAGAATTCGATTTGGATTTTGTTCTTGAACTTGATTCGACATCCTTCATGGTCTGAAACACTATTCAGCAATGCAAATGGCTGAAGTTAAAACTATTATTAAAATAAAAAAACGGAAGATAGCAACTGGTAGGCAATGCTTAAGTATAATTTAGTAACAAATCTACCTCCAAGGGAATCTTTTATTCTTCATGTACTGGTAATAATTTGTAGAAGACTGATTTTGCAGTAGTTTTTTAGGATCACATGCTGTGAATTATTCAAGTGACAGTTTGATGCACCTATAAGATTTAGGAAGTTCTAGTTCAAGCATTGATTACACAGCCTATTTCGACTCATGAATATCATGTTCTATGTGTCTTTTTGTAGCAATTTTCAGCAGTAATTTTGTTAATACAAGCTTTACAGGTTTTTAGTAAAGGGTACTTTGTTAAATCCTTTGGGAATAAATTAATTCTAATTTTTAGAATACTCTGGAGGTCCTTTTTGGATGATTTTCACTAGGATATATTTAGGGGTTCTTGCTGTTCATTCATATGTTARGCAAGCTATACTACATGTTGCATTTACTAGTTGACTAAATAAATAAACTATCTTGTTGGAGTCTATAGATTTAATTTGAAACGGAGTGGAAATTTTCAAAAGATTCTTTCTRAATATGCCTTTTGCAATTAAATTAGGATATCATTTGACACATTGACATTGTGGGCAACCAAGTCATCCTCTGCTTGCAATTAAATTAAATCTATTCAATGAGGCTTCTAGTAAGTAAACTCCCTTTGTTTTTCATTGAATGTTGAACTCATAAGGGTACTTTAATGTGAGATTGTGGTTTATTTTCAATTATGTGAATTACTATGTATTCATGTGTTAGACTTATAAATTTGGTGTTTGTCATATGAACATATATCTCTTCATTATTTTGCACCATCCTTTTACGCAAGTTGCATGTTTGTGATTTCGATATGGAAAATATGTTAAAGAATAAAGTTTGGAAATGTAATTTTTAATGTTGAAAGAATCAAACTTTAGGAAAAGAGCAATAGGGGTGTATGGTAAGCCATGAATGGTGTGAGTGAGAAATGGAGCATGGGGAACCGACGCACCCAACCTAACCCTCTTCGTAGGGTGGAAATGAAAGTAAAGTTAACCTCTTTGTGAGGTAAATGTGAATGAATTATTAACCGCTTTGCAGTGCTACGAGTAGAAATGTTTTTGGTTCCAAATAATAATTGCCCATTATAGAGTTTAATGGCAAGGCTATCATCGAGTGAGCTCATGCTAGAAATAGAAAACTTTAGAAATGTTAAATGGAATGAAATTTTGATATTCATAATAAATAATGCATGTCATAACCATTCATGCATAGGGTTTACTTACTGAGCTTTAGCTCATTCCCTTTCCTCTTTTTACATTTCAGGTGATGTTTAGCCAGGTGGTACGAGGAGATTATTTGGGGGTAAACTCTGATACCCAAACTCTGTTTTTTAGTTAAAACATTAATATTTAGTGAATATTTTCATATAATTGTAATTATTTATTCATTTATTGTTATTATTCTTTCAAAAGCTTTTGAATTAGAAATAAATGATTATATGTAAGTTGGTGAATAGAATTGTTGGGAGTTGTTTTCCAGTCTAGCAAAGGTCTTTTTTCTTTTTGGGATTATTTCACTGAATTGAGTTGATGTAGAGTATTTTTGATTATTGGGGGTTGAGTTTCTTATTTTTGCAAAGAGGCTGGATGTGTGTATAAACAATGGAGACTCTGCTAAAATTTCTATAGAAATATTTACGTTAGGGTAATAGTTAGGTGAGGTAAACAATAAGGGTTAGCACCTCTATGTTTAGGGCTTGTTTAACTTGGGGTGTTATAGTTTTGGTATCAGAGCCAGAGTTTTAAAAGTGATTCTTTAAACTTCAAATGAAATATATATATATATATATATAATTTGTTGAAATGTATATGGGTATTAGGTCATGCTACAAGCATTTCTTCTTGGACCATCTGGTAAGGTTATTATTTTGTTTAAGTTATTGATTGATATTTAATGTTCATTTGTTATAAGTACCTACTTGTTCATGTTCGGATTTATGAAGGTGCATTTTTGAGACCAAATACCTTTCATTTGTAATGCCCAAATGGATCCATAAATATCATCTCTTACMTATCTGCAGGATGAATTTGAATTTGCCAAAATCTAGACATCGTGTCAAATTTAGAAAAGATWTGTTTGCAGAATAAAGTCTCTGAAGAAGATCTTTTTGTTAGGATTGAGATACATAATCCATCTTAAAGCATTATTTAATGGTTAACAATTAATGACTAGATGTGGGACAGCTTTCTCGATCTCAGAATTCTTATTGACATAAAATGCTGAGCAACTACAAAGGAACTGGCTCGGTTGGATAGATGATCTTTGAGAGAGAAGATATTGAATATCTTTTTACAATTTTCACGAAGTTTTTGGTTCATTTGAATATGTCGAGGCTTTGGTTGGGATGGTTCTTCCATCAAAGACTTTCCCATAATTGGAGATAAACTTTGTGTTGTTTCCGATTCCAAAATGCTATAGGAATTTCAAAATAAATTTATGACTAGATTTTGGATGGTAAGGCTTCAATTTTGACTTTTGATGATCGGATCCTTAAGTTGGGTCTCTATTTGCTTGGAGATTATTAAGTTCTTTTCTTAAGAAGTTAATCAGATTTTGTTTGTATTTGAGAGGATTAAGATTTTTCTTTCTATTGGAGTTTTGAGGAAAGGAATTAGAATTTGTTGTACAAATATGTCAATTTGGATCCAAGGCAACTTATGAAGTGGGGATATATGTAATCTTATCAATATATAGAATGGGCTTTACATATTTTTCAGAAATATAAAGGGTCAAAATGTGATCAATGGAGGGAAAAAATTAGAAGACCACTTAAATATCYGGTGCTCTTTTAATATTTCAAGAAAGTTTTTGAGATTTAGTTGGAAAACTAGTTCTGCTAATGGAATTAACAATTGTTTATCTAGTTTCATCATTTATTTTTCTAAAGCTGTAGCTACTTTTGAACCGCACTAATATCATTCAACTCTAAGTTTTTGGGACTAGACTGCTGTAAAGAGGTGAAACACACGATCAATGTTGACACTTGTCCTCCTCCTTATTTTTGTCATTATGCATAAACAAGTTTGTAAGTCAGAGTTACATTCGTCAACATTCAATGTGCTGAACTAAGTATTGAAGCGAGATGGTTTACAACCTCTTGTTGGTTGAAGAAGTCTACATTTGAAGCAAAACACTATAAAGTAAGCTTTTCAGTTTGGTGCTTTCTATAGCAACCTACCAATTTAATTGTTTTGCTTGGGAGTTTTTACCTTGCTATAGTGATTTTGAACTAAACAATTACTTTGCTTCGGTGTTCTCCTCTTCTTCAAATGTTGCTACTGTTAGGAATATTTTGGATAGAAGGAAAATGCAAGAAAACGTAGGAAAATCAGTTAATCTTTCCTATATGTGGAGTTTACTCAGAAGGCAATCGGTGGGATTAACTTTATGCATTTTGCATCCTGCAAAATTTGCAACCCTCTATAATGTTTATAACCACATAGAAAGACTTTATTCCCTCTATAATCTTCAATCCATGCATGCTTCTTCATATATTGTTCTTTTAAACCAAACACATAGAAAGACTCATATCCTTTTTCCTTTCCGTATTTTTTCTGCATAACCTTCCCATCATTCATACAAGCCGATGTATATAAATATACCAATTACTATCTACCTCTTTGCCCATGTCCTATCCTTTAAACGTATCTCATGATGGCTATTATATTATCTATTCTATTTATCTTGAGATTGTTGCAGTACCTAGGTGATTACTGGTCCACTTGCACGGCAATTTTTTTTTCTTGGGTATTTAAGTATTACTGCTAAGATCCTTGTGCTCGTTGTGCTCTTTCCTCCTGCTATAGAATATTGATATCATCATGCCACTTCATGGCATTGTTGGTAACTAGTTTTACTTGTTCCCTTGTTCCAAAATTGTACCATTGCAAAAATGTTTTTGTTCCAAATTATCTGCTACACTAGAAAATCAAGAAATTTTCTCAATACCTCATTTGTGTTTGTAAAGAGGTTATAAGGTTTAAAGTTGCATGCGCAAAAGCTGGTAACTCTGACCTTACCAAATCAGACAGGTGGTAAAATGGGATTTTCTATCCCACTTTTTGATGTGAATTGTTTTGAAATCCAAAAGCTCTTTTGATATGATCTTGATCAGTTTCTGAGATTTCGCATGACTTAAGCATTTGTTACTCTGATTTTGATACGTTTGAGCTAAACACTTGATGCGTTTTTCCACAATTATGATTATTTGCTTTGGTATACCATGCACACATGAATATTTTGAAATGCACATGAGACACATCTCGAGACTCATTGAGCCTAGCACACTATTTTCTAATATTTTAGTGACAGGTACTGATCACTAGAGCTAGCACGAAATCTGAGCTTATGAGCATTTTGTAGGAACATATCTAGTGAAGCTCGGATTGCTGAGATTGTTCTAATCCTTGTATATTATTTACTTTTGGAGAATGTACTTTATGGTGGTTTYAGACTATTTATTCAGGTCTRTAATATGTATTTTGAAGCTTTTAAGTTACATTCTATATATTATGAGGTTTYTGGTCTCTTTGACCATATGACTGTTCGAATATCGAAAGACAGGCGACGTTCATTCCTTCCCATTGAACTTATGGGAGGGTGGGTCAACATAGTTGGTATCAGAGCTTAAGTTATGATCTATAGGCAATAGGCGGGTATTTAAGCGAGAATTATACTAGTATGTTTAAGTTTGATTTTATCTGGGCTAATCTTGTTTAAGCAAGAACTATAAATAGGATTGGGATTGAAGAAGGAGAATGGAGCYTTTTTTAGCCTTCTTTGTTAGAAGTCTCTCACCAATTTCTTCGTGGGGCTAAAAACTTGTAGAAAGACTATAGCTATCATTAGAGAAGATATTAGAAACAAATCATCAGCAAGTGACACTAGCTGATTAAGTGAAGAAAGAGTTAACAAAATGATCTAGATTGGACTGGGCGTGGTTGCTGCAACATCAAAAACTGGCGAGGCACACATCCATTTCGTAGGAGTCTTTCATTTAATATATTGCTCTTACATTTTGTTTGTACTAAACGTATCTTTATATATATAATAGAATATTTATTGCAATATAATGTTTAAATTTTTTATCATGAGCTAATTCACTTTAGTTAGGTTTATGGTGAATTTGAGAATGATGATGTGCTAAATTCAATTCTTGCATGTTTAAGATAATTTCAAGTTTACTCAAGTGTTTTAATTCTTRGTGGGAAACCTTTCCCCTAAGCTAAAGTTGCGAACATCGGATGGGATGTTCACTCTAGTGGAAAGACTTGGGTAAAGTGAGTAGTTTGCATGATCATTGTAGCATGAAGCTACAATTGCCAATACATCTTGAGAAAATTTGTTCATAAACAGGGTGGTTCGTGCTAAGATATTGAGAGCAATACCACTTGAACTCATGTTGAAAGGGATACGGTGGAGAATCTGGTGGCAGAGGGGAGTTAACTAAGGGATTAGACCTTGCTCCCTCTCCACTTGGCCTCTCATATTGTCCCAATCTACTAGCAAACTCCTTGTTACTAAAATAAGGGTGACCTACCTCCTCCTCAAGCTCTTACTGCTTCTTGCAGCCTTCGGTGAGAAAGTACTCCTCATAGTTCTCTTTCCACCAACGTTCCCTCTCACCTTTAAGTAACTCTATTTTGGTAGATTGAAAGATATCTTGCTCTTCCAGTTACCTAATCCTAGTTATCAAGTCCTAGCTGCTTAGCATCCTACAACAGTAACAAGATTAGTCCCATATAATCAGAAAAACATAAATAAGATCGTTACTTAAACATATCAATATAATCTAAACTTAAACACTCACATAATGCCCATAGATCATAGCCTAGGCTCAGAATACCAGCTTTGTGGACTCGCTCTTCCCTAGGTACCACAGGAGCTGTATGAGCATTGCCTGTTTCTTGACAGTCAAACAATCAAATAATCAAAGCATCTATAATCCACAAATATGATWTAATGTCTATACTAAATACACAACCTTAAAATCTTAAAGCTCTCAAATGATAAATATTGAATTACAACTATGAACAATTCACAGTCCATAATAGTAAAACTATAGCTCCCAAATCAAACATAAAAAAATACTAGAACTTTTACAAATCATTGAGCTTCGCACGAAATATTCCTGCAATATGCTCTTAAACTCAATACTACCTGACAGCTCTAGTAGTTTCTACCTGTCACCAAAACATATCAGAAAAATAATGAGCTAAGCTCAACAAGTCCCGAGGTGTGTGCAATGTGTAAGTTGTAAAATATTCAAGTGTACATATTTTATTTAAACAGATAATCAAAAGATGAAAAGCTCGATAAAATGCATTAAAACGGCAATGCTCAAAGGGTAGTATAAATCAGAGTAGAAAATAATCAAATTACGGGAAGCTCGAAAAAATCCAAGGATATCACAAAGGTTTGCYTGGTAGTGAAAACACAATATTTCCTAGAGTGGGGCATAACCTTCAAAGTAGAATGTTACCCAATTACCACCTGTTGATTTGGTGGGGTCAAGTTACCAGCCTTACTAACACATATGCGCATGCGACTTTCAGTCATTCACAGCCACAAACAAAAAAGATACCCACTAGTAGGGTACACGAACCGGTCAGCCCGGGCAAAACTTCCTGACCAAGACACAAGCGTCTGTCACAAAAAGCATGAAGTGCCCATGATGCAACCGTCTGCCCATTGCATTCTTGATCCACCGCTAAGGTAACCACCGAACATCTCCAGAACCAATAGGTCCTTGTACTGGTGATCAGTCAAGCATAGTACTTTGCTCGTTTGGCTAGCCTCTCGCGACAATTGATAGAGTACTCGTCTTTCAAGCTTTCTCAATCTCACAATCACAATTTCACAGTAACATTTTCACAATAAATCCAAGTCTCATTGTCAAATCAATAATCTTTCAAAATTCAAAATGACTTGGCAAATCGATATTTTAAGTTAAACAATGCACATGCGAAAATGAATATTTGGAAATCATAGGAAAATCATCATTCAGATATCATAATAAAAAGGTAATTCGGTACAAATAATTTACAAGAAATTTCAAAAAGTTGAAAGTAAAAATGATTGAAGATGCTTGAAAACATTTCACCAGAGTAATAAAATCACACGTATTTTGAAGTGTTAGAGAAAATGAAGGGACTTACTTGAGTTCGCCAACTTCCCATCTATTCAGCTAAAAATCTTGATTAGGATACCCTAAAACAAGTAGGAAATGTAACCTTAGTTGACTCATCAATCCAACTAAGCTATCTCACCAAATTAATATAAGTAAGATCGTATCCAATGTTGTCTGCCTATCAGAGGCAGTGTTCTGAAAAATGGTCATAAAACAAGTCCTGGTTCTAGTATCCTTATAAGGCTTACATGGAAACGAACCTAAGACAAAAGTATAACTATTAGTGCTAGTTATGCTTAATTATGGGTAATAGATAGGTTTCAGTTTGGCTAGGAAAATAGGGTTCGGTGTCTACAGACTAAAACAGGCTAGCTTAGGTGTTTTATTAAAAACCAGAGTTATACAGTGAGTTACCTAACAAAATTAGTCTTATATGTATTCCCAAAAACATATATTTCTATTCCTAAATGGAATTCAAATTTTGATGGCATGGTTAAGTATAGAAAGGCCTACCAATCAGTGAACAGTGCAGTGTGGACAATGATGACCAATGTTGGTTCTATGAGACATATCTCAAGTTTTAATAAGAAAACTTTAATAAAAAAGGTCCCATTTTGTTTCTCAGACATCAAGGAACATATTCATGTAAAATTCAGTACCTAAGAGTGCATGCTTGCTTTCCAGAATTAACCTAAATAGTAGGGTGTAGCAGGAGAAGTCCTAAAATAAAGAGTGAGGTATGTATAACTCTAGTTTATCTCATATATTTTGATTATAACTCTAGTTCTGGTAATCCAATTCACGAAAATTAGTCTCGAATTGTTCCTAAGGTATSTATATTTCAAACCATACCACATATGCAAAATTATTCCCAGTAACCAAGTTCCAATTTACTAAAAGAGTAAGGTGGTCTGTCAAGTGGAAAAAGCTGGCAGCTTATAATCTAAGGGTCCAAGTATATTGATCATATATTGAATTCTACTAATCCAAATTAAGTGAAGTTTGTCTTAAAATGTTCCTAAGACAGTAAGATTTCCAACAATATATCATACTCATAATTGTAGTATACGGTTAAGCCACAATTAATTCAATACTGTAGGTAAAACTAAGGACCAGTACTATCACTTATCATGATAAATTCCCAATTTCTACAAGTCATTCCTAAGAAAATTCAAGACTGATAATAGGGCAGGAACTTAGTGTTTGTCGAAAATAATTTCCAGCAACATGTAGGTTCAAATTTTCCTTAATTTTTTGCATGTCATAATCATGTCAATCATTGTTACAATAACACAATTTAGAAGACACGCTAGACGCCAATGAAAGCCACGTTATTATAGATGCTATAGGCCACAAAAACAGAAATTGATAGGCTAAGCTATTCCATCAACTTACATCAAACACTCATCAAGAACAACCACCATATTATATCATGCTATCATGTTTATCTCATGCATTATTAGTCTTATGGTAAAGCATAATAGCAAGGTAAAATTAGCAATCTAATTGCTACAATCATGGCCAGTCTYAGCATAAAAGATCAATCAATCATATAACAACAACCATAAGTATACATACAATATGTAAGCTGTAAATTTCTAAGACATGCTTTACTATTAAGAAGTAAGGATAGCTAACATTAGAAGAGAAGAAAAATGGTAGTCTTGATAGAGAAAAGCAGAAACCATTAAGCTGTCCAAGGAGTCACATGATGGAAGAAGAAGAAGAAGAAGAAGAAGAAGAAAATAAAAGGAAGAAGAATAGAGTTCCGGTCAAGAYAGCAAGGAAAAAGGAGAATGAAAGATAAAGGTAGAAATCATTACCTTAGTTTGAGGAGTAAGGCTACCGAAGGTGGTGGTTTTGGTGGTGGTGCAAGGTGGTGCAGGTTGAGAGGAGAAGAGGGAGTGTAGAGAGAGCTTTGGAGTGTTTTGAATTTGCGAAGGCAAATATGAGAGAAGACAGGAGTTGGCTGGCTAGGGTAGTATAAATAGAATGAAGAGTTAATTTCTTTTCAAGTAAAAGAAGCTAATAAAGCTTTAATAATAAGGATATCTAAAGGCTTCATCAAGAAGCCTTTTAATTGAATAAATTTAAAGAAAACAAAGAGAAGAAGAAGAAAAAAAAGAAAAGAAAAAGGGAGAGGGAGTAGCCAGTTATAAGAGAAAGGAAAGGGAGCTAATGGGTTGGTCAAAGGTTATAAAGACTTCATATGGGCAATGTACATGCATTGGTGGATTTGTAAGCAAACCTACGCATGCAACCAATATGTCGTCGATGAAGACTATGACGAATTGATCCAAGTACTCCTTAAAGATTCGATTCATCAAATCCATAAATGCAGTAGGTGCATTGGTCAACCCAAATGGCATCACCAAAAATTCAAAATGCCCATACTGAGTTCGAAATGCGGTCTTAGGAATGTCTTCATTTTGGACTCTCAACTGATTGTAGCCAGATTGTAAGTCAATTTTGGAAAAATATTTCCCCTAAAGTTGATCAAATAGATCAGCGATCCTTGGCAACTGGTATCTGTTCCTTATCGTTACCTTGTTCAACTCTCTGTGATCTATGCATAACCACATCGATCCATCCTTCTTCTTTTTGAACAACACAGGCACACCCCATGGCAAAAAGCTAAGTCGGATGAAACCCTTATCCATAGGATCCTATAATTGGTCCTTCAACTCCTTAAGTTCTGCAAGAGCCATTCGATATGGTGCCCTAGAGATCGGCGCTGTTCTAGGCCCTAAGTCAATGGCAAAGTCGATCTCTCTTACCGTTGGTAAACCTTGAAGGTCGTTCGAAAACACATCCAAATATTCTTGAACAATTGAAATTCGTTGGATCGTGAGCACTGTTCCAAGAATCTCGCCTAATGAAGCTAGGTAGTCAGTGCAACCCTTCTTCATCATTCGATGAGCCTTCATAGCTGATATTATCAGGATGGACGGTTTCACCCTAGACCCGACAAAACAAAACTATAACTCACTAGGAGGACCAAACATAACCTTCTTCTTGCGGCAGTCGATGATGGCATGGTGCTTCGATAGCTAGTCCATGCCTAAAATGATGTCAAACTCCTGAATGTCCAATACCATRAGCTCCGYTATTAGCTCCTTCCCATCTAGTACAAATGGAGAATCCCTCAACACGTACTCCGAGTTCATGACTACTCTAGAAGGTGTGGACACACTACACTGTGTATCCATACGTATACACGAGRTTCGAAGTTTCTCAGCAAAAGTAGGGTGAAAAAAGGAGTGGGTAGCTCCCGAGTCAAATAATATAGTGGCAGGTGTATTACACACAGATAAAGTGCCTACATAACAGGTAATCCTTAAACTAATGCAATTATTCATAATGATTGAATTAACGTAATATTAAAGCTACAAATACTTGACATTACGGTCGATGCTTCATCGGCCTTCTTCCTTGTCATGGTGAAAACTCGTGCCTGAGCATCTGGTCTCTTCACCTTATAGTCCTTGGCTAGATGTCATGGCTTCCCACAGTTGAAACACTTTCCACCACTTCTGCCACCTTCATTAGGGCATTCCCTAGCAAAATGCTCTTGCTTCTCACACTTAAAGCACACCCCCTTGCCTAAGAGGCACTCACCCAAATGTTCCTTACCACAATTGGAGCAAACTTTCCTCTACAATTTGCTCTGCTGACTTCCTTATCCACTCTCTTGGTTGTACCTCCTCTTCTAACCACCCTTGACCCAACCTTTAGAATTTTCACCTTTGAATCTCTGATTCATGGGTTGACTTCTAAACTCTTCCTTGCTCAACAATTGAGCCATCCCTACCAAGAGAGGTTTATTGACAACCTCTCGGTACATGGAAAGCTCAAAAGGAATCACCGCCAATTTAATCTGAGGCCTGAGCCCCTCTTCAAAGCTTCTTGCTCTTCTTTCCTCTGTAGCAACCAAATCAGGTGCAAACATAGCTAATAGAGCAAATTTAGCTTCATATTCACTGATAGATTGGCTCCCCTACTCCAGCCTGACAAACTCACGCTCCTTCTGCGGTTGCACGCTTTTGGGAAAATATTTATCGTTGAAGGCCTCGATAAATATTTCCCAACTGAAGGGACTAGTGTCCTTTCATGTTGGCGCCGAACCATCAGCTGCTAGTCGTACGCCTCCCCTTGGAGCATATATGCAGCAAAGTCAACCTTCTCCTCCCCTGTACACCGCATGACAAAGAAAGTTTTCTGAATCCCTATCAGTCAATTCTTAGCTTCCAAAGGATCAATGGTACCTAAGAATAGAGGTAGGGTGAGCCTCTTGAATTTTAAGTTCTTTCTGTATTCCTGTGTTTCACTCCTCCTCGATTGGCTAGCCTGTCCAAAAGCAGTCATTGCCTGCATAAAGGCCTCCATGGTCATTGGAGTTCCTTGTGCAACACGAGTACTACCTATCCCTTCGTCCTAGGGCTGAACCACCTTGTCTTGGGCTTTTGAACGCATAGTACGTGCCATTATGAGACTAGAGAATTTTATTTTTATAAGAAGAACACACAGATGAAGCATATGATTATAAAAAATTGAACATCACACCTCATCCCCAAATCAAAACAAAATATAGACAAAACATACTTATAATACTTAACATTGAACATCATTTGAGAATTTAATTAAAATGTAAACTTACCAAATGGTCCAGGAAGGGAAGCTTATGGCACAGCTTGATACCCATATAGATTTTAGAAATTATAAATATCTTTGTATGAAGTGCACACAATCGTTTTTAAAACCTTAAGCTCTGATACCAAAACTGTAACACCTCCAGATTAGGAACTATCATAAATTGAGAGTATTACTGACCTTACTCATATTCATGTTAATTACTATAGAAAACAAAAATCTGAATAATTTGTCCAAAAAGTTTTATAAAAATTTTGGTAAAATTTCCTCTGTAATTTCAACAATTACTCCYTATATACAATAAACAAGTTCTCAAACATTTTCAATACTCGTAAATATCATGTATTCCAACCCAATAAACATCCAATATAAATAAATAGAGCATTCCAACAATCTTTTACTAACTTAACATTTATCAAAATTGAAATTTCCGGAACTTAAAAGAATTTAATGCACGAAAAGTTAAATCAATAAAGAAATAACTTAAAAAATATATAAACCTCTCTATCCAACCATTTATCTTATTAACTAAAGTTTATTTAAAACAACACTTCGGGGTATCAAGGCTTGCCCACAAATGACCTACATCTACCATTTAGCTACACATCACCTAAAATGCAGAATGAAGGAAAACGAATGAGCTATAAAGCTCAATGAGTAAATCCCATGCATGTATGTATGTGAAATGCATTATATACCATGAATTTATATTTCACTTACTCAATAAAACTTCCTAAAATACTTCCATAAAACTTCCATTTCAAAATGTAAGAACTTTTTTAAAAATCTTTCCATTTTATTAAAGTCGTGAGCTCACTTAGTGTAACGCTTAGCCATTAAGCTTACAGTGGGCCATTGTTCTTTGGAACCCAATCACATTTCCTACTGGTAGAACCGCAAAGCGGTTAACATTACTTTAACTTTTCCTTTTACCTTTTTCACTTCCCAAGAGGTGAACCTTACTTATTTTCCTACCCTACAAGAGGGTTAGGACAGGTGCGCTGGTCCTCCACGCCCCATTTCCTATTCACATCTTTCAAGGCTAGGTTTACACTTCTTTCCAAAATCTTAACTTTTTCAGATAATAATTCACTTATAAAATTCCATTTCTTTTCAAATTTTATTTCCTAAACCATTCGCTTTCTAAATGCACGAATGTCTCATGCTAGAAATGATGTAGAATGTTATAACTACATGCCCATGACATGAATTATATAAATCCGTATTTAAACATATACATCGATAGTAGGAACACCTTACATGAAATAATCCAATCACAATCGTAACCCATTACATTACATAGTCTAATATAATCACCACATAACACATAATAGAATAAATAAATTGGTATTGGGATTTACTTACTTGGAGTTGTTAACATTAATATTCTATCTAAATCACAAAACGGAGTCCCTCGACTGCTCTTAACGCCAATGTGCCAGAAAATGACCTAATTATTATTGCAAAAAGAAAATTCATTTAACACGATTGTCCAATTAAAACATTTAACGCTTATCCTATAAAYATCACTTGCCAATATTAACTCGTACTTAATTCCCACATCGCAAAACCATCACATTCTTAAAGGTACAACTTATTTTATGGCTTTTTACCCCTCTCAACAATTGATAATGATAATACCAAATAAAATACATTTCTAATTCAAAACATATTCTTCATACAAATTAAACTCATTCTTAGATCGGGTATTAAACCTAATCTATGTTCTCCCATAATTACGCTATAGAACATAACCACATAAGTCATTAAATTTCTAGAATTGAATAACAATATTTTTATCTTTAAGTTGACAAACTCTAAGTGTCGTGGAAGCTGCGGGCGTGCACTCAAGTAGTGTGCCCGCAACAGCCCTGGTCGCGCATGGTGCCTAGTCGCCTGATGGCCAAGGCATCAGGGCGCTCGGTTGCCCGGGCGCCTGATGGCCTAGGCATCTAGGCAAACTCTAGCAACTAATCTAGTAAATCTGATTCTAGTCAAACTTTCGGTGAGCAAATGTGTGTGGATATGGCCGGGTTGATCCGAGCTGCTACAGGTTTGAAACTTCCCTTCTGGTTGGCATTAAGATGCAGTCTAAAACCAGAGAGAGYTGAAAAAGAGATCTAGTCTGTAGATCTAGGCTCAAATGGACTCGAGTGGCCTCCTGGCATGTGGCAGCCCGTAGCGGTGTAACCAGAAGCAGCTGTGAGTAGTTGAAGGAGATGGATGGAATGATGCGCAACAGCGAGGAGTGAGGCCTAGCTATGTGAATGACGAGCAGTGAGTACAATCACACGAGTGAGCTTCGACGGTCAATCGATCAACGACGAGGACGATGGACGAGCAGTGAGCGATAAAGGCACACGATGAGTGAGCTTCAACTTTGACTGGTAGCGACAAGTGACGGTGAACAACATCAAAAAATAGAGAAAAGGATGGCCGGCGCTGTTCTTGCGTGTGTATTTTTGTTTATATATATATATATGTATATATTATTTTTTTTCAAGTTTGGGCCTCCCCATTCCATAACCAATTCAGTCCAATAAATTAAATTCTATGGACTTTCCTTCCRGCCAAGATTCGTATTAAATTAGCTTCTAGTTTCCGAAGAACGAATAAGCTCTAACAAGTCGAGCCTACACCAACGAACCAAAAAACCTAATTCAATTAACATGATAATTTCATACTTACTTAAACGAAAAGTTAAATAATGATCACATAGAAAATCATCAAACCCTAGTTGGCACATAATTCACACGATCATACAAAATTCATAAAAATAAAAAAGTAATATCCTGGGTATTATATACGGGTTTTAAGCTAACATTTGCAAATGTTGGAACACGGTTCTATGCCTACAAATTATAAGGAGTTATGATGACTTACGTGAGACAACGTTTCTAAACATGTGATATGGTTAGTGTGGAGACATTTGTATGGAATATTTGCCGACATTTACAATGTCGTAATGTAATTCTTGTGGCAACACATTGATAACTATTGGGTAAACCAACATTTATGCAAAGTTGTACTATTATATTATCTCGACATTGGGACTAACATTCGAAATCCTTGTGTCCAAAACATATGCCCATGTTTATATAGGTTGTGAGATTGTAATTGGAACGATGTTTGCAATACTCGTATAATCGATAATATGCTCATTTCTAAACATTGGAAAAGGATTTTTCTGTCAACATTTATTAAAGTCGGGAACATTTATTTGTGTTACATAATTAGATCTTTCCCAACATTTATAAACATCGTATCATTGATATTTTCCTGACGTCTTCCAGTTATCATTTAATATATTTTAAGCCAATATTCATATATACCATTATACGAATGTTTTGCCAACGCGTGTATGACTCATGGAATTGTATCAGTTTCAACGTTTGTAAAGTGTCACAATATCATCCCTATTCCAACATATTCATTTTTTTATGACAACGTTTTAAAACATTGGGATATAGATTATCAATTTTAAAAAAATAATTTGAAGGTATTATTATTTAATAGCGAATTATTATTTTTAAAAAATTTAATTAAATTAAAATTATGAATTTCAAACTAAATAATCTAATTATTCTAGGTCAACTAGATATGAAAATAAATGGAAAATAGAAATAGCAATTAAAATGAACAATGATTGTAATTTTAYTATGTTGAAAAGGGGGAATACAATACAATTGGTAATGAACCCTAATATAAAGAGCATCCACTGTCTAACTAAAAATAAGAACCAATAGATACAGTGACAGGTAAAAAATAAAAAATAAATTAAATTCATAATTAAATGCAAGATTATTCAACTATACTATTAAATGAAAAAGTTAGGGTTTTTATAGTCGACTATGGCAGTCAACTAATACAAATCTCACATTCTCTAGTTTCGTTTGCATTATCACTAGCCATGCGTGAACTAATATTGGTTCCAGGTTCTCTAGGCCACAAATGAAGTTTTAGGGAAAAGTATTGCCAGTACAAAGGCTTCTTTTTTATAATGGATAATATATATATATATGATCATCTAAGTTGACCATGGGTTTGTTGCCGGATTACAAAGGGTGAAATGGAGCTCAAATCCATGTGTGAAAACTAATTCAAGCAGTGAAGCAACCTATTCAGTCAATCTCAAACCTTGTTTTCAAAGTCTATGTTCTTTGCCTCTTGCTCATTTTCCTTGAAAAAAATCTATGTTTGAGGTTGATAAGATCTTTGGGGCTACACGAAAACCCATACCACATATGTCTTTCCATTTCGGACCAATCACTTAGTATAAGAGATCACCTATTAAGGGTGAAATTCCATCAGATTCTTGAGAAATATCGACTATGGATAAGATTATAAGTCGTAAATACATAATATGTACTAGTGTTTACCAGTCTTTTCATTAATTGGTGTGCCATTATTGGGGTCCAAATGGGTTCAATTAAACTAACACACGCCCAAGTATACGCTGTCCAAAAGTAGTAAAAATGGGTAAGGTTTCGATTGCATTAGTCTAATGAAAGGCATATTATGTTAACCTTTCATAAAATAAATAGTTATGGTGTAGCATTAGCAATGTTCAATAATAAAGGGCAATGTAAAGTAAATATCAGAAGTAAATAATAGGAAAATAATGACAAAAAGCTTAATAAAAGTAAAGGACTGAAAGAGGTAAAAGTTAGGTTAGTGACAAGAAAGTAAAAGTTGTAGTCATTGTTGAATGTTGTAGAAGTGATGTCTCACACAAAACCTCCTATTGTGCAATTGTTGGACAAGTAAGATGACTACACAATATGTCTATGGGAATTGTCATTACAAAAGTCTCGTTGTTCTTCACTCTTTCCTTAGTAAAATAAATTTCTCCATACCTGTAAGTAATTTGGGGTATTTCTATTGTATGTAATCCTATGTCTCCCAAGTTTCCTCCTTGATCCTATGATGTTCCCATTGAACCTTTACAAGCTGAATTTCCTTATTTCGAGCTTCTTAATGCTGGTATCCAATATTCGCACTGGTCTTTCCTCGATGAAAGATTAGGATGTAATTCAATTTTCGCCTCACTTATTACGTGATTTAGTGATGGGTTGTATTTCTTAAGTTGGGAAACGTGGAACACATTGTGAATCCTTGCTAACTCGGTTGATAGTGCAAGTCTACCCAATTGCTTAGATCCTCTCTAGAATTTCAAATGGTCCAATGTACATTGTACTCAGCTTAACACTCCTCAGATGCTGGAGAAGCTCTTGGTGGGGCCTCAGATTTAGGAAGACTTTATCGCACACCTCAAATTCTAGATCTCACCATCAGTCATCGGCATAACTTTTTGCTGACTTTGGGCAGCTAACAACCAGTCTCAGATTATTTCACCTTTCAATATGTTTCCTCTGTATCTGGTAACTGGATATTTTTCTAAATTTTCCATTCTCTAGTTTCTTCCCAGGCAATCAAAGATTGGCATCTCCTTCAGTAGAGTGCTTCGTATTGTGCCATCCTAATCAATGATTGGTAGTTTTATTGTACTCAAATTATGTAAGTTCTAACTTATCTGCATTTTTTTTTTTTTGCAGTTTTTAGTCGTTTTTGCAGCCCTATAATACACAGAATTAAACTGTATTTTTCCTAAAAGAGATAGGCTCGAATTTCCAAAGAAAAAAAATGCACGAAAAGGTTGCTGGAATTTTCTGGACAGCTTCGACACATTGGCACCGTTCATGCAAGAACAAAGAAGAAACTACAAGATTTTTTGCTATGTAAATTTTGTAGTTCTTGAGGTTATTTCGAAATCATTCTTGGAGGTCATTTATTTTGCAATTAGATTATCTTGTGATATACTGCATGAAATAAGTAACAAAGGATGGAACCACCTTAGGATTAAACAAGATCACATTAATGTTATTTAATGCTTTATTATGTGATGTTTAATCTATGTGATCACTTAGGAATAATGAATAGACAAGCATGTAATTAAATTATTATGCTTTTTCTATTATAAAACATGAAGAGCAATCCATAAGTTCATTTTACATTTTGTTCATATTGTGATCACTTGGGAATAATGATTAGACAAGCATGTTAATTGGTCAGGATTGCTTCCTCAAGATAGAATTAAAATTGAGATAAAATGTTTTATCAAAGCTAATAAAATTATGGAATTAGTTTATGAGTTACTTTCTCAAAAGCTATCATCCTTGACATAGAAAGTAAGAATAAACTTGGGTATTCCATAATAAGGCTTTTTGATAGGTTAATCTTGAAAATGTAAATTGAATTTATGGATTACTCTTCAATGGAGTAATATAAGTTCAGATATTTTACCAGATGTTATTGAACCTTAAAAATGTTTTATTAAAACCCTTATTTTTAAAAAAATTAAGTGGGAGATGGATTCCAATGACCCCATGGCTTCGATCACATCTCTAATTAGAGTTATTGGTACCCTCGTGTCATTCTAAGCATGGCCCCTTATAAGATGGGTATTCCACAAGGATTCAAATCTAATAGAAGATGCATAATTAAAACATAGGGTATGTATTCTCATTTGCCAACCTATAGTTTGAGGTGATGATGCAAGATTATTCATAGGAGATGAATGGTACTGGCCAGCCTCTAGATGGAACTATTCTTTGGATCGTTTCCTATTAAGGGAGTTTGGTTTGTGGTGGTTATGTACTTAACTTAGAGAATTTATATTCTTCCTATAGAAGCTCTGTTGGTCATCTAAGAGCCAAATAACATACTATTGATAAGAGTTATAGGGTAATCTATTATCATGATATAATAGGAGCTCATGTGCAATATTTGTTTGTTATGTACCAAAAAACACTAAAATTATATTATTCGTGTTTTTCAAAAATGTCCGGTATAGGTTCTTTTAGTTAGTCCCCTTAATATTATTCTAAAGAAGCATAAGCTCATTGGGGCTAATTATATGGATTGGAAGAGGAACCTGAACATAGTAATCACTGCCAAAGTGTACAACTATGTTTTCACGAACACCTATCTTGAGACTGGGGAGGACTCCACTGACCAGGAATGCTAGGCTGAGGTGAGAGCTAATAAAATGGCTTGATGCTGTATATTAGGCTTCATGTCCAGTTCTTTAGTCAAAGCACGAGCAAATACCAATTGCATATGACGTGCATTTGTCATTGCGAACCATATTTGCTGAAAATAGCAGTCCCGCAAGGTAAGAAGCTCTAAGGGCAATCATGAAGACTAGGATGACTGAGGGAATCAAAATCTTAAGGTCAGACCATGGTAAAGAGTATCTCCTTGGCGAGTTTAAAGACTATCTAGTACATCATAGGATAATCTCTCATTTAACTTCACCTTAGATGGCCTAGCTTAATGGAGTATATGAGAGAAGGAACCGAACTCTCATGGAGATGGTTAGAAGCATGATGAGTCATGGAACTCTTCATATCTCCTTTTGGGGATATGCACTGGAGATAGCAGCATACATTCTGAATTTGTTACCTTCCAAGCTTGTATGTAGGACACCCTATGAGATATGGAAAAGGTGAAACCCTAATCTAAATTATTTCAAGATATGGGCTTGTCTAACTTATGTATTAACTAGAGAAAGCAAGTCAGATCCAAAATTAGAGTTATGCTACTTTGTTAGATATCCAAAAGGTACTAGATGTGGATACTTTTGTTATCCTAAGGAGCATAAAGTACTCATTAGTACTCATGCTAGATACTTGGAAAATGATCAATGTATGTCCACTAAAGGTTCAGACAGAGTAGAGTTTGAAGAGAGGTTATCTACTAAACAAATTCTAGATTCTTTTTACACTCCAGTTGAGGTGCCAGAAGAGACACCACCAAGTGTTCCAGAAACCAACGTTCATTTAGATAGATGGATAGGAGAGACTTTTGAGCTATTTTTTGACCATCAAGAACAAGATCCCACTAGATATGACCAGGTAGTTCTTGAAGTATACGTAGGTAAGTGGCATCTCGCGATGGATGCTGAGATTGAGTCTATGTATCTTAATTCGGTTTGAGATCTTGTAACTGCACTTGAAAGGGTGAAACCATAGAGTGTAAGTGGGTATAGAAGAGGAAAAGTGGAGCTGATGGAAAGGTGGAAACCTACAAAGCAAGATTGGTTGCAAAAGGCCATACTCAGAAAGAAGGGATCGATTATAAGGAAACCTTTTCACCAATAGTCATGCTTAAATCCATTCGCATACTCTTCGTGATAGCATGTTATTATGATTATAAGATATGACACATTGATGTCAAGATGATCTATCTTAATGGCTGCCTTAGTGAGACATCTATATGTCCCAGCCAGAAGGCTATATTGCGAAAGGCCAARAGTGCATGGTCTACAAGCTTAAGAAGTCCATTTATGGACTAAAGCAAGCATCAAGAGCATGAAACAAATGTTTTGATAAGTCTGTAAGGTCTTATGGATTTGTACAAAACATAGATGAATCATGCATGTATAATGGACGAATGGTGAAAAGGTGTCCTTCTTGGGTAAGTCTGGCTACTAAAACTCATGGAGATCAGCCCCTAAGAGAGTGTGTTTCCATCAATTAAACCTAAGTATGAAAACTCTAAGGATGGCAAACAAGATGTTAAATAGCAGCTGAAGTGCAAAGGTGATTGAAAGGAGAAAAGAAAGTGAGAGAAAGGTGAAATTGAGGTAAAAGAATGAGAAAGAAGAGTCGAGATTGAGAGAAAAGAAAAAGAGAGAAAGATAGAAATTGAGAGAAAAGAAAAAGAGAGTAAGACTGAAATATAGAGAAAAAAGAAGGGTCGAGATTGAGAGAAAAGAAAAAGAGAGAAAGATAGAAATTGAGAGAAAAGAAAAAGAGAGTAAGGCTGAAATATAGAGAAAAGAAAAAGAGAGAGAGAGGCTAAAATTGAGAGGAAAAAAAAAGAGAGAGCGAGACTGAAATTGAGACAAAAGAAAAGGAGAGAAATGCAGAAATTAAGAAAAAAGAAAGAGAGAGAGATAGAAAAGATAAGAAAAAGATATAGAAAAAGAAAAGGAGAGTAAGATAGAAGAGGAGGGAGAAGTGGCAAGAGAGAAAGAATACCATTTTATAGCAAAGAAAAGTCAAGTAATTAAGAGGGTTTTTTCACCAGCCCCTTATAGTTCTTATGCACAAGGAGGCTTATTTCTATACTAATGAGTTAACTGGCAATTTGCYGAGCAATACTAAAAGGGTAACTTACTGTTTACCTCCAATCATAAGGACAAATTATGATTTGCATGAATGGTTAGTTATGCTTTCGGGATTAACTAATGCACATAATACCTTCATGAGACTTATATATCATGTTTGCATACCTTTATTGGTAATTTATAGTTGTCTCCTTTGATGATATTCAGGTTTTATAAAGAAAACTTTAATAATTATGTTGAACATTCAAAACTTGGTATAGATGTTTTTGGGAAAGATAAATTGTTTACAAACTCTAAGAAGTATATCTTTTGCATGAATAAGCTTATATTTCTTTGACCTAAAGAGTATGTTATTCATATTGATCATAAAAYCTTGAAGGACCTGAATGGACAACAAAAGCTTAATAGTTACCAAGTTAAATTGTTGGAGTTCATTGAGACTTTTCCTCATGCAATAAAGTACAAGCTAGGTAAGAAAAGTGTAACACCCCCACATTAGGAACCGTCCTAAGCCGAGAATGTTACATCATTCCATTTGCAAATAATCAACTATCATTTAAAACTCAGCATTTATTCAAAATGAAAATCGCGGAAGCCTCAAGAATTTAAACCATTCAAAAAAAATAATATAATTTTCTTATTACATAAAATACGTTGAGACAAGTTCCCGAGTATCATACCTCGCCCACAAGCGACCTCCTCGCCCCATTTAGTTACATATCATCTGAAATGATACATAAGAAAAGAAATGAGCTAAAAAGCCTAGTAAGTAACCTCAATGCATGAATGCACCAACCTGTCTTACATGTCATGAAATGTTAAAATTTTGCCTTTAAATAAAAACTACTTTCCAAACATTCCTTTTTCAAAATCTCATTACAAAACATTTCCTTCAAAATTTACTTACAGTAAAACATTCCATTTCCTTTCATTCGTGAGCTCACTAGAGTGTAACACCTAGCCATTAAGCTCTGCAGTGGGCCAYCTTATTTGGAACCCGATTCTATTTCTATCGGTAGAACCGTAAAGCGGTTAAGATTACGTTCTTTTAACTTYCATACTTTCACCTCAAGGAGGTGAAGATTCTTAGCTACCCTCCAAGAGGGTATACCGATCCCCCACGTTCTATTTCCCACTCACATTTTTCATGGTCAGGTTTACACTCCTTTTCGAAAACTTTAGCATTTTCAAACCTAACATTTTCCTTTAAAATTCCATTTCCTAAGCCATTCACCTTCTAAATGTGTGAATGGCTCATGCCAATTGTGATGTAGAATTCTAACTACATGCGTATGACATGAAATGCATACCACCTTATATAATATAGCATTCAACAAATAGAACAAGTTATGAAACATAATTGCATATCATTTGACATAAAAGTGCTAAAAGATATAAACACATTAACATTCCACACAATTATACACACATYATCATACAATCCCATACACAACATATTCGAGCAACCAAAACAGTTCAATTACAATCATTTATAACATTAATGAGATGTGAGGATTGCTTACCGAGAGTCCTTTACATTAACGGGTTCTTACTTAAGTTGTGAAGTGAACTCCTTCAACCTATCTTAACATAAGCCCTCAAAATGAGCTAGTTGATTACAAAAAGAGGGTCTACTTAGTTCGATCGTCCCAACTTAGGTATTATGTGTTTAATCCAAAAGTGTCCTTTATTAATTTATAAATTCATATTTAGTTCTCCTATTATCGAATATCACGTTTAAGGTACAATTCAACTCCTTAGCTCGGGTATAAACCCAACTATATTTTCCTATAAATTCACTGCAGATCATAATTATTTACAAGTCATACAATTTCAATATTAAGTGTTAGCATTTTCACCTTAAAATTCATGATATCCAAATTTCTCAGGAATGGCAATGGATCCTTGGGCGTGCGCTCAAGCAGTGGGCGCAACAGCATCTAGGCGCCTGGGCATCGGGCACTAGGCACCTGGCGCTTGCTGGGCACCCGATGCTTGTTGGCGCCTGGTGCTATTGGGCACAGCTGGGTCTGATACTGCTAAGTATCGGGCCCTGTTCTTTCAGCTGACCGGTAATATTTCTGGTCAACTTCCGGTGACTGTTTGACGGCAAGGGGAAACCGTCGAGCAGCGATCAACCATGTGCGCTTGCRGAGGAGATGTGTGCAGCAGCTACCTGAATGCATGTTCACTTCGAGCAGAAGACTCCCTTTCTGGCTGGCGTCAACTCTGCAGATCTGGTCTCTTCCTGACCGAGCGACGACGAACCGAGCTGCTGTTGGTTCGGAAGCTCTCTTCTGGTCGGCGTTGACTAAGATCTGATGGTGAGATGGAAGAAACTAGCGGGGTGGACGTGTCAGGTCCAAGAAATTGGGTGTTYGAAGTCATGGTCGAGTAGGTGACTCAGCGGCGGTACAGTGAATGAAGATCGCTGCGTATAGAACGGGGAATCGCGAACAAGAGCCGCGATTAGGCGAGCAGACCCGATCGGCCATGCAACAGAGTAGAGGAGATAGTCGACAACAACAGGATGCACAGATCTGGAGCCGAGATGACCGAATTGAACAATRAGAGAGAGGAAGAGAGAGCTGATGATGAACGGATCTAGCAGCGGGGAAGTCCACCGGGGTCGCTCAGCGAGCAGCTGTGGTCTCAACCTGGCCGAGTCACATCTGTTTGTGTCGCGAGCGACCTGCCGATCGCACGCAGGGACGAGCGGCAGCCACTACAAGTGTCGGTAGTGGCGACGGCGAGAAGAAAAGAAGAAGAGGCGGCGGGAGGAAGAAGATGAAGTGTTTCTTTAGGGTTTTTCTTTTTCTTTTCTTTTCTGTTTATTTTCTTATATATTTTCTCTTTTCTTTTCTTTTTATTTTTTATATTTTGGGCCGTAACCCGAACCCTTCCGGCCTTCTCATCCAAATCTAACCCAAAATCCATAAATTTAATATAACGAGCTTCCTTTTGATAAAAGCCTGACTTCCTACTAACAAATAAATAGGCCCACGAGTTGAACCTTTAACCAAACGATAACTCTTATTCGACACGGACAATATTTTCCTACTTATTAAACRTGCGATTATAAAATATTAACCACATAWAAAATTTTCAACCTTAGTTGGCACAGAATTTCATAAGATCAAATAGAAATTCATAAAAGAAAAATCCCGGGTGTTGCAGAAAGTATTGTTGTTGATGCATTGTCTTGGAGGTATGTCTTGCTTACAACCCTCGATGCAAAATTACTTTGTTTTGAGTATATTACAGAGTTGTATGTTTTACATTCAGATTTCTATTATATCTTTAAAAGGTGTGAAAAAGAAGAATTTGGAGAAGTTTTATTTGCATGCCGAAATTTTGTTAAGAAAAAGCAAGTTGTGTGTAACACCCAGAATTTTACTTTTATGAATTTTTGTTTGATCTTGTGAATTTGTCTGCCAACTAGGGTTGAAAATTTTATATGTAATTAATATTTTTGAACCCGCATGTTTAATATATACGGAAATATTGTCCATGTCGAATAAGAATTATCATTTGGTTAAAGACTTAACTCGTGAGCCTATTTATTTGTTAGTCGAAAATTTGGCAAGGAAGCCCATTATATTTAATTTACGGATGTTGGGTTAGATTTGGATGGGAAGGCCCRAAGGGTTTGGTCTGCRTCCCAAAATATAAATTTTAAAAAAGGAAAAGAAAAGAAAATATATAAAAAAATAAAAAGAAAGAAAAAGAAAAGAAAAGAAAAAGAAAAACCCTAAGGAAACCCTTCATCTTCTTCCTCTCGCCGCCGCCGCCCAAGCCCTACCTGTAGCCTCTTTCTTCCTCTCTTCCTGGCACCACCACTGCCTATACTTATAGTGGCCGCCACTCGCCGCACCAGATTTTGGAGCCGCTCGAGACACGAACGGACACTACTCGGCCAAGCTGAGAACACCGCTGCTCGCTGAGCCGATCGCGGTAGACTTTCCCTGCTTGTCAGACGTTAGTCGCCAGCCTCTCTCTTCCCTCTTTCGTCTTGTACTGTGCTACTACTTGCCGCTGTTGTTGAGGCATGCTGCGGCGAGTCAGCAGCACGCAGAGCAGCGATCTGAGTTCGTGTGAAACGCGATAGCTGCGCTGGGACGAAGAGCTACGCTGATCTGCTCACGAGTGTCCAGAGCGCGCGACTGGCTGCGCTCGACCAGATTCACCACGCATCTTGCCGCTCGCGATTAGAACGTTCCACGCGACCACACTGCTCCTTCTTCTTCTTCTTCTTCTTCTTTGGCTCGATCGATCTGCTCGCCAGAAAAGCCCGAGCGA
>MEJB01000086.1:453072-484736 GCA_001752375.1 Rhazya stricta
CTGATTATATTCCTACCAGTAGAATCGCAAAGCGGTTAATATCACATTTCTTTTCCTTCTATCTTTTCACCTCCAAAGAGGTGAACATTACATTCTTCCCTMCCCTCCAAGAGGGTAGGGTCGGGTGCGCCGGTCCCCCATGTCCCATTTCCCACTCACATCTTTTGTGGCTAGGTTTACACTTCTTTCCAAAAACTTTAACATATTCCTTTAAAATTTTATTTCCTAAACCATTCACTTTCTAATTGTATGAATGGCTTATGCCAGGAATGATGTAGAACACTAACTACATGCCCATGATATGAAATGCATACAACTGAATATAATATATTATTTGACATAAAAACAGTACAGGATATGAAACACATGAATCATTCCACACAATTAACACATCTCATAATGTAATCCCATACACAACACATTAAACTATCTAAAAGAATTCAATTACATCCAAGCATTAATAAGATGTGAGAATTTACTTACCYTGAATCCTTTAYGTTCAAGGGTTCTTACTTAAATCGTAAAGTGAACTTCTTCAACCGTTCTCAACGTTAAGGCACTCGAAATGGCCCAATTGTGATTACAGAAAGAAGGTCTATTTAGTTCGATCATACCAACTTAGATATTCAGTGTTTAATCTAAAAATGTCCTTAATCAATTATAAATCCATATTTAATTCTCATATTATCAGGTATCACATTTTTAAGGGTACAATTCAAACTCCTTAGCTCGGGTATAAACCAAATCTATGTTCTCCAACCAATTCACTTCAGGACATAATTATATACAAGTTATAAATTCCAATATTAAGTGATAACGTTTTCACCTTTAAGTTCACAAGGTCCAAGTATTGCGGAAGTAGTATTGGATTTTCGGGCGTGAGCTCAAGCGGTGCTTGCAACAGCCCTAGGCGTGTGGGCCTCTGTGCACCTGGCCGTTTGGCACTAGCACTGGGCGCCTGGCACTGGCGCTGGGCACTGGTGTTGGGCATTGGCACTGGTACTGGCATTGGGTACCTGGCTGGGCGCGGCACCTATTGCTGCTCCTTATCGCACGACTAGAGCACCTGGCGCTGCACTTGTTGAACGAGTCATGATTTCAGCCGCAGACGGTGGAATCATYCGGTGACGCGAGTAGCAAAGAAGAGAGCAGATGTGGTGGCTAGCGGCAAGGAGTTCCAGATTCAGTCAAGAAGGACACAGATCCGGATGGCCTCCGCTGCGTCGAGCAGCCGAGCGTTGTCCTTCATCTGTCCTGGCAAAACCGTTCAGCATAGAAAGAGAAGAAGATGTTAACGGTAGATCTGTCGAATGTTTGGTTGGTGCCGCATAGATCCGGTCGAGCAGAGAAGAAGAAAAAGATGGCAGAAACTAGATTTGGAGGCACGGATCGTGCGCCTCTGGCAAATGGCTTGGTCGGCAATAGCGCGGACCACACCGTCAATCTGAGTCCGAGAGGGAGAGAGGGAAAGCCGGAGAAGAGACCTGGAGTGGTCTGCTTGGCTCAACAGAACCGAGCAGCCTCCTGGCGTGCGTCTCGCAATGACATGAACTAAGTGGTCAGCCTCGACGAATAGCGACAGCAACTGCGAGCTACAACAGTCCGACTCGGGACGTCGGCAGCTCATTGATYGCAACCTAGGCGGTCAGCCATCTGGCGAGCGGAGGGTGGCGACCTCGAACAYGGCGAKTAACCGAGCAAGGGTCGTGCAGTCTGGTCGAGTTGCTGCAAAATCCTCAAACAGCTGACCGGTTCGTCATTGATTGAGTGGCATAACACACGGCGACCAGTAAAAGCGAAGAAGATGGTGATCGATGGTAGAATTTTCCGGGAGTGGGCTGCGGTAGCAGCGGCATTATTACGGGAGGAAGAAGATGAAGGGTTTTTCTTTAGGTTTTTCTTTTCTTCCTTTCTTTTTATTTTTTATGTATTTTTTTATTTTGGGCCATAACCCAAACCCTTCGGGCATTCCCATCCATACTTAACCCAAAATCCTTAAATTAAATATAACGGGTTTCCTTTCGATAAAAATCCAACTTCCGATCGAGCCTTTAACCAACCAATGACTCCTATTCAATATAGATAATATTTCTGTACTCATTAAACATGCTATTTCAAAATATTAATCACATATAAAATTTTCAAATCTAGTTGGCACATAATTCCACACGATCAAACAAAAATTGATAAAGGAAAAATTTTGGGTATTACAATACCCTACCCCATAAAACAAACTTCGTCCTCGAAATTTAGGAYTCATCAAACAAGTGTGGGTACTTATCACGCATTTCCTTTTCTCGTTCCCAAGTAGCCTCCTCAACTGCATGATTCCTTCAGAGAACTTTCACTAACATTATTGCCTTTCTCCTCAATACTTTTTCCTCCTTTTCCAATATTTCCACAGGCATCTTTTCGTAAGACAGGTTCTCATGAAGATCCAATGCTTCATAACTGAGAATGTGGGAGGATCCGAAACATATTTCCTTAGCATGGAAACATGATATACATTATGTACACCTAATAGGGTTAGTGGCAAGGCAACCCGATAGGCTAAGTCGCCCACCCTTTCGAGGATCTCAAAAGGTCCAATGAATCGAGGGCTCAACTTCCCCTTCTTCCCAAATCTCATAATTCCCTTCATAGGCGCCACCTTTAGGAAGACTTTATCTCCATCATCGAATTCCAACTGCTTCCTTCTCCTATCCACATAGCTCTTCTATCTACTCTGAGCAGTTCTCATCYGTTGATGAATCTTTTCAACTGCCTCTGCAGTGTGTTGCACTATCTCAGGACCCAACAACTTCCTCTCACCCACTTCATCCCAATGAACTGGTGACCTACACTTCCTTTCGTAAAGTGCTTCATAAGGGGCCATATTGATAGTAGCCTAATAGCTATTATTGTATGAAAATTTYACTAACRCAAGGACTTCATCCCAAGTTCCTAGGAAGTCGATTACATAAGCTCTCAGCATATCCTCCAGGATCTGATTTGTCCTCTTGGTCTGTCCATCTATTTGTGGGCAAAAAACGGTACTAAAATTTAATCGTGTACCCATAGCCTCATGCAAGCTCTTCCAAAATGTAAAAGTAAACCTTGGGTCACAATTAGACACAATAGATAACGGGATACCGTGCAGCCTRACGATCTCAGCCACATACAACTYCGCATATTTCTCTATACTATAGGTAGTCTTAACCGGCAAAAAGTGTACTAACTTCGTAAGACGATCCACAATTACCCAGATAGCATTATATCCCTTCTTCATCCTAGGCAACCTAACAATGAAATCCATTCCAATGCACTCCCATTTCCATTCTAGAATCATAAGAGGTTGCAGAAGACCAGAGGGTCATTGATGTTCAGCCTTCACTTGCTAGCAGGTAAGACAATGCTAAACAAACTCTGCTACATCACAGCTCATGCTAACCCACCAGAAATGCTTCCTCAAATCTCGATACATCTTCTTCTTGGGTGAACCGAATAGGGCGTATTATGAATGAGTTATAAAGCCCAATAAGTAAATCTCAGGCATGAATGTATGAACATGCCCTATATGTCATGAATTATAAAATCTCACTTTCTCAATGAAAACTTTCAAATCATTTTTTGTGTATAACCTTTTCATAAAATCTTTCCTTTCGAAATGCAAGGACTTTGCAAAAACCTTTCATTTCATTACATTCGTGAGCTCACTAAGTGTAATGCCTAGCCATTAGTCTTGCAGTGGGCCATTCTTACTTGGAATCCGATTACATTTCTACCGATAGTACCGCAGAGTGATTAACATTCTTTCATCTCTTCACCTCCCCGAGGTGAATCATTACCTACCCTCCCCGAGGGTAGGGTCGGGTGTGCGGGTCCCCAATGCCCCATTTTCCACTCACATCCTTCATGGCTAGGTTTACACTCCTTTCCAAAAACTTTAACATTTTCCTGAACACGTTACAATTTATAAAATACATTCCCTTTCAAAATTTCATTTCCTAAACCATTTACTTCTCAATGTATGAATGGCTTATGTCAGGAATGATGTAGAACATTAACTACATGCCCATGACATGAAATGCATACCACTGTATATATCATACCATTCGACATAATAATGGTACAAGATATAAAACACGTAAAAACATTCCACATACTCAACACATTTCATAGCATAATCCCATACCGCCACCACATAACACACAACAAAAGAAATAGGTAGGTATGGGGGTTTACTTGCATAGAATCTCATATTCAATAACAACAACACCTATACGTTAATGAGAATGTGAGAGTTTACTTACATAGAACTCAGATTCAATAACAGCAACATATATACATTAATGATTATGTGAGAGTTTACTTACATAGAACTCAGACTCAATACACATTCAATTCAYGTAAAAGCAATTATAACCACAACAYATATATGTTTATGGGAATGTGAGAATTCACTTACCCGGARTCCTTTATGTTAAAGGTTTCTTATTTGAATTAGAAGTGAAATCCCTCGAYTATTCTCAAYATTAAGGCACTCGATATGACCTAATTTCGATTACAGAAGGAAAGTCTATTTAGTACGATCGTCCCAACTTAGATATTCAGGGTTTATTCCAACAATGTCATTTGCCAATTATTAATCCATATTTAGTTTCCACATTACCAATTATCACGTCTTTTAAGGGTACAATTTAAACTCCTTCGCTCAGGTATTAAACCTAATCTATGTTCTCCCACAATTTTACTTTAGGATATAATTTCATAGGTAATAAATTTCAATATTAATTAATAATGTTTTCACCTTTTGAGTTCACGAAGTCCAAGCGTCTCAAGAATGTTAATGGGTTCTCAGGCATGCGCTCAAGCGACGCGCGCGCAACAGTCTTGGACATTTGGGCATCTAGGCGACAAGGCGCCTGGGCGCTGGGCATTGGGCGTCGGGTGCCTGGGCACTGGTTGGTATTGGTGCTAGCACTGAGCGCCTGGCACCTGTTGTTGCTCCTTGTTCCTGGCCGAAACTCGGTTAACATGCCAAAATAGTCAGCTGCTGGCAACAACAGCTCAGCAGGAATGACTGAGAGCAGGGGTGACGGCCAAGCAGCGAGCTGTGCGTGGTGAGGCTTCGCCGAACAGTCGTTGTTCTAATGCACAGATCAGAACTTGGCACGGCTATGGCAACGCCAGTCGAACAGAGAGGAAGAAAAAGAAGATGAACGTAGAGCTGGTCGGACCGATTTGTCCAGAGTTGCTATGGCAGACTCCAATTGTGATCGTGCGCCTTTGGCGTGCAGCAACCCGCTGCAGCAACAACAGCAGTGGGAAGCGAGAAAGACGACACAATGATTGCTTTCTAGAACTTTCGCTTTTGGTCTGGATCAGTCACTCGAAGTTTCAGAGGGCCCGACCTGGTCGATGTCGCCGTCTGCAGTGGAGCCCGACAGCAGGACGCGTGGATCTAGTTAGCTCTCGGCGAGACCAGGCATCCGGTCTCATTCTGGTCGAGCAGCAGTAATGCGGGGTGGGTGGCGACGTCATGCAGCAGTATCTAAATGGCAGATTTGGTGGCTGGTACGAATCGGCTGATGCAGAATGATTCGAATTTGGCGAGGGACTCTGGTCCGCGATGAGCAGCCTGCCGATCGCAAGCAGCGACGAACAGYAGCCACTTCAAGTATCGGCAGTAGGAGAAGGGGAGAGAAGAGGGAGAGAGGAAAAAGAGAAAGGAAAGGCCACGATGATGGCGCCGGGTAGGCAGAGGAGGAACGATAATGGCGGCAGGGAGAAGAGAAAAAGAAAGAAGCGGGTAGCGTTTGGGAGTTGGCAGCGGCAACGTAAAAGGGAGAAAGATGAAGATGGTTTAGGGTTTCTTCTTTTTTTTCATTTTAAACTTAGGCTGTAACCCAAATCTTTCGGGCCTTCCCATCCATAATTAACCCAAATCCTTAAATTAAATTCAACGGGCTTTCTTTCGATAAAAATCTAGTTTTCTAAATGAAAAAGAATAAGTCCAGCAAGTTGAGCCTCTAAAAAGTTATCCAACCTTACTTGGCACAAAAATTAACAAGATCAATCAAAAATCCATAAAATGAAATCTCAGGTATTACACAATCACCTTACCATGTTGCATCAAGACACAACCTAAACCTTTGATCGGAGTATCACTGTAATTCACGAACCCTTCACAATCTTGTGGAATTGTTAAAACTGGAGCAGTAGTCARTTGTCTCTTCAATTCCTTAAAACTACGCTCACAATTCGCATTTCACAGAAACTTCATGTTCTTCTTAGTCAACTGGGTCATAGGAGAGGCAATTTTGGAAAATCTTTCCACAAACCTCCGTATAACCAGCTAACCTAAAGAAGCTGTGAACCTTACCGATGTTGGTAGGTGCTGCTATCATCGAACTGCCTCAGTCTTACTCGGGTCCATCGCAATGCCTTCCTTGGACACAATATCCCCTAGAAATGGCACGGTATCAAGGCAGAACTCACACTTCTTAAACTTTGCAAGGACTCTAAGTACCTGGAGTACCTTCCTCAAATGCTCTTCATGCTCTTCCTTGGATCGAGAGTACACCAATATGTCATCGATGAAGACTATGACGAATTGGTCTAAGTACTTCTCAAAGATTCAATTTACCAAATCCATAAATACGGCAGGTGCATTGGTAAACTCGAATGGCATCACCAAAAATTCATAGTGCCCATACCGAGTTCGAAATGCAGTCTTAGGAATGTCCTCATTTCGAACTCTCAACTAATGGTAGCCAGATCTGAGGTCAATCTTGGAAAAATATCCCCCCTTGAAGTTGATCAAACAGATCATCAATCCTTGGTAATAGGTATCTATTCCTTATCGTCACCTTATTCAATTCTCTATAATCTATGCATAACCTCATCGATCCATCCTTCTTCTTCACGAACAGTACAGGGACACCCCATGGTTAAAAAACTAGGTCAGATGAAACCTTTATCCATGGTTCTATAATTGCTCCTTCAACTCCTTAAGTTCCGCAGGAGCCATTCGATAGGGTGCCCTAGAGATCGGTGTCGTTCCAGGTGCCAAATCAATGACAAAGTCGATCTCTTTTACCAGTGGTAAACCTTGAAGGTCATCCAAGAACACATCTAAAAGTTCTCGAACAACTGGAATTTGTTTGATTGAGAGCTCTGTTTTAAGAATCTTGCCTAATGAAGCCAGGTAGCCAGTGCAACCCTTCTTCATCATCCGACGGGCCTTCATAGCGAATTTTATCGGGATGGACGGACCCTCAACTTGACAAAGCAAAACTGTAACTCGCTAGACAGATAAAACATAACCTTCTTCTTGCGACAGTCAATTGTGGCATGAATCTTCGACAGCCAATCCATGCCTAAAATGACATCAAACTCTTGAATGTCTAACACTATAAGTTCTGCTATCAGCTCGTTCTCAAACTCGTACTTCGAATTCATGACTTCCCGAGAAGGTGTGGACACCCTAAGCGGTGTATCCATACGTGTACACATGGTTTGAAGTTTCTCAGCGAAAGTAGGGTGAACAAAGGAGTGGGTAGCTCTCGAATCAAATAGTATATTAGCAGGTGTGTTGCACAYAGATAAAGTGCCTACATAACAAATAATCTTAAACTCATGTAATTATTCCAAAATAACTAAATTAATGCAAGAATAAGACTATAAGTACCTGATACTACAGTCGGTGCTTCATCGATCTCCTTTCTCGTCATGGAGAAGATGCGTGCCTGAGCAGGTGGTCTCTTCATTTCACAGTCCTTGGCCAGGTGTTCAGGGTTCCCGCAGTTGAAGCACATTCCACTAGGACATTCCTTAGCAAAATATCCTTGCTTTCCACACTTGAAGCACACCTCCATGCTAAAGAGGCACTCACCCAGATGTTCCTTGCCACATTTGGAGCAAACTTTTTTCTGTTGTTTGCCTTGCTGATTTCCCTGTCTACTCCCTTGATCATATCTTCTCTTCTGACCACCCTTAAGATTTCCACCTCTGAATCTCTGATTCCTCCTAAACTCCTCCTTACTCAAYATTTGAGCCCTCTYTACCAAGAGAGATTTATTAACAACCTCTCGGTACGTAGAAAGCTCAAAAGGGGCCACTGCCAGTTTAATCTGAGGCCTGAGTCCCTCTTCAAATAGCCTCGCTTTTCTTTCCTCTGTAGCAACCGAATTAGGAGCAAACTTGGCTAATCGGGCAAACTCAGCTTCATACTCATCAACAGATCGACTCCTCTACTCCAACCTCACAAACTCGCGCTCCTTCTACTGTCGTACGGTCTTGGGAAAATATATATCATTAAAGGCCTCGATAAACATTTCCCAAGTGAAGRGACTAGTDTCCCTCTCATRCTGGCRCTGAACCATCAGCCACTAGTCATACGCCTCCCCTTGGAGCATGTACGCAGCAAAATTGACCTTCTCTTCGCTTAAGCATCGCATGACAGAGAAGGTTTTCGGTATCTCTATCAGCTAATTCTCCGCTTTCACAGGATCAGTGATACCTGAGAATGGTAGTGAGGTGAGCCTCTTAAACTCTGAGATTTTCCTGTATTCCCGTATTTTGCTCCTCCTCGATTGCCTAGCCTGTCCGAAAGCAGTCATTGCCTGCATAAAGGCCTCCATGGTCATTGAAGTCCCTTGTGCGGCACGGGTGCCCCTTCGTCCTGGGGTTGCATGGCCCCGTCTTGGTCTTGAGAACGCATAGTACGAACCATTACTAAACTAGAATAGTTTATCGTGTAAGAACTTATACATAGACGTAGCGCATGATTATAAAATCGAACATTATACTTTACCCTAAATTCAAAGCAAATTCAAGACATACTACARCACTTAACATTCAACTCATTTGAGAATTTAAATCAAAATACAAACTTACCAGATGGTCCAGGAAAGGAAGCTTGTGGCATGACTTGATACCCATATACTTTTCAAAAATTCATAAATCATTTTTCTTTTTTTTTTTTTTGGAAAGTCTATAGAATCGTTTTTAAAATCCTAAGCTCTGATACCAAAACTGTAACACCCCTAGATTAGGAACTGTCCTAAGCTGACAATATTACATTTCCCTACTCGAAAAACAATCAACAATCCATTAAAACTCAACAATATCCAAAAACAATAAGTAATGTGTTTTAACAAATCTTCACTAACTAAACATTTATTCAAATTGAAATCATGGAAATCCCAAAGAATTTAAATCAAATAAGAAATACTTAATAGTAAGCAAAAACCATTCAAGAGAACAATTATCTTAATGCATAAAATTTATTTAAAACATGTTCCGCGGTATCATAGCTTACATACAAGCAACCTCCTTGCCCCATCTAGCTACACATCATCTGAAACGCAAAATAAGAAAAAGGAATGAGCTAAAAAGCCCAGTAAGTAAACCTCATGCATGAATATATAAACATGTCCTACATGTCATGAAATTATAAAATTTTGCCTTTTAAATGAAAACTTTCCAARCATTTCCTTTTTGTAATCTTTTTACAAAATATTTCCCTTCAAAATATATAACATTCAAAACCTTTCATTTTATTACATTCGTGAGCTCACTGAGTGCAACTCCTAGCTACTATGTAATACTCGAGATTCCTTTTTATGGATTTTCATTTGATCTTGCGAATTTGTGTGTCAACTAGGGTTGGATAAATTTCTATGTGGTTAAGTTTTAATTGTACGTTAATAAGTGCAAAATTATCATGTTTTTTTGGATTAGGGCCCTTGGATGGTTAGAGGCTTGACTTGTTAGGTTTATTAGTTTTTCATTCAGAAAACTAGATTAAATTGAAAGAAAGGCACGTTGAATTTAATTTGAGGATTTGGATTAGTTACGGATAGGAAAACCCGAAAGATTTAGGTTAGGGCCGAAATTAAAAAGAAAAAGAAGAAAAACCTAAAAACCCTAGTATCTCCTTCTTCTTGTTTCTCATCATGTCGCCACTGCCCAAACAAAATCCTAGCCTCTGCCCCATTCTTGAAAACTCCTCTCCGCCATACACACACCGCATCTTTCTTCTTATCTTCTCGCAGTGATCCCTACTACCCAAGCCGAAACTGACGCTGCTCGTTGATCGCCTACGATGGGCTCCCTCGCAGTTTGTGACATTGCTCGTCTGGTACGCGCGGGTGCCACCGTCCGCTCGTCACGCACCGGAGTCCCTCGCCAGCTCCCTCTTCCACTCTTGTTGTTCGATTCTGTCATTTTTGGCACCAGATCTGTGCGTGTTGTTGTTGTCCACTATCTCCTCTCCTTTGTAGTGTGGCCGATCAGGTCTACCTGCCGAATTGCAGCTCGCAACTTGTGGTTCGCGGTTCCCCGGTCTATACGCAACGGTCGTCATGCTCCTCACTGTACCATCTAGATTTGCACGCACAACTTGCAAAGGCCATCGTGTCACCTGCTGTTGCCCACTGCTCGAGTCGTTAGAGCTGCGAATCACTACTGCACCGCTGCTAGCGTCACTCGTTGGATCTGCCTTCATCTTCTCCTTCTCTGTCTCTGCTCGACTGGCGTTGCCATAGCCGCACYAAGTTYTRATCTGTGYATCAGAMYYGCSACTGCTYGGCGAAGCCTTGCCGTGCACCGCTCGCCRMTTGGCCATCACCCCTGCTCTCGGTCGTTGCTGCTAAGCGGTTGTTGCCGGCRGCCGACTATTTGGCCRGTTAACYGAGTTTCRGCCAGAGACGAGAGCAACATCAGTTGCCAGTTCCAGAACAGAGGCACCCAGTGAGCACCCAGGCGCTTCGCGCCCAAGTGCCAGTGCCAGACCAGCAACTCCCAGCGCCCAGGACTACTGCTCGAGTGCCGCTTGAGCGCACGCTTGAGAACCCATTACCACTCCCAAGACACTTGGACTTTGTGAACTTAAAAAGTGGAAATATTATTAATTAATATTGAAATTTATGACTTATGAAATTATATCCTAAAGTAAAATTGTGAAGAACATAGATTAAGTTTAATACCCAAGCGAATGAGTTTAAATTGTATCCTTAAAAGACGTGATAATTGGTAATGTGAAAACTAAGTATGGATTAATAATTGACAATTGACATTATCGAAATAAACCCTGAATATCTAAGTTGGGACAATCATACTAAATAAACTATCTTTCTATAATCAAAATTAGGTCGTTTCGAGTGCCATGACGTTGAGAACAGTCGAGGGATTTCATTTCGCGAATTAAATAAGAACCTTTAACGTAAAGGACTCCGAGTAAGTAATCCTCCCATCTCATTAACGTTATGAATGAATGTAAATGAACTCTTCTAGTTACCCTAATATGTTGTGTATAGATTGTATGTTGATATGTGTGTAAATTTTGTAGAACATTACATGTGTTCATATCTTGTATTACCTTTATGTCGAATGATATGTTATCATGTTTCATATTTTGTACAGTTGTCGAATGATATGTTATATACGGTTGTATGTATTTTATGTCATGAGCATATAGTTAGAATTCTACATCACTTCTAGCATGAGCCATTCACACACTTAGAAAGTGAATGGTTAGAAAATGGAATTTTAAAGGAAAATGTTAAAGTTTTGAAAATATTAAAGTTTTCAAAAAAGGAGTGCAAACCTAGCCACGAAAAATGTGAGTGGGAAATRGGGCTTGGGGGATCGGCACACCCGACCCTACCCTCTTGGAGGGTAGGTAAGAATGGAATGTTCACCTCCTTGGAGGTGAAAGCATGGAAAGAACACTTTTTTTGAAAAAGAAATGTTAACCGCTTTGCAGTTCTACCGGTAGGAATGGAATCAAGTTCCAAATAAGAATGGCCCACTGTACGCTTAGTGGCTAGGCGTTACACTCAGTGAGCTCACGAATGAAAAGAAATGGAATGTTTTACTATAAGTGAATTTTGAAAGAAATGTTTTGTAACGAGATTTCGAAAAAGGGAATGTTTGGAAGTTTTTCATAAAAAAGGCAAAATCTTAAAATTTTGATGACATGTAGGACATGTTTATGCATTCATGCATGAGGTTACTTACTGGGCTTTTTTGCTCATTCTTTTCCTTTTATTTTGTATTTCAGATGATGTGTAGCCAGATGGGGCAAGGAGGTCACTTGTGGGCAACCTATGATACCCTGAAGTTAATGTAAATGAATGTTATGGATTAAGATAGTTGTATTAGGTATTTATTATTTGGTTTAAATTCTTTTGAGCTTTCACAAATTCGTCTTAGTGAGTAAATGGTGACATTCCCCGATTAGGATAAAGGTTCCTAATCTGGGGGTGCGACATTCTAAGCTCTGTAGTGGGCCATTCTTATTTGGAACCTGATTACATTCTTACCGGTAGAACTTCAAAGCAGTTAATATCACATTTCTTTTCCTTTCATCTTTTCACCTCCAAAGAGGTGAACATTACATTCTTCCCTACCCTTCAAGAAGGTAGGGTCGGGTGTGCTGGTTCCCTACGTCCCATTTCCCACTCACGTCTTTCATGGCTAGATTTACACACCTTCCCAAAAACTTTAACATTTTCCTTTAAAATTACATTTTTTAAACCATTCACTTTCTAAATGTATGAATGGCTCATGCCAGGAATGATGTAGAATACTAACTACATGCCCATGACATAAAATGCATACAACTGAATATAATATATCAGTCGACATAAAAACAGTTCAGGATATGAAACACATGAATCATTCCACATAATTGACACATCTCATAATACAATCCCATACACAGCATATTAAACTATCTAAAAGAATTCAATTACATCCATTCATAAGCATTAGTGAGATGTGAGAATTTACTTACCCGGAATCCTCTACGTTCAAGGGTTCTTACTTAAATTGTGAAGTGAACTTCTTCAATAGTTCTCAACATTAAGGCACTCGAAACGACCTAATTGTGATTATAGAAAGAAGGTCTATTTAATTCRATCATCCCAACTTAGATATTCAGTGTTTAATCCAAAAATATCCTTAATCAATAATAAATCCATATCTAGTTCTCATATGATCAGGTATAAACCAAATCTATGTTCTTTCACCAATCCACTTCAGGACATAATTATATACAAGTTATAAATTCCAATATTAAGTGATAACGTTTTAACCTTTAAGTTCACAAGGTCCAAGTGTCGCAGGAGTGGTATTGGATTTTCGAGCGTGAGCTCAAGTGGCGCTCGCAACCGCCCTGAGCATCTGGGTGTCTGGGCGCCTAGCACTAGCACTAGGCGCTTGGCACTGGTGCTGGGCACTAGTGCTAGGCACTGGCACTGGCGCAAGGCACCTGGCTGGGCGCGACACCTGTTACTGCTCCTTGTCGCACGACCAGAGCACCTACTAGGCGCTACACCTGTTGTTGTCCTTGTTGAACGACCACGCTGCAACAGCGAGTCGTGATTTCGACCGTAGATGGTGGAATCGTCTGGCGATGCTAGCAGCAAAGAAGAGAGTAGAGGTGACGACCAGGGGCAAAGAGTTCCAGATTCGGCCAAGAAAGACACAGATTCGGACGGGCTCCGCTGYGTTGAGCGGCCAAGCACTGTCCTTCGTCTGTCCTGGCGAAACCTTGAGCAGAGAAGGAGAAGAAGATGACAACAGTAGATCTATCAAACGTCTGGCTGGTGTCATGTAGATCTGGTCGAGCAAAGAAGAAGAAGATGGCAGAAACTAAATCTGGAGGCACGGATCGTGCATCTCTGGTGGATGGCTTGGTCGGCAATGGCACGAACCACACGGTCAATCTGAGTCCGAGAGCGAGAGAGGGACAGCCAGAGAAGAGACATGGAGTGGTCTGCTTGGCTCAACAAAACCGAGCGGCCTCTGGCGTGCGTCTTGCAGCGACACGAACCAAGTGGTCAACCTTGGCGAACAGTGACAGCAACCGCAAGCTGTAGCAGTCCAACTCGAGATGCGGGCGGCTCATTGATTGCAACCTAGGCAGTCAGCGATCTAGCGAGTGGAGGGTGGCGACCTCGAACATGGTGAGCAATCGAGCAAGGGTCGTGCGGGCTGGCCGAGTCGCGGAAAAATCCTCTAACGGCTGACCGGTTCATCATTGATGGAGCGGCGTAGCACACGGCGACCAGTAGAAGCGGAGAAGATGGTGATCGGCGGTAGGGTTTTCTGGAAGTGGGCGGCAGCAGCGGTGGCAGTGTTATGAGAGGAAGAAGATGAGGGGTTTTTCTTTTCTTTCTTTCTTTTTATCTTTTATTTTTTTAAATATTTTGGGTCGTAACCTAAACCCTTCGGGCCTTCCCATCCATACTTAACCCAAAATCCTTAAATTAAATATAATGGGCTTTCTTTCAATAAAAGTCCAACTTTCGACTAAGAAATAAATAGACCTACGAGTCGAGCCTTTAATCGACCAATGACTCCTCTTCGACACAGACAATATTTCCATACTCATTAAACATGCGATTTTAAAATATTAATCACATATAAAATTTCCAACCATAGTTAGTACATAATTCCACACGATCAAATAAAAATTAATAAGGAAAAAATTTCTGGTATAACATTTAGAGAGGCTTTAAATGGACTTATTATTGAAGAAATTTTGTGCTTAGAAAGGCCCAAAACAAGTCCAAATCAAGTTGGAGGTCAGACATTCAACTATCTTGAAGTTTTGACTCTGGAAGTCAAAGTCAAATATGACTCTTCTAGGGCACAATTTCTTGGACGATTTGAAGATTTTTTAAGGTTTTCCATCATAAAAAAGGATTTCACAAGTTGCTAAAAGTATAAGGATTATCCTTTATCTTTTAGCAAAGCTAGTTACTAGTTGTTTTCTTTTTCTGTGGCACATATTCCTTATCCTCAGTGAACTTGAAAACCACTTTGTAATATGATATTTTAGTGTTTTTGAGTCCTCTTAGATGTCACTTCCCATACCCTTAGTTTGCTGCCCCATTGGTTCTCTTTAATTGCTAGTTATTTTCTTTCCAATTTTTTTATTATTTAACTATTATAAATACTTTCATCCAAGACTTTGTAAACATTATGAGATTTCAAATTATTAATGATATTTTGAGATACTATTTTTTTTTTCATACTTTGAACTTATCAAATTTTATATTTGTGGCATTCAGCTTCRAATTATCAGTTAGATTCTAGGTAACACTTTGACTAAGTGTGGCATCTTCCTTGTACTCTTGGTTATTATCTTTCTAGGCAAATGGTTAAGGCTCGACAAACTTTTTCCTTAACGGTTCTTAGGGTTCTTTACACTTGTTGTTGGGTTTCATTCTACGGTAGTACGGTGTTCACATCAGCAGAAGTGTAACAGTTATTAGTTTATATGATTTGTTTGTATGTTAGTACTCTCTTTTATTGTAAGGTAGAAATGGTAGAAATTGTTCGAAAATTCCAAAAAATTCCCGTTATCTTGTTATGTGCTTGTAATCCAGTTTTTAAGCAATCTTGTAGAAGTAAGAGGAATCCAATGTTGAAATTGATGGTTGCTATGGTTTCTAGGACTCCAATGTTGAAATTGATGGTTCCTATGTTTGCTAGGATCCATAGTGGCACTTTTACCTATGGAACACTAGTAGAACCATCTTATTTGAATAAGTTCTTGGATGTGATTACATGTATTAGTAAGGCATGATAGGGTTGTATCATATTTGGTTTGGATTTTTAATTAAGTTACGAAATTTAAGTTAGTGTATACAAGATTTATGGCACCTAAGACCTGTGCCAGAGTTTGTGAAACAGCTCCTAAGTAAAAAGTGAAGGTAGAAAGCATGTGGCCTCGGGAATCAATAGTTAACCACAAATCTACATGATCGTGAGGAYGAACCACTTCCTACTAGAAAGACAACCCCTACACCAACTGAAGAGCCAACCGTGCTCTTGATAGGATGGCCACCCTAATGGAGATCGCACTTAAATAAAGGTCACCTMGTAAAGTTGAGCATGATGAATGGGACAAGGCCCTTGAGCGATTCTTGARGTTCCAGCATCCGAAATTCTTTGGAGAAGTAGAATAGGAWGATAAGGCAAAACGTTGGACTGAACAAGCAGAAGACATATATCGAACACTMTGATACRCAGATGAAAGGAAGGTTACTTTTGTAGCATTTAGATTGAGAGGACCTGTGTGAGAATGGTGGGCATGAACCTAAGAGACTTGAGAAAGACAAGGTGATTCGATAAACTAGAATAGATTCCTAGAGGAATTTGAGAGGGAATTCGTACCTTGATGGAGCAGATAAATAAGGGAAACTATCTAAATATTGTTTACATCTGATTAATAYAGAAAAAGAACAAAACTTGGCAATTCATCAAAGCCCCACACTCTGAGTTGCAAAGAGCTCTAGCACTGATTCCACCTACTACTTATAGTACTGCTATGGAAGCTGCTACTTGCATAGAGAATAGTGATAAAATGATAGAGATAGGAAAACGAAAGCTCGTTTCTGAAAGCACCCTAGCAGAGGAAAATGGTAAGGATGACCAGACAGCTCCAAGAAAGGAAAAGGTATCCCAAGGCCACCCGAACATCCCAATTTTAAGCGTAGCTACAGATGGGACATCAATAAATAGAGTGTCGAAGAAAGAATAACCAATGCATTTTCTGTACAAGTTCTAGAAACTATGCACAGGGATGTCCTTAGAAAACTAAGTCTACACTGGGGAATSTAGGAGCAAAGCAGTTGGACCTTGAGCCCATCTACAAATAGCATCAGAAGACCTCAAGTTAAGGCCTGAGTGTTTTTATTGTAAAAGAAGGATGTGAGTTGGATTTTAATATAATGGAAAGTATGTTGATAAGTTTTACTCATAAAGCTCGAGTTCTAATAGATCCTGCGTCTACTCATTCCCTTATTGCTTCACATTTTGTGATCTATTTACCAATCCCTCCTACTAAGTTGTCGTATAAATTCTTAGTAAGTACCCCCATGGGAGAGAACGTAGTTGTTGATGTGCTATATTCTAGCTGTGAAATTTATGTGAGSAACACTTCGCTGCTTGGGGATCTCTTAGGATTACCCTTTAGAGATTATGATGTTATCCTAGGCWTGGATTTATTGGTGCAACATCACACACAACTTGATTGTAGAAATAGAGTCGTTAAGTTTCCTATACCGGAAAGAGTAGTGGAATTGCAAAGAGATAGAGATAAATATTGAAATTCTTCAATCTCGAGAATTAAGATCAGTAAGTTGTTGAGGAAAAGATGTTAGGGATATCTAGCCTATTTGATAAACCAATCACTAGATATAGAAAGYATAAAAGTAGTGTCTGTGGTAAAGGAGTACGCCCGATGTGTTTCCTTGAGAAATAGCCTCTTTAACTTCTCAAARAGACATGGAGTTCAGGATAGATTTAATTCCTAGAGTAGAACCCATATCCGAAACTCCATATGGTATGTTGCCAACTGAATTGAATGAGTTAAAGAACAATTAGAGAAGCTTTTGAAGTAAGGTTTTATTAGACGAAGCGTTTCTCTTTGGGGTGCTCCAGTACTATTTGTTAAGAAGAAGGATAATACATTATGACTATGCCTAGMTTATCGAGGACTGAACAATGTGACTATTAAGAATAAGTACCCTCTACTCCTTATTGATGAGTTGTTTGACCAGTTACAAGGTGGTGGATATTTTTCTAAGTTGGATTTGAAGCAGGGAGACTATGAAGATAGTATCGTAGAGGAAGATATACTGAGAACTGCCTCCAATACTAGGTACAGACACTTCAAGTTCGTACTAATGCCATTAGACTTACTAATGCACCAACGACTTTTATGAATCTTATGCATAGAGTATTCCAACCTTTCGTGTGATAATTTCGTGGTTATCTTTATAACCGATAWATTGATCTATTCTAGAACTTCAGAAGAGTGTGGRAGACCCTTAAGGCTTGTATTTTAGAAGCTATAAGAGCATTAATTGTATGTTAAGTTYAGTAAATGCTAGGTTTGGCTATGTGATATTTCTTTTTTAGGACAATAATCTCTTGGAAAGGGGTTGCAGTCGACCCATCTAAGGTCGATACGATGACAAATTGGAAGAGACCTGAGACTCCTATATAGATCCAGAGTTTTCCTGGACTGGTTGGATATAGTCGACGGATTACCAATACATTTCTAAAATTTCCATACCCTTAACCAAGTTGACACAAAAGAACGTACCGTACAAATTGAGTGATAGGTGTTAACATAGTTATCAAGAACTAAAGAAGAGATTAGCATCTGTACCCCTTTTGGTACTTTCTAAGGTAGGAAAGAAATATCCTTTGTACATAGACGCATCCGGAGAAGGATAAGGTATTGTCTTGATGCAAGAAGGCTGAATAGTAGTCCAGGCTTACCTAAAACTCAAACCTCATGAGTTGAACTACCCTACCCATTAGTTAGAATTGGCTGCCATTGTATTTGCCCTAATGAAATGGTGACACCACCTATATGGGAAAAGTACAAAATTTATATGGATCATAAGAGTCTCAAGTATTCATTTCCGAAAAGGACCTAAACATAAGATAGAGACAATCGATTTAATTCTTTGAGGAGTAAAGATGTCCCATCAACTATCACCCTATGAAAGCAAATGTCGTAGCAGATGCTTTTAGCAGAAAGGCAGATTTTTCAATGCTGGGATTTCAGGAAGTGAAAGACATAGAACAAATGATGTGTTTTGAGGTTAAAGTGACGAAGAAGGTGATCTTGATAGCAAATATCTTGATAACCTCCAACAACTTAAGGAAAAAGATTAAAGAAATTCAAGAACAGCATGAGGACACTCAAAGACAGAARGAGAAGATAGAGTCTGGAGAGTTACCTATTTCAATATTGATCAGGAAGACGTAATGTACTTCAGAAACATAATATGTGTAGCGAACAATGTTGATTTGAAAAGAGTATTTTGGAGAAGCTCATCGAAGTTGGTACACAATCTACCCCATAGAGTTTAACTCACATGCATTGCCTCAAGCTTCTTTAAGATGTCTTGGAACCACTCTTCTCCTCTAAGCCACCTTACTCCCTTATTTCCCCTTAACTGACTTCCTTGCACTCTCCATTCTCTCTCTCTTTCTCAATTACTCTCCTACTTCCTTACTTCTTTCTCTCCTTCTCTCCTTGCTCTTCACATCATCATTGGGATCATAGTTAGCTAAGGACTCCACCCGACAACAAGCAAAAAAGTAACACCAAGTCTTCAAGATGCAAGTTTGTGGGACCTTGTCCCATTGCCTAGAATRAGAAGAACCAAGAATCACCAAGAAATGATGGATGCCACAACTAGCTATCAATAACTAACTCATGAATCTTAGATGATAAATTAAGATAGTAGAATGCCACAAACAATAGCTTGAAAGTTCGAGGTTGAAAAAAAAAAAAAACACTATCAAAGTAGTATTTATAATAATTAAATCTTAGAAAAAGAAGGAAAGAAACTAACTAATTCTAGTTGGATGAGAAATAGGAAACTGACTAGCTAAAATAATAATAGTACAATACGRAAACTAATTAATCCTAATACTAGTAGGAAATCTTCAAGGACAAGATCTCTTAAAGATGTGACACCATTAATCATGCTTCYAGATGCTTAATCATTTTCAATATTGTGGATTTTCATTTCCTATTTGGAATCTTTAGAAACTTCTAAAACATTAATTGTGCAAAAAATTCAACTCCAATTTTGATATGGATTCCGTCAGTATCTCTCAAGACACGAAAGTTGTAAATCTTTTTTTTGGCTTTCTGTAGCATCTTGAATCTTCTGAATTGGAGCTTGGATAAGAGAATGATGCTAAGATTACATTATATTGTAAAAACTATTCAAAATCACTGAATCACGTCTGCTTTGCATTGAATACCTTTATTTAGAATTCCATTTTCATATCTTCAAGTATTTATTTTAGTTGGTAATTTGAGCTCATTACTTAATTAGACTCTTTACTTGGCAGTCAGTTAAACCTTCAAATCTATAATTATTTGTTAGATTCACATAAGAGGTAACTTGATGAGGTTATGCTTGCTTATGCTGTAATTCCTATGATAGGCGTAGATAATCTAGCCCAAAACAAATCAGTTGTCTGAGTTTATTGATTAAGAACTGGGTCTCTCCAGAATTTAATATTGCTGAAACACCAAAATCCTAGAGGTTTGTAAGGGTTGTCTTTCAGATTTGGAAATGGTTAATGAGGGGTCTTCTTGATTACCGAAACAGTAAGGTGAGATTGTTGTTAGCGGGGGTCCTGGATAACTCTTGCTTATAATAATCTAGTTATCTTTGTACTTGTCACCGATTGATTAGAATGAAGGTGGAATTGGTGGCTTTAACYAGATTTTTCATATATATTGTTTCCAACACTTAATTTGCCTATCTCTTGATATTCTTATGTTTCATTTTAGAACAAATGTTAGTTAATAATCTCTTCAAAACACCCATGTTTCGTGTTTTGCTTGAAAGAAATTGACTTATTGATTCCATGAAGAGACAACTTACTTTCCACTATAAGATTTTTTTCCATTGAGAGTAGGTTAATTACTTTTTATCATTTAACAACAAGCCAAGCATTCATCGAGTAGGATTTTGTGCATGCAAATCATGGGGGTGATTCATTTCATGTCTATTATTATCCATCCAAATGCCTTTTTGTGGTTCTTTAGGATTGAAAGAAGGATTGAAAGAAGCTTTCATCCTTTTTCTTCATTTAGGGTTGTTGATATGATATTCGGTAGAGTTCCTCCCTCACTTGAGCATGCATACTTGAGGTGTGATGGCAATGACTTCTTTTCCAAGATAGGTGGAGCTTCTATGGAGGATTTCAAAGGTTGTATAGCCTTATTTGAAAAGTCAAGTACCTCAAAGTGCTTTTCTATTCCATCGAATAATTGTTGAAAACTCATACATGTAAGTGTTGGATCATATCCAGCAATCTCCTCTTCTAAGAGTCCATTATTTTCTTTATCGAAATAAATACTGTTGCAGCATTCGTCAATGTTTTTACAATAAGTGTGCCAACATCACTAATGGCCTAGCATTTTTCCATTTGATCAAGGAACTTTARTTCATTGAATACACTGAATGTCACTTGATAATCATCCACCCTTATAGTTGATTCTTTTTTCTACGCATCGATGACTGTTTGTCTTGTGAGAAGGAAAGATCTACCAAGGATGATTGTGACTTCCTTATCAGCAAAGGCCAAGAGATGTAAAGAGGCTTTAGGTGGGCTTATTGTTAAATAAATTTCGTGTTTAGAAAGGCCCAAAGCAAGTCCAAGTTAAGTTGGAGGTCAAACAGTCAGTTATCTTGAAGTTCTTGATTCTTGGAGTCAAAGTCAAAGTAAAATATGACTCTTCTTGGAAGGAGGCACGACTTCTTGGAGGATTTTGAAGATTTTTGAAGGCTTTCCATCATAAAGAAGGATTTGGCAAGTCGGTAAAAGTATTACCCCTTATCTTTTAGGAAAGTTAGTTATTAGTAGTTTCGTATTTTTGTGGCACATTTTCCTTATCCTTGGTAAATTTGTAAACCACTCTGTAATATGATATTTTAGGATTTTTTAGTCCTCTTGGACATCACACACACCACACCTTTAGTGTGTGTTCTGCCACACACACCGCACCTTTTGTGAGTGCTGCCCCAACCTTATGTTTAGGTTTTGTTGGTTTTCTTCAATAGCTAGTTAGTTTCTTTCCTAGTTTTTTCAGGATTTGACTATTATAAATCATCCAACGACTTTGTAAACATTATAAGATTTCAAATATTAATGATAGTTTGAGAGATTATTTCTTTCATTCTTTGAACTTATCAAGTTTTATACTTAGTAGTGTTGTACTTCGACTTATCATTTATATTGTAATACATGGACTAAGTGTGGCATCTTCCTTGTAGTTTTGTTTCTTGTCTTTCTAGACAAAGGGCTAAGGCTCAACACATTGTTTGTTAATGGTTCTTGGGGTTCTTTTTGCTTGTTGTCGGGTTTCATTCTAGGGTTAGGATGCAGTTCGAATCAGTTGGTATCAGAGCTTTCATTCCATAGAAAAATTTCTTATCTTTATTTGTTTCTTGTCATTCTTATTCCCAAGAAAAATTAAAAAAATACAAAAAATAAATCTGATCTCTGAAATATTATGATCTTGAGAAAGACTCGTGATTTTGTTGAACTATTGCTTCATCTTGCTCCAAATCTTGAATCTTTGACACGTTTATGTACTGGCCGAAACTTTCTCTTGAATAAATATTGATCCTTGATTGATTCTTGATCTAAAGTTTTGAAATTCTTGAATCTTTACTGCTGAATCTTGAATAAACATTGCTGGAATTTGTTTCTTGACCAAAATCTCGGGGAAATTTGCATCTTTATTGGGATATTAGACTAAAATCCTTTTTTCTTGATCATACTCTTATTAGAAATACTGTAACAGCCTTAGATTAGGAAYTGTTCTAAGCCGAGAGTATTACTGACCTTACTTATAATCATATCAACTACTGTAGGAAACAAAAGAGATCTGAATACTTGTCTAAAAAAAGTTCTATAAAAATTTTGGCAGAGTTTCCTCTGTAATTTCAACAACTACCCCCTATATACAGTCAAAAGGTTCTCAAACATTTTTAATACTCGTAAACAACGTGCATTCCAACCCAACAAACATCCAATATAAATAACTAGAGTATTCCAACAATCTTTTACTAACTTAACATTGACCAAAATTGAAATTTGCAGAACTTGAAAGAATTTAAAGCGCGAATAGTTAAATCAATATAGAAATATCTTAAACGATACATAAAACCTCTCTAATCAGCCATTTATCTTATTCACTAAAATTTATTTAAATAACACTTCGGCATATCAAGGCTTGCCCACAAACGACCTCCACGCACTATCTGGCTAAACATTACCTGAAATGCAAAATAAAGGAAATGGAATGAGCTATAAAGCTCAATAAGCAAATCTCATGCATGAATGTATGTGAAATGCACTATATACTATGAATTTAAAACCTTTCCATTTAGAAGTTTTAAAAAGTATTTAGAAGTTTTAAGAACTTTTTAAAATCTTTCCATTTCATTAAAGTCGTGAGCTTACTTAGTCTAACGTCTAGCCATTAAGCTTGCAGTGGGCTATTATTCTTTGGAACCCAATCACATTTCCTACTAGTAGAACCGCATAACTGTTAACATCATTTTAACTTTTTCTTTCATCTTTTCACCGGCCAAGAGGTGAGCATTACTTATCTCTCGACCCTTCAAGAGGGTTAGGTCGGGTGCCCCGGTTCCCTACACCCGATTTTCCAGTCACATCTTTCGTGGCTAGGTTTACACTTCTTTCCATAATCTTAACATTTTCTGATAATAATTTATTTATAAAATTTCATTTCCTTTCAAATTTTATTTCCTTAACCATTCRCTTTCAAAATGTACGAATGGCTCATGCCAAGAGTGATGTAGAATACTATAACTACATGCCCATGACATGAACTACATAAGTTCATATTTAAACATCATTCAACATAATAACAGTACAAAATATATTACATGAAATAATTCAACACAATTGTAACACATTCCATAACACAGTCCAATATAATCACCACATAACACACGACGRAATAGGTAGGTGGGTATGGGAATTAACTTACTTAGAGTCCTTAACAATAAAATTCTATTTAAATTGCAAAGCGGAGTCCCTCGACCACTCTTAATGTCAATGTGCTCGAAAATGACCTAATTATGATTACAAAAAGAAATTTCATTTAACACGATTGTCTAAGCTTAAAACATTTAATGCTTATCCTATGAACGTCATTTGCCAATTTTAATTCGTATTTAATTCCCACATCGCTAAACTATCACATTCTTAAAGGTACAACTTATTTTGTAGCTTTTTACCCCTCTCAATAATTGATAATGGTAATACCAAAAACAATACATTTCTAAGTCAAAATACATTCTTCATACAAATTAAACTCATTCTTAGATCGGGTATTAAACCTAATTTATGTTCTCCCACAACTTCACTATAGAACATAATTACATGGGTCATTGAATTTCTAAAATTGAATAACAATATTTTCACCTTAAAATTGACAAACTCTAATTGTCGCGGAAGCTGCATTGCACCCTGGGCATGCTCTCAGGCAGCGCGCACGCAACAGCCCTGGTCACGCACAGTCACCTGGGCGTCTGGGTGCCTGGTCGCCTGGCCGTCGAGGCGCTCGGTCGTCGGGGCACCTGATGGCCTAGGCGCCTGGGCGCTAGTTGCTGGGCGTTTGATGGCCCAACAATTATCTTAAACAGATCTGTTTCTGGTAAGACTTTCAGCACCGAAGTTGCAAATCCAGAGAGATCAAGTCAGTGAATAGCTTCTCAAGCTGATCAGCTACCAACCATAACAAACTCCAGTCTAAAAGAAACCTTGAAGCAACTTTGGTCAAGTCGCTGAGCAAACCGGGTGGCCATCAGATAGAGCAAGACAACGACAAGCAGATGTAGGAGAGAAGAGATTACGATCGCGAACTCGTGCAAACCATGAGATTGCATGTAGATCTTGGTGCTGAGCAAGGTTTTGACAACACAGCAACGAACCAAACGGTAACTCTTGAGTAGCATGACCGGCAAGCTCGGAGTAGATTGACCACCAGGATGTGCGACTTTGGGCGAAGAACGAATCCTAGTCGACTGAGTTTGTTCAAGTCGTGTACAGCAGGGAACTAAAAACTAGATCTGATCTAGAGATGCAGCGATCTCGAGTGGATCTGGGCTATGGGCGGCCAGCGAGCGTGCTTGAACACTGGCAAGTGGAGGCGATGATGATCGGTGCAGTATCGACAGAGGGAAAAAAGAGGCAGTGCAAGTAGCAGGTAGGGTTTGGGAGAAAAGGTGTAGATGGCGTTAAGACGATTTAGGTTTTTTTTTGTAAGGTTTGAGCATCCCCATTCCATAGCCAACCCAATCCAATAAATTAAATTCTACCGGCTTTCCTTTTGGTAAAAATCTAGTTTCCAAATGAGAAATAAATAAGTATAACAAGTCGAGCCACTACCTAACTAAAAACCCTAATTCGATTAACACGATAATTTCATACTTAATTAAATGTACAATTAGAAAATTGATCAAATAGAAAATTATCAAACCCTAGTTGGCACACAATCATCCGATCATACAAAATTCATAAAAAGTAATATCCCGGGTATTACAATTACTATCTTGATATTGTTCTTTTCTAAATTTATAGTTCTTGGAGCTGAAACTTTTTGTTCTTTCTTGTTTTTGATTTGTTTCTTTGATTCTTGTGGACTTTAAAAAAAATTGAGCAAAAGAAAAAAAAGCCAGTGCCAATCTTATTTATTGTTCCTTAGTTCATCTATATCTCATTATTCTTGCTACATTAGTTCTTGGATTGCTTCAAGTGATCTAGTTGTTAGTCTGAATCTCCACTTGTGGTAAAACTATTTGTTAAGTTCAAAATGGTRGGACTATCTATGAGGGTTGAATGCAAACATGAGGGTTGAGAGATTCATTCTTGAGTGTTAACACATGAGGGAGTGCTTGGGAGTTTTTTTTTTTTTTATTACTAACCATTTTTACAGTTACCATAAACATGTCTCAAGGGGAACAACTTTCTAAACTTTCTTATGAGGCCTTAATTTTTGAGACAATGAAGCAAATGGATACAAATTTTGAAGCTATTCATGAGAGGATGGATAAGATGGATGAAACAAAATAAGGGAGCCACCGCAAAATATTCCCGTTAGACAACATAGAAGTGGACAACAAAAGGAGCAATGGGGAGACGACAAGAATGTTATTGGGAGAAGAAAGATGATTCCTCTACAAACCGAGGAAAAGGAGCAAAAGAAGTGGACAGCAAAAGAAGTAAAAGGAGCAATGGGAGGAGCAAAATGATTCCTTTACAAACCGAGGGAGATTTGGGAGGAATAGAGGGGATCAATTGGGAAGAGATAATGACCTTTTGCACAAAAATTTGAAATTTCCATCTTTCAAAGGGAAGAATGATCCTGAAGCTTACTTGGAGCTGGAAAAGAGGTTGAAAATGGTCTATGATTGCCAAAATTGGAGCTCAAAAAAGTTTAACTCACTGCTACTAAGTTTACTGATTATGCACTAATTGGGTGAGATTAATTGATTAAAAATAGTAGGAATGAGGAGCACCCTATAAAAACTTAGGATGAGATGAAAAGAATCATGAGGAAGTGGCTTATTCCTTGTTATTATCACATGAAGCTATTTAATAAGTTGCAGGGATTGAGTCAGGATTCCAAAACYGTGGATGAATACTTCAAGATATGGAATTGCTATAATTCGRGCTAATGTGGAAGAGGAAAACAAGGCAACTATGGCAAGATTTTTGCATGGACTGAACCCTGAAATTGTTGGCGTGGTTGAAATGCAGCAGTATGTGGAGCTAACAGACTGGTCCATCAAGCAATTAAGGTTGACTAGCAACTTAAAATGAAAAAATTCAGCAACAAGAGGCTTCCAATATGTAGCAAATAATGGCTGGAAATCAACCTAAATGTGCATATTTTAGTTCTTCTAAGCCTAAAACTTATGTTTCAAAGGATGCTAAACAAGTTGCTGCTCCAAAGCAAGGTAAATATGAACTTTCTACCTCAAGATATCGTGATATTAAATGTTTTAAATGTCAAGGTAGGAGACGCATAGCCAGCCAATGCCCCAACAAAAGGTCTATGATGATGGATGCTAATGGAAAAATAAAAAATGATGCTGACGATGATGCCTATGGTGATATACTAGCATTTGAGGGATGACTTGATGATGAGTTACCTGTTAATAGGGATTGTTTGGTTGAAATGAGGGTCCTTACTGCACAAGTCAAAGATGACAAAAATAATCTAAGGGAAAATCTGTTCCAAACTCGTGCCTTCGTTAAGAACAAAGTATGCAACCTTATCATTGATGGTGGAAGCTGTGCATATGTTACTAGCATAAAGATGGTGGAGAAGCTAGACATAGCTACTTCAAGACAACTGCGACCTTATGATCTTTAATGGTTAAATAATTGTGGAGAAGTTAAGGTAACTAAGCAAGTGTTGGTTCGATTTTCCATTGGTAGATATGAGGATGATRTGCTTTGTGATCTTGTATCTATGCAAGCTTGCAACATTCTCTTGGTCAGGCCTTGGCAGTTTGATAGGAGGGTAGCTCATGATGAGTTTACAAAAAAAAATATTCTTTTGTATTAAAAAATAGAACCATTTCTCTTGCACCATTAACCCCTTAAAAGATCCTCGAACATCAATTAAAAAAGCAGCAAAAAGATGAACAAAGAAAAAGTTCAATGAGATAGGGCAATAAAAGAKAGGTCAAGAGAAGAAGTAACACTTGAGAGGAAGAGGGAGAGGTCGAGAGAAAGAAATTGAGAGAGAGAAGGCTAAGAGTGGAAAAGAAAATGAGAGAAAAGAAATGAGATAAATAGAAAGAAAGGAGAGGGAAAATTCAGYTGTTTAGCTATAAAAAGTGAAGATTAAGAGAGATTTATTTTCTCACCAGCCCCTTATCGTACTTTTGTACAAGAAGGCTTATTGTCTTTCTACTAATGAGTTGAATTATAAATTTCCGAGCAAAATTATTTCCCATTTGTAGGAATTTGAAGATGTATTCCCCGAAGAAATGTCACCTAGATTGCCATCTATAAGGGGAATTAAACATCAAATTAACTTCATACATGGAGCAACAATCCCAAACCAAGCAGCCTATAGAAGTAATCCTGAGGAGACAAAGGAGCTTTAAAGGCAAGTGTAAGAACTTATGGAAATGGGTTATGTTCGTGAAAGTATGAGTCCTTGTGCTATTCCTATTATTCTTGTTCCAAAGAAAGATGGTTCTTGAAGGATGTGCATTGATTGTAGGGGCAGTTAATAATATAACAGTTAAATATCCTCATCCTATTCCTAGCTTAGATTATATGCTTGATGAATTTCATGATCTTGTGTATCTTCTAAAATTGAGCTTAGAAATGGATATCATCAAATTTGGATGAAAGGAGGTAATAAATGGAAAATCTTTTAAGACTAAGAATGTTTATATGAACGGTCAGTTATGCCGACTAACAAATGCACCTAGTACTTTCATGAGGCTAATGAACCATGTCTTTCGTGCTTTTATTGGGAATTTTTTTGTTGTTTATTTTAAAGATATTCTTATATATAGCAAGACTTTTGATGCACATCTTGAACATCTAAAGTTGGTTTTTGAAGTTCTAAGGAAAGAAATATTGTTTGGAAACTTAAAGAAATGCATATTTTGTTTGGATAAACTTGTTGTTCTTGGTTTGCTTGTAAGTGCTCAAGGTATTGAGGTTAATAATGGGACGGTAAGAGCCATTCAAGAGTGGTCTACACCTACTTCAATTAGTCAAATAAGAAGCTTTCATGTTTTAGCTAGCTTTCTTCATCATTTTTTTAAAAATTTCAGCATTGTTGCAGCCCCATTAACTGAAGTTATTAAGAAGGATGTTCCATTTAAGTGGGGTAAAGAACAAGAAAAGGCTTTTGATCTCATGAAGTAAAAACTAACTTTTGCTCCTTTACTAGCTTCATCTAACTTTTCTAAAACTTTTGAGATTGAGTGTGATGCTTCAGGCATAGGTATTGGAGGAATTTTGATGCAATAAGGTCATCCAATTGCTTATTATAGTGAGACATTTGGAGAGGCAGCCTTGAACTTTCCAACTTATGACAAGGAATTGTATGCTTTGGTTAGAATCTTGGAAACTTGGCAGCATTGGATATGACCTAAAGAGTTTGTAATTCATATGGATCATGCATCTTTGAATCATTTAAAGGGACAGCATAAGTTAAGTAGGAGACATGCTAAATGGGTTGAATTSATGGAAATGTTTCCTTATGTGATCAAGTATAAACAAGGTAAGAAAAATATCATTGTTCATGCTTTATCTTGCAGGCATACTTTATTAATGACCCTCGATGCTACGCTTCCTAGTTTTGAGTATGTTAAGGATTTAGAATTCTTTAGATTCTGAATTTTCTGATATCTTCACAAATTCTTCTAAAGGAGCTTTTGAGAAATTTTACTTGTTTGATGGATTTTTGTATAGAGAAAGCAAGTTGGGTATTCCTTCTTCTATGCGTGACTTACTTGTTAAGGAGGGACATGCTAGAGGACTAATGAGACATTTTGGAATTTCTAAAACTCTTGATATCTTAAATGAGCACATTTGTTGGCCACATATGAGGAAGGATGTTGAAAAGATTTTTCTAAATGCATTAATTGTTAAAAAAAAAAAAAAAAAGCTAAGTCTAGATTACAACCTCATGGACTTTATACACCACTCCCCGTTCCTAGTTCCCCTTGGACTGATATTTCTAAGGATTTTGTATTAGATTGCAAGAACTAAGAGGGGAGGAGATTCTGTGTTTGCTTTGTTGATAGGTTTTCACAGATGGCTCATTTCATTTCATGTCATAAATCTGATGATGGATGCATCTAATATTGCTAATTTATTTTTTAAGGAAGTTGTTAGATTGCATGGCATGACTAGAACTGTTGATTTTGATAGGAATACTAAGCTTTCCAGTTACTTTTGAAAAAATGTAGGGTAAGTTGGGTACGAAGTTGTTGTTTTCTATTATTTATCATCCACAAATTGATGGACAAACTGAAGTTGTAAATAGAACTTCAATAACATTGTTGCGTTCCACCATTAAAAAGAACTTGAAAACTTGGGAAGATTGTCTACCACACATTCAATTTGCTTCATAATAAAAGTGTTCATTCCACTACTAATTATTCACCTTTTGAGATTGTCAATGGTTTTAATCCCTTAACTCCATTAGCTATAAATAAGCAAGTGAACTTAGATGGCAAAGAAAAGGCTGAATTTTTTCGGAAGGTTCATGAGAAAGCACAACTAAACATTGAAAAGAAAACTCAACAATACATCAAACAAGCAAATAATGGAAGGAAGAAAGCTATTTTTGAGCCTAGTGATTGGGATTGGATTCTTATGCAGAAAGAAAGGTTCTTGGGCAAAGGAAATCAAAGTTATTACCAAGAGGAGATGGACCGTTCCAATTATGGAAAGGATTAATGATAACGCATACAAATTGGAGTTAGCTACATTACATATTTCTGATTTAACTCCTTTTGATGTAGGTGATGATTTGAGGACAAATCCTTTTCAAGAGGGCGAGAATGATGAAGGTGAAGTCACAAAGGAGGCTCAAGAAGCTGAAAATTTGTTCAAGTCCAAAGAAAGGTGGTGAGGGGCAGCTTGTTCTGACTTGTTAAGTCTTCCTAAAGGCTCAATTACAAGGGTAAGGGCCAAGAGATTTAAATAGGGTTTAAATGGACTTATTATTGAAGAAATTTCATGTTTAGAAAGGCCCAAAATAAGTCCAAGTCAAGTTGGAGGCCAAACAATCAACTATCTTGAAGTTCTAATTCTTGGAGACAAAATTGAAGTAAACAATGAGTACTCTCCATTGAAGGGGCATGATTTCTTGGAGGATTTTGAAGATTTTTGAAGGTTTTCCATCATAAAAAAGGATTTGGCAAGTTGCTAAAAGTATAAGGATGATTCTTTATTTTTTAGGAAAGTTAGTTACTATTTCTTTCCTATTTTTGYGGCACATGTTCCTTATCCTTGATAAACTTGGAAAACATTTTTTAATATGATAATTTAGGGTTTTTGAGCCCTTTTATGTCATACACACCACATTATTAGTGTGTGTGCTGTCCTAACTTTAGCTTTCCAAGTTTTTGTTGGTTTTCTTCAATTGCTAGTTAGTTTCTTTCCTACTTTTTCTAGGATTTGACTATTATAAATACCTGTCATCCAAGACTTTGTAAACATTATGAGATGTCAAATTACTAATGATATTTTGAGCATTCTACTTCAGCTTCTAGGTAACACTTGGACTAAATGTGGTGTCTTTCTTGTAGTCTTGGTTCTTATCTTTCTAGGCAAAGGGTCAAGGCTCAACAAACTTGTTTCATAATGGTTCTTAGGGTTTGTTTTGTTTGTTGATGGGTTTCAATCTATGGGTTAGGACAGGTTCACATCATATGGGTAATTTGTAGTAAATTTTGAAAGTAATTATAAAAGTAAAGACAAAAAGCACTGATAAATTAAAATAAAATAATAGAAAGCAGTATAAGTTAAGTCAGTGAAAGAAAGTAAAAGTTAGAGTTAGTTCTAAATTAAAATAAAAGTCAGTGAAGATTCAAAAGATGTGTAACACCCCCAGTTTAGGAACAGTCCTAACCCAGGAATATTACGTCGTTCCGTTCAAAAATAAAAATTTATCTATTTATAAGCCACCATTCGTTTAAAAGTAAATACAGCGGAAGGCTTTTACACTATTCAAAAACAATATCATCAAAAACCTCATAATTTAAAAATAACTTAAAAAAGTAAATTTCATTATATACATAAGTAGAAACCAGTTTCTGGGTATTAAAGTTCGCCCACAAGCGACCTCCTCTCCACATCTAGTCACATATCATCTGTAATAACATGTAAGAAATAGGAATGAGCTAAAAAGCTCAGTAAGTAATCTCATGCATGAATGCGTGAATATGTCCTACATGTGACATTTCAAAAATTTTTCTCTTTTARTTGTAAAAACTTTCCATAACTTTCTCTTTTCAAAATTTCTTTACATCATTCCCTTCAACATTCACTTACATTGAAAACTTTCCATTCCTTTCGTTCGTTCGTGAGCT
>MEJB01000086.1:484761-520509 GCA_001752375.1 Rhazya stricta
GTAGGAGACAGCTTTCCTGCGCCATGTCCCCCAACCCCAACGCCCATTTTCCCACTCGACACTTTTAGCTGTAGAGTAATACACTCTGTTTGTCGAAAACTTTACATTCTAAGAACTTTACCCCTGTTTTCTCATATGTCACATTTTCTAACCGTTGCACCTTCTTGACAGTCGTCAACGACATCATACCACAAGTCTGCCGACTCGAGTAAGCGTTCTAACTACTGATGACTCATTGCTATAAACGCATACAAGTATGTACACAATCCCTAACCACTTCACAATAATTAATACATGATAAAATTAAAGACTATTATACAATTCACAGCATCAAATCTACAGTAACCACAAGCTAGTTACTAAACACCAAAAATTCAACATAATCATTACCACCACTCTCCAGCATATCAAACATAAAAAAACACAATTACAAGTCAATTAAGGGCAAATTCATTCTCATGTAAACAATAATTAATGAATGAGAGATTACTTACTCGAAATCTTTTACGGACGGTTCCTATTCAAGTTGGAAGTGAAATCCTCCAACGATCTCTCCACCGTAGAATACCCTCCACCTACTACCTAGTGATCCCCACCACAAACGGAAGATCCTACCTCAGTTTAGAAGAATTACTTCTCCTTTCAAGTGTTATAGAATTCATCATCCACAATCGTTAACCTTTGTCCATAAACTCGCTCGCACTCTCAACTATCGTTATAAATCACGGTATACAGTTCAACTAATCTTCATATTCGTGGTAAACGATAAACACCATAACATTACCCCACGCATTCCTTACACATCGTCAAACTACCACCATCTCTTATTATGATAAAGTTTGTACTAAATTACTTATTCTCAACCTGCTAACACTTCTCGCTTTCTACACCTTACAACATCCAGTACCTATCCCACGCCCGGATCGAGACCTGAACGTGCCGATTCAAGAGGACGCGCACATGGTCTCGGCGTTTGGCGCCGAATACGGGCACGTGAACGTTCGGGGCGTCCGTGACTCATGGCGCACTAGGGAATGACAGACATTTAGAGGGGCGACACCCTGGGCATAGCGCAACATACGGGCGCCCTGAAGGCTTACCTCGACTGCCGCCCTCGCTCCCATATGATATCGGTTTTCTGGCAACTACTCACAAACCTTGTGCCCGCCTATCAAACACTGGACCAAAGTTGAACTCCTCAAACCGCTCAACACCCATGACCCTTTGTCGGACCATCCAGCGACTGGCTGATCGGTTCAGAGACACACCCTCACAACGACGATGACGCACAACAACAACGACAGTAAAACCCGGTCACATTGAATACGACACGCGACACAGAAAATAGGGCGAGAAGCTGGCGGACTAACAGCCCCGCACCACCATGAGAGTGGAAATATCTCGTCGAGATTGATGAACGAAGGCACAAAGAAGACACACTATATGAACCCAGAGACTCGGCTCGCCCTCCCACAAGAGCAGACACCCAACGTCCAACGCCACACAGAGGCGACAAAGGCAACGCACGCAACCCGCGTACACCCGGCTACTGACCAAGCAGAAAAACAATTGAGGCAGTAGGAAGAAAACCCCAATAATGCGAGTGAATCTGTGCACCGCGGCGCCCAATAACCACCGGGACATCGCCCAACAATAACGCACGAAATACAACAGACGTGACAAGATTCTATGAGTCATAAATTCGCAATATCCGGTCCGCGACATCGCCGCAAAGGAGACAGAACCAAGGGAAACAGAGCTGGCTTACTGGTAGTCGTGCGAGACGAGACCTTGTCAACTACGGCCAACAACAGCAGAATCACATGCGTCCCTCCAAGCGTGCGACGGGATTCGCCCCAACTAGAAAGATGACGGTTCTCCGACGCCCGATCTGATCGTCTCCTCCACATAGAATTCCGAATGCGGCCAAACGAAAAATAGCATACGGCGTGTGAAAAGCAGAGCAAAGACCCCACAAAAAAACCCAGGGCGACGAGACGTGCTACGAAGTCGCCGGTTACACAGCAAAAAAAAAACCAATATAAAGAGCAGCTGCCGCGCACTGGCCGGCAGAAGGAGATGATACGGTATCTCAAACAGCACGAACGCGTGAGGTGCGGTCACTCCCCGCCGGGACACGAGAAGACAAGAGATGAACGAGGAGAGAGGCCTCAAAAGACAGCCGCGTCGGTAAAGCATCGCAGCCAGAGAGGCGAAGGGGGAAATGGGAGAAGACGCACAGCCAGATGATTAGGGTTTTACTGCTTTTCATTTTATTAATTATTATTATTATTCATTACTTATCTATTCATTTTAGCATCTTAATTATATATATATTTTCTAAATCCTAACTTGAACCCATCGTTGGAATATATATATAATCGAACCAAACATGTATTTACCACACTACTTAAAGTTTCCTCTATCCATTAAAGGTTTTCACTTCCGGCTACACCCGCGCGCATTATTACATAACTATAAGTCTATACACAGTATTAGCCCAACCGATCGTACAACTAGTCACCACTCTAGCTGCACAACCATTTCCCTCACAATTAAAAATCACAACCCGATTTTCTAAAGGAAAAATTGCCGGGCGGTTGTTACAAATACTCCACCCCATAAAAACAAATTTCGTCCTTCGAAATTTAGTAGCTCAGCGAAGCCAAGTATAGGGGTAATTTATCCCGCAATTTCCTCCTTCTTTGCGTTCCCAGTAGGCCTGCCTCAACTGTATGATTCCTCCAGAGGACCTTCACTAACGGTTTCACCTTCCTCTTCCAATACTTTCTGCTCGTTTTCCAGTATTACCACAGGCAATCTCTTCATAAGACAAGTTCTCGCGAAGATTCAATGCTTCATAACTGAGAATGTGGGAGGGRTCCGGAACATATTTCCGGAGCATGGAAACATGAAATACATCATGTACACCTAATAGGGTTGGTGGTAACAAAATCCGATAGGCTGAGTTGCCCACCCTTTTGAGGATCTCAAAAGGTCCAACGAAACGAGGGCTTAACTTCCCCTTCATTCCAAACCTCATAATTCCCTTCATAGGTGCTACCTTTAAGAAGACCTTGTTCCCTACCTCAAATTCCAACTGCTTCCTCCTCCTATTTGCATAACTCTTTTGTCTACTCTAAGCAGTTCTCATCCGTTGACGAATCCTTTCGACTACCTCTGCGGTGTGCTGCATTATCTGGAGACCCAACAATTTACTCTCACCCACTTCATTCCCGTGATCTGGCGTCCGACACTTTCTTCCGTAAAGCGCTTCATAAGGGGCCATACCAATGGTAGCCTGATAGCTATTGTTGTAYGAAAATTCCACCAACGGAAGGAATTCATCCTAAGTTCCTCGGAAGTCAATCACACAAGCCCTCAACATATCCTCTAGAATCTGATTTGTCCTCTCGGTCTGTCTATCAGTTTGTGGGTGAAAAGTAGTACTAAAATTTAGTCGTGTACCCATAGCCTTGTGCAAACTCTTCCCAAAATGTAGAAGTGAACCTTGGGTCACGATCGGACACAATAGATAGTGGGACTCCGTGTAGCCTGACAATCTTAGCCACATACAACTTTGCATATTTTTTTCATGCTATAAGTAGTCTTAACTGGCAGAAAGTGTGCTGACTTCGTAAGACGATCCACAATTACCCAGATAGCATTATAGCCCTTTTTTCRTCCTAGGCAACCCAACTATGAAATCCATGCCAATGTGTTTCCATTTCCATTCTGGGATCATAACGGGTTGCAGGAGACCAGAGAGTCGTTGATGTTCAGACTTTACTTGTTGGCAGGTGAGACATCGCTGAACAAACTTCGCTACATCACGGCTCATGCTAACCCACCAGAAATGCTTCCTCAAATCTCGGTACATCTTTGTACTTCCTGGGTGGACTGAATAGGGTGTACTGTGAGCTTCTCTCAAAATTTCTTCCTTTAAACCCTTATCATTCGAAACCACAAGTCTGTCGCCATACCGCAAGGCTCCATCAACTGTGATTACGAAGTCTGAACGTTTCTTGTCCGCAACTTCAGTATGCCATTTCAACAATAGGGGGTCCTCCATCTGTGCATCCTTAATTCTTTCAAGAAGAATGGGTGTAAGAGTCATATTCGCTGCATAACTTGATAAGTCTTGCGACACCATTTTCAAGTCGAGCTTCCAAATCTCTGCCCCCAACGGTTTTTCACAGACTCATAAAGTAGCTACGGCTCCATGATTCAACCTGCTAAGTGCATCAGCCACTACATTAGTCTTACCCGGATGATAGTTTATCACGCAATCATAGTCTTTCACGAGTTCCAACCATCATCGTTGCCTCATATTCAGCTCCTTCTAGGTGAAGAAGTATTTGAGACACTTATGGTCGGTGAAAATCTTGCAGCTTGTTCCATACAAGTAATGCCTCCAAATCTTCAACGCAAATACAACGGCAGCCAATTCCAAATCATGCGTTGGATAGTTCTTCTCATACTCCTTCAATTGTCTTGAAGCATGAGCAATCACCTTACCATGTTGCATCAAGACACAACCCAAACCTTTCATTGAGGCATCACTATAAATTACGAATCCTTTACAACCTTGTGGAATGGTCGAGACGGGAGTAGATGTCAGCCGTTTCTTCAACTCTTCAAAGCTACGCTCACAATCCTCATTCCACAGAAATCTCATGTCCTTTTTGGTCAACTGGGTCAAAGGAGAAGCAATTTTGGAAAATCCTTCCACGATCTCCAATAGTAACCAGCTAACTCAAGGAAACGACGAACCTCTCCAACGTTGGTCGGTGTCGACTATCGTTGAACCATTTCAATTTACTTGGATCCATCGCAATGCCTTCCTTGGACACAATATGTCCTAGAAATGGCACGCTATCAAGTCAGAATTCACATGTCTTGAACTTCGCAAAGAGTTCCTCGAATCTAAGAATTTAAAGTACTTCCTCAAATGTTCTTCATGCTCTTCCTTGGATTGGGAGTACACCAATATATCGTCGATGAATACTATGAAGAACTGATCTACATATTCCTTGAAGATTCGATTCATTAAATCTATAAATGTAACTGGTGCATTGGACAACCCGTATAACATTACCATAAATTCGTAGTGCCCATACCGAGTCTGAAATGCTGTCTTAGGAATGTCCTCATTTCGAACCCTCAACTGATGATAGTCAGACCGTATGTCAATCTTGGAGAATATCCCGCTCCTTGGAATTGAACAAATAGATCATCGATTATGGTATTTATTCCTTATCGTCACCTTATTTAACTTTCTGTAGTCTATGCATAATTTCATCGATTCATCCTCTTTCTTCACGACAGTACAAGTGTACCCCATTGTGAAAATTAGGTACATGATCATTAATTCTACTAGTATGACTAGTTTTCCAACTACATATCAAAATATTCTTGAAATATTAAGAGAATACTAGATACCCCATGGTATTTTAACTTTCCGGCAATAGTTCATATTTTGACCTTTTTATAATTCTAGAAGATCCACAAACCAAATTTTATATTGATAAGCTTACATACATCATCACATTCTTAAATTGCGCTAGATTCAACCTACCACATTTATTCCAATGAATTCTAATTCCTTTCCTCAAAACATCTTAATTTCCTCAATCACAATTAAAAATTAGATCAACTTCTTAAAGAAGAAATTTAACAATCTCCAAACAAAATAAGAATTCAATACAATGATCTTCTCGTCAAAACCAAAGCCATCAAAAGCCAAAAATCGAAACCTTATAGTCTGAAATCAAATCATAAATTTATTCCTAATTCCCTTCAACATCTCGGAATCTAAACGACATAGCATTTACTTCTCCTCGTGCCAAATATTTTGTTTAAAGAACTATACCATCCAATATTAAACCTACTCAAATTGATCGACAAATTCCTTGAGCATTGTCAAAAGAATTTCAATATCTTACTTGTCACATATTATCCATCAACCCAACAATCATCTTATGACTGCCAATAATTTTCTCAACAAGACATTCTCACATCTTAAGTGTTCAAACATTACCCTAACATAACTTAAGTATCCCAATTCTCGACAATTAATTTCCTTCAAGGACTTTATTCTACAACACTTTAAACATCACAATCCTAGCAAAATTTTCCTTCAGGAACTTTAGTATACAACTCTTTCTCCTAAATTTGGCATCACATCTACATTCATTATACCATGCTCATCGATAGGCAAGAAACAACATTTACTATCTCATTTAAGTATTACGAATAAAATGAAATGTCTCTTGTCTAAATGAATCTTCAAGATTCTCAACATTATCCGTCATTCCCCATTCAAAGCAAAACCAAGACATATCACAATACTTAACGTTCAACTCATTTAAAAATTTAAGTCGAAATACCAATTTAACACATAACATACAACTCATTTAAGAATCTAAATCAAAATAAAAACTCAACAATTCATATTCAATTCATTTGAGAGATTAAGTCCAAATATGACTTAACTCTCAACATATGGCTCATTCGAGAATCAGATTAAAACTCAATAGATAATATCCAACTCGTTTGAGTATCTTAACCAAAATAGAAACTCAACATTCGGCATTTAGCCCATTCGAGAGTTCAAATCACAATAGAACTTAACATTTAACATTCAACTTATTCAAAAATTTAAATCAAAATACTTACCAGATGGTCCAGAGAGGGAACTTGTGGGACAACTTGATACCCATATACTTTGCAAAAATTTCATAAATCGTTTTCTTTTCAAGTCTACAAAATCATTTTTAAAAACTCTGGCTCTGATACCAAAACTATAACACCCCCAGTTTAGGAACAGTCCTAACCCTGGAATATTACGTCGTTCCGTTCGAAAATAAAAATTTATCTATTTATAAGCCACCAGTTGTTTAAAAGTAAATACAGCGGAAGGCTTTTACACTATTTAAAAACAACATCATCAAAAACCTCATAATTTAAAAACAACTTCAAAAAGTAAATTTCATTATATACATAAAGTAGATCCAAGTTTCTGGGTATTAAAAGTTCGCCCACAAGCGACCTCCTCTCCCCATCTAGTCACATTATCATCTGCAAATAACATGTATAAGAAACAGAATGAGCTAAAAAAGCTCAGTAAAGTAATCTCATGCATGGAATGCGTGAAAATGTGCTTCTACATGTGACATTTCAAACTTTTCTCTTTTAATTGTTAATATAACTTCATCAACTTTTTTTCCAATTTTTTTACATTTCATTCCCTTCAACATTCACATATTTATTAACTTTCATTTCTATTCTTCATTCTGTTTCTTGTGAGCTCAATGAGTGTATTAGCCTAGCACTCATATGCTATGTTCTTGCAGTGTGTGAGCACCTTTTTATTTGGGAACCGATTCCATTTTCTATACCGGTTAGAACTGCATAGGCGGTTAAATTTTCATTCTTTTAACTTTATTCTTTTAACTTTCATTCTTTTCTTCATACCTACCCTCCAAAGAGGGTTAGGTCTGGGTCTGTTCGGTCCCCCCTGCTTCTTTTCCCACTCACACCTTTTGCTGGCTAGTATAACACTCTTTTCACGAGAACTTTACAGTTTCAAAACTTTACCCTTTTTCTCAAATTTCATTTTTCTAACATTCACTTCCTAAATGCAGTGACAGGCTGATGCCAAGAATGCAATGTAAACTATCTAACTATATGCTCATGATATGGAACGTGCTTTACAATGGATGTACGCATGTAACATTCAATAAATTAAATACGCATGATATAATTCACATAAGCAATTCTTGCCTGAGTACAAGAGTATTACTAAATACAAAATAACTTCATTCACCATTCACACATATCACTAAAAACACATTACATCATAGGGCATTCAATTCTTCATGCAGTATATAATATTATGAAATGAGAGATTACATACTCAAATCTTTTACAAGCTGAGGTTCGTTTCAGTGGATAGTGGAACTCCTTCAACTGATCTTACGTAGATCCTCGGAGATAACCTAGTAGATCACACCAAAAGGATGATCTACTCAGTTTCGATTATTTCAACTTTAAGTGTTATGCGTTATTCACAGAATTGTTCTTTTCATACTGTGCCGCATTTCGATTTTCACGGTACAGTTCGACGGGTTTTTGTAGTAACTTGGGAGTGGCACCTGGTTTAAAATGTGAGTTTACTTCTATCATTTTGTCCTTTTTTATTTTGGGGATTTTAACTTAAAAGAACGCTGTTTTAAGTTTTCCATCTTTTTATTTTTTTATTTTCAGCTTTTTATCCTTAGTATATATTTTTTCTTTATTTTAGTAGATTTTTAATAGCATAGATTTAGTTTAATACTCGAAATCTTTTTACGTGGGACGGTTCCTATTCAAGTTAGGAAGTGAATACTCCAACGCTTTTCTCGTAGATTCCTCGAGATAACCTAGTAGATCACCAAAAAGTTATGATCTACTCAGTTTTCGATTATATTTTCAACTTTTAAGTTGTTATGCGGATTAATTCCACAATGGTTCTTTTGTCATGAGTTGCGCTTTCGTTTTTCACGGTACAGTCGATTCTTAATTCGGTGTAAATCCTACTTAATTACGTTCTTTCCTCGGTATTCACTCTTTATTTGTAAGTTGTACTTTTACTATTTACATTTGCTAATCACTTCGCTTGTAACCCTTACAACATTTCAGATATCGCGAAATCTGACTCTGTAGCGTGCGTTTCAAGCGACAGCGCACAATGGCTTCTGGACGTTTGGCCGTCGGTGCGCCTGAGCGTCGCGGCCCGAAAGTCGGCGTCCTAGCGAACTGGGCGCCGCTGGGCGTCACTCACTGGACGCCTGGGCGTCGGTGGTGATTGTCACTGCGACGCCTGGCGTCGCACTGTGAGGGGTTGTGGCGCTCTGGCGTAGCCATGTGCACTGTGCTTGTTGGCGCCTGGTGATTGTTGGTTTGCACGCTGTGCCGGCCCTCACTCTTGTCCAGGAATAGTCTCAGCCGGTCACCATGGTTTGTCGGTATTTCGGCCCGACTGGTTGACGGTAAGGAGCCTTAACCGGTCGGACACGGCAGCAGAGATAGAGGCCATTCGAACGGGCATACTTGTAAGGTTCTCCTTTTGTTTTTTGGAGGGGAGGATTTCGATCGAGCAGAGGAAGAACACTGCGCTAGCTCTGGTTGCACCGAATGTGCGGTAGTCGACGGCGCGTCTTCAAACGCAAGAGGGTCGGCGCTCTAGTGTAGTCTGCTCTGCTTCTGTCAAACAGAAAACGTTTGAAGCAGAGGAAAGAAAGCATATGACGGCGGTGGATTCTGGCGACTGCATTCGCGCAGATCTGTCATGTCGAACCAACGATAGCAACAATAGATCTGGGTGCTTAATCGTACCAGAATCGGGTCGTGTCGGAAAGGAAAGAAGAAGAAGAAGAAAATCGTTGGGCTTCGGTGAGAGTCGACGGCGTTGGTCAAGTCACAAGGGGTCGCGCGCTGACGAGGAACGCTTGCGGAAAATGCAAGGCACGACTACGATTTCTGAGCCTGTGTTGGTCGTGTTAGCGAGGATGTAGCAGCGGCGTTATTGGTGCGCTGGGTACAGGAAAGGGAAGGAAATGGGATGCGGTTTGATTAGCTGAAGTTGGAGGGTTACGGCGCGGCAGCCTGATGGTATGGATACAACGAGGCGAAGATAGAAGGACGGTAGCACGCTGTCTTTAGGGTTTGCTACCTCTTTTTCTTATTTTTCTTTATTATTACTACTATTATTATTAATATTATTATGCTTTATTTATTTTATTTTTGTTTATGTTATTTTTAAACAGTTGACCCGTTGGAATTATTTACTTCAGATTTAACTAAACCCGTAATTTACATATAATGGTTTCATTTCCGTTAAAGGTTCAACTTCCAACTAACCGAGTAAATAGACTTATAAGCCAAACCGTTAGCCAACGATTACATGCCCAATCTAGCTGGCACACATTTTACATAAAATCAACGGATTTAGTAAAGGAAAATTCGGGGTGTTACAAGATGTCTCACACGAAACCACTTAATTTGCAAATGTAGGAAATTTAAGGAGACTTAACCATATATCTATGGCAATCTTCACAACAGTTCCTCAATATTGTGTGATCTTACCTTTGTAAAATAAGTATCCTCATCTCTACTAAGTTTTTGAATGTTGTGTCATGAGTTACTTAGAGATTAGAGACTTTTGTTCCTTAAGCTCTTAGTAACTACTCTTGTAGATTTGACTTAGCACAATAACCATATATCAATTGTAACGACACTTAGTTACGTTTTTTGTATTATCGAGTTCCAGAAAAGGTATGGTTAGCTTTTGACTTCCTCAACTACTAATGGATCCTTTTTAAGTCTAAAAAGATTTTACTCACTAAATAACAACTCAAAATCTTAGATATTCGGATTTGTCAAGCCTTACAATATTAGGATTAAAATTTAAGGAAACAAACCCGATGAAGAATACTCAAAAACCAATGTAGAACTTTTTGTAACCTTGCCAACACATATAAACTCAAGAATTTGTTGATTGAAATGCAAATAAATTACAACTAAGAAAAGGATGACTGTCATCTATCCTCTCTAATCTAAGATTAACACAATAAAGCTTAATCTAAAGATGGGTTCTTTTGTTGAAGGAGACCCTAACTAACTATCAATCTTCTAGTCTACCTTCTAATTTAAGAACTTCCTTTTCTCTTTTGTGTTTAGCTGGTTTCTTAAATAGGCGAAAACACTGCTGAATTGGTGATGTTGTAGCTTTCAACACTTCTAATAGCTAGTTGGTGATTCAGTCAGGTTCGCTGCTAGTGTCCATTTTTCGTATTGTGGGCCCCAATATTTCTTCTCTATTTCAGCAATTTGCAGAAGAAATTGAAGTCAACTCCAGTAGGTATACTATGTTTCTTTCATCCTCATTGCTTAATAAATGATGGAGACTTGTATTTTGTCCTTACTCCACATTTCTCATAGCCTTGACTCAAAAGCTTAGATATTTTAGCATTCTCCCTTATTCTATAAACATCCTCTAAGATCAAGCTTTTTAGTGATAATATAGCAACTTACAGACCATTTTCTAAGCTTTGAAAATGCTATCCCTTAACACATCTACAATGAGGACAAGTACTACTACTTAGAGCTTAGAACACTAAGATACTAATGTAAAATGGGAAAAAATAGGTTATAAAGATGGGCTATTTTTGTAATGTGTCAATGAGTTAAAGAAAAAAAGCAAAAACAAATAAATAGATAGAAAACTAAAATAGTAATACAAGCTATGCTAGGTTAGACAAGCCACATGGAGTCATTAAATAGCGTTGGTAACTAACATTGTGGCATAAAATTTAGGTAAATTAACAATTTAAACCCATTCGTAGTGCATGTTTAGGACTTTGTAAAGAGGCTTAAACATACATCTACAATGGCCTTCCTTATTGTTCTACTCTTATGAGTTTCTCAATGCACAAGGATAAAGTTCTCTATCTTGTGTGATAATTGTGATGTTGTACCATTTTTCTACTATGGTTCAAGATATTATGTACCTCAACCACACTTCTATGTTAGGTTATCTTGCTACTTTCTTCTGTCTGATACGTGTACAAGAAACACAAGATTAAGTTCCATGCTTTACATACTAAACCTCAATTTCTCAAGAAAACACAACTCGACTAACAACTGTGTAAGGCCTCTTGGTGATTAAACAAGCAGCTTTCTCAAACTATAGGTGAACTTGAAGATGAAATGGAAAATAATAGTAGCAATCATGAGTGAATAAGCTCTTTGGTAACAGTTTAAGAAATCTTATGCAATACCCTCTAGGAGACCAGCCTAGGAACCCCGACAATTAACATAAATGATTACCCAGAAACTCACAAGAAATAAAGACGAAGATTAGATTAGAACTTAAAGGAGAAACTAAGGCCCTTAAACCCTCATCTAGAGACACCACAAAGATTGATCACTCCTTTGATGAGTTGAAATCATGAATTCAATSAAGAACACAAGAAGAACAAAGCTGAAGCTTTTTAGAACTATCTRAATATTCTATTATTCAAAAAATCAAATTACATTTGTTAAGAAACGCTTAGAGCTCCTATTTTCCTAATCCTAATTGAATTTGGGACAACATTAACTAATCCCAATCAAATTCGGCTTATTTAATATATTAACTAAAGTCTTACAAAAATAAACTCCAAAAATAGAAAGGCCCATGAATGAAAATTACATTAACTTTACACTAAAAGCATCAAACGATATAAAAGGCCAATAAACTAATTGCTCGTGCTCTCTAATAGATCTTCCAGATTTGCCCCTTGCTCAAAACAACAAGTATGTGTAGCAACTCRATCTCCATCATTCCCCCTTCCTCGAAAGTATTYGTTCTTGAATCACTTGCATCAAATAAAAATAAATCAGCAACATTAGAAGTTGCAGTAACATTATAATAGTTGCTATGCAAATCGAGCTTGTAGGCGGTGTCATTAATTTTCTCCATGACTTGCTGTAATACTTGAAATTTTTTCCTTTATTAATTTTTGTTTGATTGTGTGAAATTGTGTTCCAACTAGGGTTGGAAATTTTATATGTGATTAATATTTTGAATTACAAGTTTAACAAGTATGAAAAATATTGTGTCTGTTGAATTAGGATCCTTGGTTAGCTAGAGGCGTGACTTGTTGGGCTTATTCGTTTTTCTATCAAAAACTATATTTATATTGAAAGAAAAGCCCGTTGAATTATATTTAAGGATTTGGGTTATGGCCCAAATTAAAAAAAAAAACAAAAGAAGAAAAACTTGAAAACCCTAAGTATTCTTCAACCCACCCTACCCGCCACGGCCCACTCCTAGAAAAAYGCTCACCGTGCTGCTCATCCTCGAAATTCTTCCTTGCCACCCACATGTTGTCTCTTTCTCCCTCTGCTRAGGCCGCCGATCATTGCTGCGTGGTACGCTGCCCARACCTGCAACTAGCCATTGGGTCTAGCTGCTTAGAGGACCCTGCTTGTAATGCCGAATGATAGCCGCTGCATTTCTTCTTCTCTCCTCTTCCTCCTGCTGACACAGCTTCGCCGTCAGAGTTCTAGAGTTGTCGCACAAATCTTATCTTGCCTTGTGGCACGGTTTGGACATCGGACCTGCATGTCACCCACGTAAGGGACCGCTGCCCAAAATTGAAGCTCACTGGTCCTGTTGCTGCCTGGTGAGAGCTCCATGACATCATCTGTGTATGTCACTCAATGGCTYATGAATGTTAGGCCAGGAGAATTCGGGCACCCGGCAGGAGATCGTCCAAATCTGGAGTCCCCCGAATCTGCTGACGATTCCCTCTGCCTATCGCGCTGCTGTTGCCCACTGCCTAAGCTCGTTGAGTTGTGAATCACTGCCGCACCGCTGCTAGAGACACTCTTTGCCGTCCACTATCGCACTTCGCAGATCTGCCTTCATCTTCTTCTTCTTGTTCTCTGCTCGTCCCTATTTGCGCGACGCCACCACCAGACTTCCTCCACCCACACTGCTGCTTCTCAACCAGATTAGGGTAGGACTTCTTGCCTCACCGAAAATTCGCCAGATCTACGCATCTTCTTGCCAGTCTCCRCTGGAGACGGCGACGTCATTCTGGTCGAGGCTTTTTGGAATGCCGAAAACCTTACCGGAATCAAGCCTATTGTAGGTGGGTATAGATTTCTTTTGGTTGGCTGCTCGCCACTTCTGGGAGCGCCCAGCCCCCAGGCGCTGGACGCCCGGGCGTCCGACGCCCAATGCGCAATGCCCAGGCACCCAGACGCCCAAGAATCCAATACCACTCCCGCAACACTTGAACTTTGTGAACTTAAAAGGTGAAAACATTAATATGCGATATTGAAATTTATGACCCATGAAATTATATCCTAAAGTAAAATTGTGGAAGAACGTAGATTAGGTAATACCCAAGCTAAGGAGTTTGTAACCTTAAAAAGACGTGATAATTGGTAATGTGGGGACTAAATATGGATTAATAAATTGGTAAATGACATCCTTGGAATAAAACACTGAAATCTAAGTTGGGACAATTGTACTAAATAGGCTTCCATTCTGTGATCAAAATTAGGTCGTTTCGAGTGCCTTAACGTTGAGAACAGTCGAGGAATTTTACTTTGCAATTCAAATAAGAACCCTATAACATAAAGGACTCCAGGTAAGTAAACTCTCACATTCTCATTAACGTATATGTGCTGTTGTTATTGAATTTGAGTTCTACATAAGTAAATTCTCCCATTTCATTAATGCATGTGAATGGATGTATCTGAATTTCTTAGGTGGATTAATGTGTTGGATATGAGATTCTATGCAAGTAAACCCCCATATCTGCCTATCTTTTTTGTTGTGTGTTATGGTGGTTGTATGGGATTGTGTTATAAAATGTGTTGATTGGTGGAATGTTTTTACGTGTTTCATATCTTCTACCATTATTATGTCGAGTGGCATGTTAATTACAATTGTATGCATTTCATGTCATAGGCATGTAGTTAGTGTTCTAAATCATTCCTGGCATGAGCCATTCATACATTTAGAAAGTGAATGGTTTAGAAAATGAAATTTGGAAAGGGAATGTATTTTATAAATTGTAACGTGTTCACGAAAATGTTAAATTTTTTGGAAAGATGTGTAAACCTAGCCATGAAAGATGTGAGCAAGAAATGGGGCGTGGGAGACTGGCGCACTCGAACCGACCCTCTAGGAGGGCAGTAATGATTCACCTCTGGGAGGTGAAGAGATAAAAGGAAAAGTAAAGGAATGTTAACCGCTTTGCAATTCTACCAGTAGAAATGTAATCGGGTTCCAAAGAACAAATGGTCCACTGTAGCTTGATGGATAGGCGTTACACTCAGTGAGCTCGCGAATGTAATGAAAGATTTTTACAAGTTATACATTTTGAAAGGAAGGATTTTATAAAATGGTTATGAAGTGGAATTGTTTAGAAAGTTATCATTGAAAGGGTGAAATTTTATAATTCATGACATGTAGTGCATGTTCATGCATTCTCGCATGAGGTTTACTTAYTGGGCTTCATAACTCATTCCATTTCTTTCATTTGCATTTCAGATGATGTGTACCCTGAAGTATACTCTAAATAAATTTTAAGAATTAGGATAGTAGTTGACTATTTCTTATTTGATTTAGCTGATTGTATTTTAAATTCTTTTGGGTTCTTCAAGTTTCTGTTTGAATAATTGTTGAGTTGATAAGAGATTTGTTGGAGCACATTTCTCTTTACGTTGGATGTTTAATTGGGTTGGAGTGTATATTGTGAATGGGTATTTGAGAACTTTTGAAATGTATGCAGAGGGTAATTATTGAAATTACAGAGGAAACTCTGTCGAATTTTTTATAAATCTATGACAAGGGTTAAGACTTCTTTTATTTCCTATAGTAGTTAGTTGTTCTATGAGCAAGGTAATGTACTATTCTCAGTTTAGGACAGTTCCTAATTTGGGGGTGTTACACTTAGAACCTTCCATTTCCTCTAGGCTATAACTTAGACCTCCTATGTGTAGGAAAGTGCTCTTTGCCGTCTGCTCCTACACCCAAACTCCATGTTGGAAAATAACCTTCAAACGTCCCTTATTAGCTTGCTTAGCATATTGCTCATTCCTTATTTCAATGTTGGCTGGAACCCTTGCATGCAATTCCTTCACAATATCTGCCTTTTTCTTATTATCATGACTAACAAACTCATCAGATGGCAAAGTTAAAATATCCATAGGAGATAGAGGATTAAAGCCATAAACAACTTCAAAAGGCGAAAAAGAAGAAGTATAATGAACAATCCTATTTTATGCAAATTCAATATGTGGCAAACACTTTCCCACTGTCTGAAATTCCTTCCAATGATTGCATGTAATAAAGTAGAGAGTGTCCTATTAATTGCTTCAGTTTGCTCACCAGTTTGAGTAGGATTTTCTACACTAGAGTATAAGAGCTTAGTCCTCAATTTGTTCCAAAGTTTACACCAAAAATGACTTTGGAACTTAACATCTCTATCACCAAAAATGCATATGCACAACATCTTTAAATTGGTGAACAATATTTGTTGCATCATTGGTCTTAGAACATGAAATAGAATGAGCCATCTTACTAAACCTATCAATGACCACAAATATGCTATATTTACCTGTAATACCCAAGATTTCCTTTTTATGGATTTTTGTTTGATCGTGCGAATCTGTGAGCCAACTAGGGTTCGATAAAATTCTATGTCGTTAATATGTTAATTGTACGCTAATAAGTGCGAAATTATCTTGTTTATCGAATTAGGGCCCTTGGTGGGTTAGAAGCTTGACTTGCTGGGCTTATTCATTTTCATTCAGAAAACTAGATTTTTACCGAAAGAAAGCCCGTTGAATTTAATTTAATGAATTAGATTAGATTTTTACTGAAAAATTTGGGTTAGAGCCCAAGTTAAAAAAAGAAAAAGAAAAAGAAAAATAGAAGAAACCCTAAACCATCTTCTTCCTCCCCATTATGCCGCCGCCGCCCCAAACCCTACCCGCCTCTTTCTTCTTCTCTTCTCACTGCTGTCATCTAGGATTGCTGCTGCCTGTTGATCGCCGTTTATCCTCTTCACATGGCCATTCCTTGCTGATCTGCCATCGCTCGGTTCTCATCTCCATCGMTGCGCTTGAGGTCGTCCAGATCCAAGCCCCGCGACACAGCCTGGCCGTGAGATCCACTGTTCGGTTACTCGCTGTGCCTGAGATCGCTGACCACCTGGTTCGCATTGCTGCAAGCTGCACGCCAAGAGGCTGCCCGGTTCTATTGAGCTAAGCAGACCGCTTCAAGCCTCTTCTCCGGCTTCCCTCTCTCGCTCTCGGGCTTGGATATGTTGTCTATGGTCTGCGCCATCGCCGACCAAGCCGTTCGCCAGAGGCGCATGATCGACACCTCTAGATCTGGTCTGTTGCCATCTTCTTCTTCTTCTCTAAGCGACCGGATCTGCACGACACCAACCAGATATTTGCCAGATTTGCTGTTGTCATCTTTTTCTGCTTCTCTGCTCAACGGTTTTGTCAAGATAGATGAAGGACAGCGCTCAGCCGCTCAACACAGCAGAGCCCGTTCAGATCTATGTTCTCCTYGACYGGATACAGAATCTCTTGCCGCTGGCCATCACCTTTGCTTTCTGTCCTTGCTGTTTGAGTAGCCGGACATTGCAGCTGCGAATCTACTGTTTTGCAGCCGAGGTCGTGACTCACTGTGGACTAGAATTCTATTGCTCTGGTCATGCTACAAGGAGCAACAACCAGAACCAAGCACCAGTGCCCAGCACCGGTGCCCCGCACTAGTGCCCCATGCCCAGTACCCAAAGCCCAGACGCCCAAGCCCCCAGACGCCCACAAACCCATGGCTATTACGCGCGTYGTTTGAGTGCATGCCCGAGAAACCAATACCACTCCCGCAATACTTAGACTTTGTGGACTTAAAGGTGAAAAAATTATTAATTAATATTGAAATTTATGACCTATGAAATTATGTCCTAAAGTAAAATTGTGGGAGAACATAGATTAAGATTTATACCCGAGCGAAGGAGTTTAAATTGTGCCCTTAAAAGACATGATAAATGGTAATGTGGGAACTATGTATGGATTAATAATTGGCAAATGACATTGTTGGAATAAACCCTAAATATCTAAGTTAGGACAGTCATACTAAATAGACTTTCCTTCTGTAATCAAAATTAGGTCGTTTCGAGTGCCTTAACGTTGAGAACAATCGAGGGATTTTACATCCCAATTCAAATAAGAATCATGTAACGTAAAGGACTTCGGGTAAGTGAATTCTCACATTGTCATAAACATATATGTATTAAGTCTGAGTTCTATGTAAGTAAACTCTCACATTCTTATTAATGCATATGTGTTGTTGTTATTGAACCTGAATTCTATGTAAGTAAATTCTCACATTTCATTAATGCGTATGAATGGATGTATCTGAATTTCTTTGGGTGGATTAATGTGTTGGATACCCATACTCGCCTATCTCTTTTGTTGTGTGTTATGGTGATGGTATGGGATTATGTTATGAAATGTGTTGATTGTGTAGAATGTTTTTATGTGTTTCATATCTTGTACCATTATTATGTCAAATGGCATGTTAATTAACGGTTGTATGCATTTCATGTCATGGGCATGTAGTTAATGTTCTACATCATTCCTGGCATGAGCCATTCATACATTTAAAAGTGAATGTTTTAGGAAATGAAATTTTGAAAGGGAATGTATTTTATAAATTGTAGCATGTTCAGAAAAATRTTAAAGTTTTTGGAGGGGAGTGTAAATCTAGCCATGAAAGATGTGAGTGGGAAATGAGGCGTGGGGGACCGGCGCACTCGAACCGACCCTCTGGGAGGGAGGTAATGATTCACCTCTGGGAGATGAAGAGATGAAAGGAAAAGTAAAGAAATGTTAACCGCTTTCCTGTTCTACCGGTAGAAATGTAATCGGGTTCTAAAGAACAAATGGCCCACTGCAACTTAATGGCTAGGCATTACACTCAATGAGCTCACGAATGTAATGAAAGGAAATGTTTTTACAAGTTATACATTTTGAAAGCAAAGATTTTGTAAAAAAGRTTACTAAATGGAAATGTTTAGAAAGTTTTCATTGAAAAGTAAGTCTTTATAATTCATGGCATATGGGGCATGTCCATGCATTCATGCATGAGATTTACTTACTGGGATTTATAGCACATTCCATTTCCCTCATCTTGCATTTCAGGTGATGTGTAGCCAGATAGTGTGAGGAAGTTGCTTGTGGGCAAACCAAGATACCCTGAAGTTATTTTAAATTAATGTTATGGATTAAGATGGTTGTTGACTAGAATAGTTTTTGCTTATTATTAAGTATTTTCTTTTTGGTTTAAATTCTTTTGGGTTTCCGCAAATTCATGTTAGTGAGTAAATGATGACATTCCCAGGTTAGGATAAAGCTTCTAATCTAGGGGTGTTACATTGCCACTTTGAATTCTTGGTAGCCCTAACACAAAAGTCCATTGATAGATCAATCCAAGGGTGATTTGTGGTAGGTAAAGAGGTGTATAGACCATGTGGCTTAACTTTAGATTTTCCTTTCGAACGAGTAATGCATTCGTCACAAATAGATTGAACATCATGCTTTATCTTAGGCCAACAAATATGCACATGTAAGATTTCTAAAGTTCTTTTGAACACCAAAATGACCCATCATACCACCCCCATGACTTTCCATAACAAGAGACTCATGAATAGAACATTTAGGCACACATAACTTATCTTTCTTAAACAGAAAACCCTTATGTCTATAATACTCACCAAAAGCACACTTATAACATGCTTCCCACACTTGGTTTAAGTCAGAATCATTAGCATACAAATCCTTAAGCAATTTAAARCTAAGCAATTTAGTTTGCAATGAAATAAGTAATGTATACCTCCTAGATAATGGCATCAGCCACAACATTTTTCTTACCATGTTTATACTTGATGACATAAGTAAATGTTTCTATGAACTTCACCCATTTAGCCTGTCTTTTTTAAGCTTACCTTGGGTCAAGAGCTTGAGATTTCGTGATTAAAATGAATGATGAATTCCCTTGGCCACAAATAGTGTTGCCATGTCTAAAGGATTCTATCCAATGCATAAAGCTCGTTGTCATAAGTAGGATAGTTTATTGGTACCCCATTTAACTTTTGACTAAAATAGGCTATGTACTTGGAATCCTATATCAAAACAGCCCCTGCTCCAATTCCAGAAGAATCATATTCAATTTCAAAATATTTATCAAAATTAGGCAAACTCAACAAAGGTGCATTAGTTAGTTCTTCCTTTAAAGTGTTGAAAGCTCTATCGTGCACTGCATCCCACTTAAATACAACATTCTTTTTAACAAGTTCATTCAAARGTGYTGCAATGGTACTAAATTATCTTGTAAACCTTCGATAAGAATTTGCTAAACCATGAAAACTCCTTACCTCGGACGTGTTCTTCAGTGTAGGCCATTCCTTTATTTCTCCCTGTGAACTCACAACAAATCCAAGAAACACAATAGATTCCATGCAAAATGTGCACTTCTTAAGAAAACACTAAAAACAGCACGCAAGTGCTTCACATGTTCATCAAAACATTTGTTGTAAACTAAAATATAGTCAAAGTAAACTACCAAAAAYTTTCCCATGGAAGCATGCAGCACATGATTCATTAATCTCATGATGYATTAGATGATTTGTTAAACCAAAAGGCATTACTAACTTTTCATATAATCCATATTTAATTTGAAATATAGTTTTCCATTCATTCCCCTCTTTCATGGGAATTTGGTAATACCCATTCTTTAAATAAATTTTAGAAAGCAACTGAGAACCATGTAACTAATCTAGCATGTCATCTAATCTAGGAATAGGATGTCTATGATTTACCGTTATCTTGTTAATGTCTCTACAATCTACACACATGTGCCATGTTCCATCTTTCATTAGCACTAAGATGACAGGAATTGAACATGGACTGCGACTCTTCTTATGAATCCCTTTTACAGCAATTCATCGACTTGCCTTTATATCTCCTTGGTCTCTTCGGGATTGCTCTATAAGCACGTCAATTTGGAATTGAAGAACTTGGTATAAGATTGATTTAATTGGTGTTCAGTGCCTTCCAGTGGAGATAATCCATGGGGAATCTCCTTCAGAAATAAGTCCTCAAAGTCCTACAACAAAGACACAATAACACTAGGCAAAGAAGAGTTAAGAATGTTAGTAGAAAGATAAACATCATTGTATATAACCACAAGATGCTAATTGTCTTGCCATCAATGCACTCTTAATCTCATTTTTTTTTTCAGAAAATACACTCAATCTTTTTATTCTTCTCTCAATGTTGTTCTTTTCCCTCTCGTATTTTTCCTTATTCTTTCCACCCTCTCTATTTTTCCTCTTATCTGCTACTCTCTTTTTTCCTCTCTCTTCTTGGTCACTCTTATCTCTTTGTCTTTGCACTTTTTTACAATTCTAATTTGGTCTTCATAAGCTTAATTTGGTTTAAGGGGATCTAATACAACCTTTCGGTTGTCATCACAAAAGAATATTGATTTCTGTGCCTGTCCTGCGTAACTTGCCTATCAAACTGCCATTGGCGCCCAAGTAATATACGACCAGCATACAATAGAGTCACATCAAAAAGCACCTCATCCTCATACTTTCCAATTGAAAATAAAAGTAAAACTTGCTTGTTTACCTTGGCTTCACCACAATCATTTAACCACTGCAACTTGTATAGTTTTGAATGTCTCATGGTACAGAATCCCAATTTTTCTACCAATAAAGTACTAGCAACATTAGTACAACTCCCACTATCAACAATCAAAGTGTATACATTGTCATTCATTGGCATCTTGTATGGAAAACATGCTCACGTTGCTCTTTATCCCCATTCTCTTTGGGTTGTATGCTGATTGCTCTTCCAGTAACTAGCATATATCCGTGCAAAGGGTTCTCTATTTCTTCATTAGAACCACTATCAATAGTGACATCTCATCTTCACTTGAACTGGCACTCTCTGTTGCTACATCTACCCATACCACCATAACCCTTTTGTTTGGACATTTAGATGCAATATAACCAAGTCCTTTGTGCCTGAGACACTTAATATCACATGATCCAGAAGGAGATTTAGTTTCAGATTTACCTTTAGGAGAAAATATTAACTGAATTATTTAAATTTGCTTCTTCTTTAGGCTGCATTGCACCTTTTCCATCCCTCCAATTCAATTTCCATAAAGGGCCATAAGATGAGCTAGGTCTGTACCTCTTTGACTTGATTTGCTTCTTTATTTTAATGGCTTTGCACAACAACTCCTCCATCTCCACATAATGTTGCAATTCAACCGCATTAGCCATCTCCTTATTTAGTCCACCAATGAGTCTAGCTATTGTTGCTTCCCAGTCTTTCTCTATGTTTGCTCAAATCATGGTAATTTCCATCTTCATATAATAATCCTCAATGCTCATAGATCCTTGAACCAGACCTTGCAACTTTCTTTAAAGATCTCTATAATAATGGCTAGATATGAATCTCTTACGCATCACTAACTTCATCTTTTCCCATGTCCAAATTGGTCTTTCCCCATTCCTACGTCAACTACTGACCATTTGATCCCACCAAATGCTAGCACAGTCTTTGTAGCTGCCAATTTTATTTTCTTCTCTTCAGAATAATTTTGGCAATGAAAAACATGCTCAACCTTTCTCATCCATTCCAAAAATAATTGTGGCAAGTCGTAGTTGAGATTTTCACCTTTATTATGCCCAAATTTTTATCCCCATTGGATTCAACTCTCTTACCTCATCTACGACTTGCCTTTTCCAACTCAGAATCAACTTCTTTGTCCTTTTCACCATAATCGTGTCTTTCATATGTTCTGGGTGCAAAAGAAGCTTCAATTTCCCTAAGCCTAGCATTCGACAACTTAAATTGATCTAGTACGCTTCAACGAACAATTTGATGTCGATCTCTTGAGACCCACCTTCACCGCTACTCATAGTAGTAACCTATAAAAGAATACCAAAACAAGAACAAGAGATGCTTCATCAAGCACTCCCCAACCTCAATCAGGTTGTTTCCACTCGTGTTTCACACAATTCAACTTTTACTTAGATGTTCACTCATCTTTTACCATTCAAAGTCAAGCTAACCCCTCTTTATGTTCTTAACAAAATCACAAAATCAACAAAAAAGAAGCAATAGATAGTGAAAATCTGAAACTAGAGTACTAAAGACTTAGTGGAGGCAAATCGTTAACCACAGGAAAACTAGAAACAACTCTAAGAACCAAAGAACAAGAAAAGTCAATTAAGAGGCAAATGGCATATGAAAGAAGTACCTAAAATTCAATAAAGAGATCACAAATCAAACCTAAGAGGACAATGTAAACAAGACAGCCTTGTTTTGCCTAGAAATCACTTGAAGCTTAGTCTTTTTTTTTTTTTTTTTTGTTTTCATGACAACAAATATTGACAGCACCAAAACCATAGAAAACAAAGGATTTTAGGGTGGAAATGAACTTTGATCATGCTCAAACAATTATTTTTTCCATATCTTTTTTGCAGAGCTTCAATTTGATATATTATAATAGCCGTTTCGACTTATGGATCAAAAGATATGGCCATTTTATCACAGCCTGCCAGAATTTAGATTTGTTTTACTTCAAATCTCGAAACCAACAAATATAAGGTAACAGGTAAACTTGTTTAGGCCATAACCCAGGCTCTAATACCAATTGCTATGAAGAACTCCACGAGACCAGCCCTAGGAATCACATAATCAATGGAAACAATTACACAAAAACTTGCAAGAAACAAGGAAGAAGATCATATTAGAAYGTAAAGGAAACTAAGGCCCTTAAACCTTAATATAAAGAYGCCACAAAGGTTAATCCTTCCGTTGATAAGTTGAAATCGTGCATTCAATCAAGAACAAAATTGAAGCTTTTTAGAACTCTCTGAATATTTTATTATTCAAAAAATGAAATTACATCCTTTAAGAAACCATTAGGGCTCCTACTTCCTAATCCGAATTGGATTTGGAACAACATTAACTAATCCCAATCAGATTAGGCCGAGTTAATATATTAACAAAAATCTTGCAAAAATAAACTCCAAAAAGGAAAGACCGATGAACGAAAATTACATTAGCTTTAAATTAAAACCATCAAATAATACAAAAGGCTCATAAACTAAGTGCTCGTGCTCTCTAATGGATCTTCTAGATTTGCCCCTTGCTCAAAACAACATGTGAGCATCTTTGGAGAGGCTTTGAACTCTTCAAATTTAGCCTTGGAAGCTTCTAAAACAGCCTTATTATCTTGTACCTYGATGACCGAGGCTTATAAAGCCTCGTTCATTCTCTTTGTTCTCACCSTAGTCATTGGACCACCAACACCCTTCAATATATCAACATGTATAGCAACTTGATCTCCATCAAAATCTCAAAAACCCATGCATCTCATGGAATAAAGCTGAATATATTGATTCAAAACTCAAGTTACAACTACAAGTAAAGAAGGAAAAGCCAGCCGTCTTCATTTCTCGCTTAGCTAATCTATGATAATGAAATTCTTCTAATGGAACTTTATCATCTACTCTTCTATTGATTCGTCCATCAAAGAACCTCTCTTTTCTTCAATCTCTTTCATCCCTCTTATAAGATGCAACTTTTGGCAAATGGCCCAAGGAATTAGTATCACCCTTTTGTCTCTCCACTATTGTACATGTTTTCTCAAAAGTTCCAACAAGACTAAAGTCAAAAGGAACCAACAATTGTTGGTCTTTTTCAGCCGGGCATACTCATTAAATGCACGGGATACTTTTTCATGCTTTCATAGATGCCACATGTCTTGTTCTTTGTAGCTTTCAAGTTTTTGTTCTGCTGCAGCATTTGGTTACTCAAGGACTTGCTTTCRTGAATACCTCACTATCATTTGCATTAGATCAAAAATCAATTGGAGTAATATACAAGTTATGTCAATTAGTGAACTAATAGTTACACTAAAGACTAGACAAATTATTATACCAAATTGAGTATGTGACGACCCACCCTCTCCTAGGTTCTACTTGGTCTTTGTTCTCGGTAGTCAATGCAGTTGAACATTCAAAGTAACTAAAACTTCTCAAAGAGAATATGAATGTCTCAATAAGTACATAATCTTACAATATTAAACTCCAACGTATATAGAATTTAATTCCACAAAAACAATCCCAAAATGTGAGAGTACACCTTCCAGATAACATTCAGACGCTAGACCTGCTACAAATCTCCAGGCCTCACAAAATCTATATAAGACGTAACTCTTCTAAGCCCAAAATCACCTGACTTTTTATATATCTGCACATGTCACTAATACATGTGGCAATAGAGCAAGCTAGCTCAGTTAGTCCTCTGTGTGTGTGAGTGTGTGTTAGTAACGAAAAACTTTTTGGAAAGCAATTTATATAAAATCGAGTAAAGAATGCATTGGATAAATCTTGCTCAAATCATTTTCTTTGAAGTAATATAAGTAATACCTCATTTAAGTAAATTGATGCATTTCTCGAAAAAAATCAAGTATAAAATGCAGTTCTAGAATAAGTCAAGTCAATAAATATGTTTCTGAAAAATAGGATAAGTCATGTATAGCATTTATGAATAGTGTAGTGCCAAAGAGCACAAACAGGAACTGTAGGAGTGTTCACACAAGGTYAAGTATAGAAGCCTTATTACCTCGTATGCACGCGTGACATACAACTGACTCCGTGTACAATAACAATGAGCTAGGAGTCCATCACCCCCGAGTTAAACCTCCTAACCAAGCACATGAGCGTCCAACATTTACTATGGGTACCATATAGTTCAACCATCTGCCTGAATAGACCCAACCAGCCATAAACATGATCCATCGGTTTTGGCCATTTGGCAACTCCCAAAGCACTGTTGTCCAAGAGGCTCTAGAGCTCCTTGCACTCAGGACCAGTCAAGTGCAGTACTTTTCCTACTAGACTAATAGTACTCAATTGGCGACTGAGTACTCAATCATCATAATACACAGTCCAAAACTATATCAGTATCAATGTTCGATGCATAATAAAATCAATGAAATCTTGGAAACCGATAATCAATACAATGTTAAGTATGAAAATAGTCAATCAATGCCAAATTCCATAATTTCATGTCAATCGAGTAAATGCGTGGTTTGAACAGAATAATCCATGTGGTAAATCATGCCAATATAAATCCGTGATACATTAAAGCATTTAGAAATAACATGTACAACAGTTCTCTAAAAAATGTTTGAAGAGTATTCATGTTTAGCAACATTCAAAAGGACTTGAAAATATCTTTCTAGAGTACGATGTACAAAACAACATACTTCAATGAGTTTATAAAAAAGAAGGATTCACTTAAAAATATTCAAGATACTTGAAAATACTTTTCTAGAGTGTGATAAATAAAGCTACTTGCCTTTGGAAGTTTAAAAAATGGAGGAACTCATGTTAAAACATTTGAATACTTGAAAACATTTCTAGAGTAAAAAATCACCAACTCTTAAAAGTTCGTAAAACGAAGGGACTCAACTGCTAAAGTAGTCCCCCTATGTCAAATCGCTAATGATCTTGATTAAATTCCAAACCAGAAAAAAGTATCGAGAATAAAGAACAATTAAAGATGAAAGGGAGGTGGTGGTGAAAACTTAACAAGGTAAAGAGGTAGCAAGTTAATGAAGAGCTGAATAAAGTAGGCTGCAGTTCTAGTTTCCCTTGAGGAATCACRGCTGACTAAGATGAAGARAAGATAGAAAGAAACAAATATTAGAACGGAAGCTTATTCCAGCAATTTCTGGTGAGTGCAAGTTAGARAGTAAATAAGGAAATGCGTGGTGAAGTGATGAGGAAAAGATGAGAAGAAGATAGCAATGAAGAGAAGATCAATAAGAAGAAAATGGTAGTTAAAAAAAAAAATATATATATATATATATAACAAGATGGTGACCAAGCAGGTGAGAAAAGGTGATGAAAGTATTAAGAAAATGCCTAAAAGATGATGGCGGTTGATTTTGGCCAAAAATGTATTTAATAATGATGGGTAAAAGTAAAGATGGTGAAGAGGATTTTGAGAAAAGAATAAGAAATTGATTAGTCTTGTCCAAAAGAAAATATTTTTATTGTAAACCAACTATATTAATAATTCCTAATAAACATAAATTCACTATATGTACTATTTCAAAGAATTAAAATACATATTTATGATATAGTGTTTCAAACATGATAAAGATAATGCATATTAAATGAACTAAGAATTAAACTTGCTTTCCTCAATGACCATACAAGAGTAAAATCAGTAACAAGAAAAGAGATTGGTTAATTAACTAGACAAAAGCCAAGAAAAGGAATTATTATTATTATTGTGGTTACTATTATCGTTATTATTATTATTATTATTATTTATCTTTAAGCAAAACTAAGGTTTGTTTTTTCTAATAAATCTCTTAATGTTCGGATTCATTCTAACAAATGACTCAAACCACGGCTCTATTATTTAGAATAATTAGTAAATAACAACTAGATAAATATTATAATTTGTCAATGACTCAACTTATCATGTAATCTTGTTTTACGCGATTGCAAATTGAAGAACACTAGCTASAAAAGTTGAGGTTTTATATTCTTCTCCACTAAAAGGAATTTCTTCTTTGAAATTTTTACAGTGGGTCTCATCTAAATATAAGTAAATCATGCATTCCTAATCTTTGTGGTCATTCCCATGACTGAATCACTGCTTACAAGATTCCTCTTAAAATCATTATACAATCTGCCAACAGTATAAAAATAATAATTAAATTCTTACAAATGACCGAATCTCAGTTTGAAAACCTAACTCTGCTAAATTTTATAATAATTTCATCATACCCACGTATGCTCTACCAACCTGCTCATAACTGTTGTAAGGAAGTAAAAATCCAGGCATCTTCTTTAAAGATACTAGGGTTAAATCTCAAATCAGAAGACTCCAAATCTCTATTGGCACTTATCTTAAACATTCCTTATAAGTACTCTAATACACAATGAAATAACTATATAGTCCCTTGATGAAATAAACAACAATTATTAAATCCTTACAGATAACTAAATTTCAATTTCAAATGTTATCCTCAGTAAAGCCTAACCATACATCCACCATTATCAACTTAAGCTCTACAGCCCTTCACAACGCAAGTAACAACTCCAAGTCTTTATTCATGTTTAACCTAAACTTCTCCCATAATTCCCCTATAGCTACTGCCCACACTACATATGCAAGTGCTTTGTCATAATTGATGTTATGTTTATCCTTGTTCTATTTCTTAATCGCTATTCAAGTCCATCAAGCTATTGGAAAACTATCTTCAAGCATGAATATTTCCAAGAGATATGGTTATCRATTTCTTATACGTAAACTTAGTCCGCCAATGGACAAGATTCAAGATTTATGGTGTCTCAAAATTTAAACAACATCAGGCAAAACATTTAGATTGCTATTACCATCTACCGCATTGGTGTCCTTGTTTATATCTGCCTTGTCGTTTGCATACTTTTGAAACTTGATTTTTGGTTTGTCCGATTCCATCCCTGTTATCTCTCTTCCTCCTAAAATTTTGAAAGCAGTTCCCTCTGCCTTGTTTTGGCCATTACAATGCAATCCATGACCCTATGCTTTGAACTTTTGCACTCCAAACATACGTTGTTCTTTCATCGGCAATCCTTTTCAAGGTGTCCCAATATTTGAAAATAGTTGCAGAATTTATTACTTTGCCAGTTTCTCATGATCTTCATTTATCCTATCTAGAACTATTGACCTCCAACGGAGCATTCATGAGAAGAACTGCACTGCCTAGATATTTTTGCCTCGCTCATAGGGCCTTGTCTTCCTCATGGTTCCTAATCCTTCGCAGGCTTCGACCTCCTAGGGTTGTTTACGATTATGGTGGTTAGCCAATCCAACACTAAAGCTATTGCCAGTTCATAGTGTTGGGTTAGAGCCTGTCCTGAGCTCGGGAATTGACTTTCTGATTTTGGGCGGCTCGAAAGTCGATGGTCGAGCACCTCTTCTCATTTTGGGAGATATCTTATAGATTCATACGTAACGTAAATCTCCCACACCTATCAGTAAACTCACATTAGCACACTCATAATATTAAAACCCACAAAATGCTTCCATGCCAAAAGTACTAAATCCACATTCTGACTACACATAAATCACAGCTTAGAGCATTAAGTACATGCATTATCTTTAATTATCAAAATCAGCCAACCAAAAACATTAATTTCCTAATGGAAGGGAGGAAAACATGGTTACCATGAGATGAATATAAGAATGGCTAGCTTACGACATATTCCTAGCAAGGAAGAGTTCTTATACGACCTTCAAATCCTATTACTTTTGGTTCATACTGATTGGTTCCTTTTAATTCTCTACAAGTACTACTAATGTCCTATAACTTGAATATCATGAATTTAGAACATATACTCAGAATTCGAGTTATCATGGTCAAAACTAAGACTGACAACTTGTAAGCCTAAGTTAACAGCATCACAAGACTGAGGTATACATACATATCCTCACCTACATATTTAATTACCACATACAACCATGCTTCCTAACGCCTCTACATGATTATATGGATAAAACTATATCATTCTATACAAATAAAACTTTACAGCTCTTAAATCCTAGGCTCTGATACCAACTRTGAAGACCCGCTCTCCCCTAGGYTCCACTGGCACTATAGGGGCATCACCTACCTCTCAACAGTCAATACTGTTGAAGATTCAAAGCAACTAAAACTCCTCAAATAGAATATAAACGTGTCAATAAGTATATAATCTTACAATAATATTAAACTCCAAGACTATATAGAATTCAATTGCACAAAAACAATTCCTAAAATGTGAGAGCATAACTTGCAAATGACATTAAAAATGCTATATATATTACAAATCTCCAGACTTCACAAAATCTATATATGACATAAATCTTCTAAGCTCGGAATCACCTGACTCATCTTTGCATCTAAACCTGTCACTAAAATATGTAGAAATAGAGTGAGCTGGGCTTGGTGAGACCCATGCTTGTGTGAGTTACGTTAGCAGCACAAAACTTTCAAGAAAGTAGTTTATGTAAAATCAAGTAAAGAATACATTAGATTACTCAAGCTCAAATCATTTCTTTGAAATAATATGAGTAAACCTCATTTAAGGAAAAAGATGCATTTCTTGAAAAAAATCAAGTATTGAATAAAGTTYTGTAATAAATTGAGTCAATAAATATGTTTCTTGAAAGCAAGATAAGTCTTGTGAATCATTTCATRAATAGTGTAGTGGCAAAACCACAAAGAGGAAAAGTTGGAGTGTTTACTACTAGGTCAAGTATAGCAGCCTTATCACCTCATATGCATGCGTGACGTACAACCACACTCCTTGAACAATAACAATGAGCTGGCTAGCTACGGCTATAGGAGTTGGCCGCAACCGGATTAAAACTCCTAACCAAGGGTATAAGTATCCAACATTTACCCCAGGTACCATATGAGACAACTGTTCGCTCGAATGGAGATGGCCTGCCATAGATAAAATCCACTAGTTTTGGCTATTTGGCAACTCCCGAAGCACTATTGTTAAGGCGGCTCTAGAGGTCTTTGCACTGTGGACCAACCAAGTGCAACAGTTTGCCTGCTGGACTAGTACTCGGAGTCACCGACTGAGTACTCAATCATTACAATACATCATTCAAAATTGTATCAGTAACAATGCTCGATGCATCATAGTATAAATGAAATCTTGGAAATTCGTGATCAATAAAGTGTTAAGTATGAAAATAGTCAATTGATGCAAAATTCCAAGATTTCATGTCAATCAAGTAAACGCGTGATTTGAATAGAGTAATCCATGTGATAATTCACGTCAAAATAAAATATGTGATACATAAAAGCATTTAAAAATATCATGGACAACTTGAAGAGTGTTCATGTTTTAAAAATATTTGAAGATATTCATGTTTAAAAATATGTGATACGTCTCTAAAAAATATTCTGGTGAATACTTGAAGAGTATTCATGTTTAAAAATATTCGAAAGGACTTCAAAACGTCTTTCTAGAGTACGATTTACAAAATTACATACTCCAGAGAGTTTATAAAAATATGACTAACTTTAAAGTATTCAAGAATACTTGAAAATACTTATCTGGAGTGCGATAAATAAATCCACTCAAGTTTGGAAGTTTAAAAGATAGAGGAACTCGTGTTAAAACATTTGAGAGTACTTGAAAACATTTCTAGAGTACAAAATTACCCACTCTTGAAAGTTCATAAAATAGAGGAACTAGCCAGTTGATGCAATCCTCCTAAGTTAAATCGCTAGTGCTCTTGATTGAGCTTTCAAAACCAAAAAAAGTAGCAAGAACAAAAAACAATTGAAGATGAAGGGGAGGTGAAAATTTGACATGGTAAAGAGGTATCAAGTTAATGATGAATTGAGTATAGCAGGTTGAAGTTCTGGTTTCTCTCGAGGAAACATGACTGACAAAGAASGAAGAGAAGAGAGAAAGAAAGAAACAATAGAATGACAGCTTTATTCCAGTAATTTCTAGTGAGTGCAATTTAGAGAGTAAAGAAGCAAATGGGTGAAGTAATGAGGAAAAGATGAGAAGAAGATAGCGGTGAAAAGAAGAACAATGAGAAGAAGATGGTAAAATATGACAAGACGGTGCCCAAGCAGTGAGAAATGTTGAAGAAAGTATTAAAGAAATGCTTAAAAGATGCTGGCAGTAGATTTTTGCCAAAGAGCAGAAAAATATGCGTAACAATGGCAGGTAAAAGTGAAGGTGGTGAAGTGGATTATTAAGAAAAGAATAAGAAAATGATTAGTCTTGCMTGAAAGAAAATATTCTTATTGTAATCCAACTGTATTAATAATTCCTAATAAACATAAATTCACTATTTATACTATTTCAAAGAATTAAAATACATATTTATGATATAATGTGTTAAACATGATAAATATTAACATATTAAATGAAATAAGAATTAAATTTTCCTTCCTCAATGACCAAATAAGAGAAAAATCAGTAACAAGAAAAGAGATTGGTTAATTAACTAGACAAAAGACAAGAAATTGAATTATTATTATTATTGTTGTTATTGTTGTTGTTGTTGTTGTTGTTGTTATTATTATTATTTATATTTGAGCGAAACTATGGTTTGTTTTCTTCTAATAAATCTCTTAATGTCCAGATTTGTTCTAACAAACGACTCAAGCCATGACTCGATTAGTTGAAGTAATTAGTAAATAATAACTATATAAATATTCTAATTTATCAATGACTCAGCTTATCATATAATCACATTTTACGAGATTCCATATTGATGAATACTAGTTGAAAAAGTTGAAGATTTTACATTTTTTCCCAATAAAAGAAATTTCATTCTCTAAATTTTATAGTGGGAATCATCTAAATATACATAACTCATGCATTTGTATCTTGTCGCTCATTCCCATGACCAAATAAATGCTTCCTAGATTCCTCTTTAGTCCTCAATACACCATAAAAGTCATTATTTAATCTGTCAACAAGATAAAAATAATAATTAAATTCTTACAAAAAATCGAATCTCAGCTTGAAAACCTAACTCAGGTAAAAATTTTTAATAGTTTCATCATACCCACTTAGGTTCTACCAACCTTCTCATAGGAAGTTAATAATCCAGGCATCGTCTTTAAACATACTAGGGTTAAATCTGAAGTTCGAAAGACTCCAAATTTTTATTCGCACTTATCTTAAACATTCCTTAAAAGTACTCCGATACACAATGAAATAACTATATAATCCTATAATGAAATAAACAACAATTATTAAATCCTTACATATGACTAAATTTCAATCTCAAATGTTATCCTCGATAAAGCCTAACCATATTTCCACCATTATTGACTTAAGCTCTACAGCCCTTCACAATGCGACTAACAGTCTAGTTGTCTTCTTTAATTAAACCAAGGTTAGTGTTCAAATTTGATCTTGAAGGTCTCGAAAGTGGTTTCCCTCTACCTTGTTTTGGCTCGTAGAATGCAATCCTTGACCTTATGCTTCAAACTTCCGCCCTAAAAGCATAAGTTGTTCTTTCATCAGCAATCCTTTTCAAAGTGTTAYAGTTTTCGAGAATAGTTGCAAAGTTTATTACTTCACGTGTCCTCACTAGGGTGATCTTTCTTTTATCCAATCTAGGTTGCTCTTCCACTATGTGTTTCTATTCTTGTTCTTATGTTTTGCATCACATTTACTAATATTCATATGGTGTCTGTGCTTCACATAGGGTAAGCCTATCGAAGACCCTTGTTAGACCCCAAGCTCCATGCCCATCAATGCACTGAAAGTCACTTGGCATTTCTTATAAGCTAATCTTTTGCTGATAATATATTATATAAACATACATAGATACAGATACCTTTTTAAGTTTCCTCTAATACATTTATGTTCTAGTTCTCTTGCTCCTATATTAGATACCTTTTCTAAACTCATTTTTAATTGTGCACATATTCAACGAATCTACCCTAGATTTCAACGTTAACTATTTTTGCATATGAGCAAGATTTCTTGTTTGGGAAAAGATTTTTAGGTCGAAAGTTATTAAAAAATAGAAATTTTGAAATTTAAAGCAGTTCACTCTATGAAATGTAAAGAAATTTCTAGTTGGGATGAATTTTTTTAGTTGAGCAGCAAAACAACTGCATTCTCCTAGCTATTGATTTATGAGAAGAGTTGTCCTTCCCTAGATGCTGCTGCCTTGCTCATAGGGTCTTATCATCCTCATGGCTCCTAATCATTCGTGGGCTTCATCTCCTAGGGTTATTTTAATTATGGTGGTCAACCAATCTAATGCTCGAGCTACTTTTAGTTCATGGTGTGGGGTTTCCTGATCTTAGGAATTAGCTTCCTGATTTTGGGCAGCCTCGAAAGCCAATGGTCGAGCTGTCATTTTGGGAGATATACTATTTGATTCATACATAATTTAAATCTCACACACCTATCAATAAACTCGCATAAGTGCATTCGTAATATTAAAACCCACGAAATGCTTCCATGCCAAAAGTACTAAATCCACTTTCTGACTGGACTTAAATCACAGCCTATGGCACTCAGTACATGCACTATCTTTAATTATCAAAATCAGCCAATAGAAAATATTAATTTCTTAATGAGAAAGCATGAAAATATGGTTACCATCAAATGAATACAATTCTTGCGAGAGATTTCTGACAAAGAAAATTTCTTAAACAACCTTAATATCCTATCACTTTTGATTCACATTGATCAGTTCCTTCTAATTCTCTACAAGTACCACGATGTCCTATAACCTCAAATATCATGAATTTAAAACCTATACTTAGAATTCGAGTTATCATGGTCAAAACTAAGACTGACAACTTGTAAACTTAAGCTAATAGCATCACAAAACCGAGCCACACATACATAAACCTCATCTTTATACTTAATTACCACATACAACCAAGCTTCCTAATGCCTCTGGGTGATTATATGGACAACACTATGTCATTCTATATCCATAAAATTCTAGGCTCTAATACCAACTGTGATGACCCGCCCTCCCCTAAGTTCCACTAGAGCTGGTACAGATGTCGCCTGCCTCTAGGTAGTCAACATTAGTTCAACATTCAAAGCAACTAAAACTCCTAAAATAGAATATGAATGTCTCAATAAGTACATAATCTTACAATATTAAACTCTAAGATATACATACAATATCCAAAATGTGAGAGTACAACTTCCTGATGACATTACAGATGCTATACCGTTACAAATCTTAAGGCCTCACAAAATCTATATATCTTTTCTAAGCCTRAAATCACCTARTCTTTCTATACGTCTGTGCTTGTAACTAAAACATGTGGAAATAGAGTAACCTAGGCTCATTGAGTCTCATGCATGTGTAACTATGTCTGTTAGCAGCAAAAAACTTTTACGAAAGCAGTTTATGTAAAATCAAGTATAGAATACATTAGATAACTCTTGCTCAAATCATGTTCTTTGAAGTAATATAGGTAATACCTCATTTAAGGAAAATGATGCATTTCTCGAAATGAATCAACTATAGAATGCAGTTTTGGAATAAATCGAGTTAATAAATATTTTTCTTAAAAGCAGGATAAGTCATGTAAATCATTTCAGGAACAGTGTTACGCCAGAAAGTACAAACAGGATAGGAGTGTTCACTGCAGGGTAAGTATACTARCCTTATCACCTCGTATGCATGCATGACTTACAAYCTCACTCCGTGAACTAACAATAAGCTAGCTAGTTGCGGTTATAGGAGTYAGTCGCCACCAGGATAAACCTCCTAACTAAAGGTACGAGCATCCAACATTTACCGTGCGTACAGACCCGACCTGCCATAGATATGATCCACCAATTTTGGCCATTTGACAACTCGCGAAGCACTGTYATCCAGGCAACTCTAGAGGTTCTTGCACTCTGGACCAGTGAAATGCAGTACTTTGCCCGCTAGACTAGTACTCGGAGTCGCCAACTGAGTACTCAATCATCACAATACATAGACCAAAACTGTGTATCAGTAACAATGCTTGACGCATGATAAAATCAATCAAATTTAGGAAATCCATGCTCAATACAGCGTTAAGCATGAAAATAGTCAATTGATGCCAAAATCAAGGATTTTATGTCAATCGAGTAAGCGCATGATTTGAATAGAATAGTCCATGTGATAAATTATATTGATATAGAATATATGATACATAAAAGCATTTAGAAATCGCAAGTATAATATAGTTCTCTAAAAAAAACGTTTGATGAGTATTCATGATTAAGAACATTCAAAAGGACTTGAAAACATCTTCTAGAGTACGTTGTACAAAACCACATACTTCAAAGAGTTTATAAAATAGAAGGACTCACTATAAAATATTCTAGAAACTTGAAAATGCTTTTCCATAGTGCAATAAATAAAGCCACTCGCATTTGGATGTTTAAAAGGCATAGTGTAATACCCGGGATATTACTTTTTCATTTTTATGAATTTTGTATGATCGTATGAATTGTGTTGCCAGCTAGGGTTTAATAATTTTCTATGTGATCATTATTTAATTGTACATTTAATTAAGTATGGAATTATTATGTTAATCAAATGAGG
>MEJB01000086.1:520677-568255 GCA_001752375.1 Rhazya stricta
AAAAAAAAAAAAAAAAAAACTAATCGGCTTAGCCTAGTGCAGTCTACCCCTCTTCCCCAAAATCCTTCCTGCTGTTTGCACCGCCTCCTTTTTACCTCTGCTGATGCTGCACAAGTCATCGCCGTCGAGGCCACTCAAGCTTGTCGCCCTTTGTAACCAATCATTGTCTGGCTAGTTGTTGCTCAACGGGATTTCTTGCAGCGATCCCGTTTCTACGCCATCGATCCACCACTGCTACACACTGCTCGTTGCTCCTCACGACCGCTCGTCCTCGCCTTTGCCGCACCAGTCCGAGCCAACCTAGACCTCGACTGGAGCTGCTGATATTTGGCTGCTCATCTTCCATTCGGATCTTCTCCTTCTGCCTATATTCGAGCTCATCCAGATCCGTTCCGCACCGGTGCTCGAAGACGCCCGCTCACAGAATGCATCTGTTTGCTGATTGCTCACTAGTCACCAATGCTCGAAGTCGCAACCAAATCTCGATGCCGATCTTATCACTCTGCTTCGTCACCGTGCCTCCGCCACCAGATCTAGCCGATTTACCGTAGCCAACTCTTTTCTCTTTCTTCCTCCCTCGCAACCTAGTCCAAACACCTAGCGACAGTCGCGTAGCAGACCTGTTCTGCTTATCRCTCTGGCTCGACCTTTAGATCTGTCGCACGTCATCCCGTAGTTCTTTGGCAGGTCGCCACTGCTCGGTTGCTTGTCGCCTTCGTCTATCCAGTCTCTATTTCGATTGGTGGATGTCCGGCCAAAAACAACAAGGCTCCTAGATGCCCAGGTGACCAAGTGCCCAGACGCCCAGGCGACCAGGCACCGTGCACGACCAGGGCTATAGGGCGTGTTGCCTGAGCGCACGCCCGGGGCGCAACGCAGCTTCTGCGATACTTAGAGTTTGTCAATTTAAAGGTGCAAATATTGTTATTTGATTTTAGAAATTTAATGACTTATGAAATTATGTTCTATAGTGAAATTGTRGGAGAACATAGATTAGGTTTAATACCCGATCTAAGAATGAGTTTAATTTGTATGAGAATGTGTTTTGACTTAGAAATGTATTATTTTTGGTATTACCATTATCAATTGTTGAGAGAGGTAAAAAGCTATGAAATATTGTACCTTTAAGAATGTGATAGTTTTTCGATGTGGGAATTAAGTATGAGTTAAAATTGAGAAATGACGTTCATAGGATAAGCATTCAATGTTTTAAGCTTGAACAATCATATTAAATGAATTTTCTTTTTGTAACCATAATTAGGTCATTTTTKAGTACATCGACATTAAGAGCGATCGAGGGACTCCACTTTGCAATTTAAATAGAATTTTAACATTAAGGACTCCAAGTAAGTAAATCACCATACCCATCTACTTATTTCGTTGTGTGTTATATGGTGATTATATTGGACTGTGTTATGTAATGAATGATTGTATTGGATTATTTCATGTAAGATGTTCCTACTATCAATATATATGTTTAAATACGGATTTGTGTAGTTCATGTTATGCGCATGTAGTTATAGTATTCTACATTATTTCTAGCATGAGTTATTCGTGCATTTAGGAACACGAATGGTTTAGGAAATAAAATTTGAAAAGAAATGGAATTTTATAAAAGAATTTTTATCAGAAAAAGTTAAGATTTTGGAAAGGAGTGTAAACCTAGCCATGAAAGATGGGAATGGGAAGTGGGGCATGGGGGACCGGCACACCGGACTAACCCTCTAACAATCACCTCTTTGGAGGTGAAAAAGATGAAAGAAAAAGTTAAAGTGATGTTAAGCGCTATGCGGTTCTATCGRTAGGAAATGTAATCGGGTTCCAAAAAATAATGGCCCACTGCAAGCTTAATGACTAGGCGTTACACTAAGTGAGCTCACGATTTTAATGAAATGGAAAGGTTTTGAAAAGTTCTTACATTTTGAAATGGAAGTTTTATGGAAATGCTTAGAAAGTTTTATTTGAGGAAGTGAAATTTTAATCCATAGTATATAGTGCATTTTACATGCATTTATGCATGAGATTTGYTTATTGAGCTTTATAGCTCATTCCATTTCCTTCATTTTGCATTTCAGGTGATGTGTAGCCAAATGGTGCRTGGAGGTCGTTTGTGTGCAAGCCTTGGTACCCCGAAGTGTTATTTTAAATAAATTTTAGTGAATAAGATAAATGGTTGAATAGAGAGGTTTTGTGTATTATTTATGTTATTTCTCTATTGATTTAACTATTCGTGCATTAAATTATTTCAAGTTCCTCAAATTTCAATTTTGTTAGGCATTAAGTTAGTAAAAGTTTATTGGAATGGAAGATTTATTTATATTGGATGTTTGTTGGTTTGGAATACATGATATTTATGAGTATTGAAAATGTTTGGAAATTATTTTTTGATTGTATATTGAGAGTAGTTGTTGAAATTATAGAGGAAATTCTGTCCAAATTTTTATAAAACTATTTTTAGATAAAGTATTCARATTTTGTTTTCTACAGTACTTGATATGAATATGAATAAGGTCGGTAATACTCTCGGCTTAGGACAGTTTTTAATGGGGGTGTTACAGTTTTGGTATCAGAACTTAGGGTTTTAGAAATGATTTTGTGTACTTCATACGAAGATATTTATAATTTCTAAAAGCTATATGGGTATCAGGCCGTKGCATAAGCTTCCCTTCCTAGACCATCTGGTAAGTTTATGTTTTGATTAAATTCTCAAATGCTGTTAAATATTAAGTATTATAAGTATGTTTTGTCTATAATTTGTCTTATTTTGGGAATGAGGTATAATGTTCAATTTTTATAATCATATGCTTAGTCTGTTTATGAAATTCTTATACAAATAAAATTTTCTAGTCTGGTAATGGTTCGTAATACGCTTGGCAAGCCTAAGACTGAGTGGTTCAGCCCTCGGATGAAGGGACAGGTAGTACCCGTGTTGCACAAGGAACTCCCATGACTATAGAGGCCTTTAGCAAGCAATAACTACCTTCGGGTAGGCTGGCCAATCGAGAAGGAGTGAAACACGGGAATATAGATCAAGAGGCTCACCCCACCACCATTCTTAGGTACTACTAATCCTTTGAAAGCTGAGAATTGGCTACCAAAGATCCAGAAAACTTTCTCTGACATGCTATGTACAGGCTAGGAGAAGGATGATTTTGCTACATACATGCTCCAAGGCGAGGCGTATGACTGGTGGCTGATGGTTCAGTGACAACATGAGAGAGACACTAGTCCCTTTACTTGGGAAATGTTTATCGAGGCCTTCAAAGATAAATATTTTTCCAAGGGCGTACGACAGCAGAAGGAGCATGAGTTTGTGAGGTTAGAGCAGGGAAGCCGATCTGTCAGTGAGTATGAAGTTGAATTGGCTTGATTAGCCAAGTTTACTCCTGATTTAGTTGCTACATAGGAAAGGAGAGCAAGGCACTTTGGAGAGGGGCTCAGGTCTCAGATTAAACTGGTAGTAATTCCTTTTGAGCTTTCCACGTACCGAGAGGTTGTCAATAAATCTCTTTTGGTAGAGAGGGCTCAATTGTTGAGCAAGAAGGAGTTCAGAAGTCAACCCATGAATCAGAGATTCAAAGCTGGAAATTCGAAGTGCTAGGTTAAGGGTGGTTAGAATAAGAGGTACGACGAAGGGAGTAGACAAGGAAATCAGCAGAGCAAACAACAGAGGAAAGTTTGCTCCAATTGTGGTAAGAAATATTTGGGTGAGTGCTTCTTAGGCAAGGGGGTGTGTTTTAAGTGTGGGAAGCAAGGGCAATTTGCTAGGGAATGCCCTAGTGAAGGTGGTGGTGGAGAGTGCTTCAATTGTGGGAAGCTAAGACATCTAGCCAAGGATGGTAGGGTGAAGAGACTAGTTGTTCAGGCACAAGTCTTTACCATGACGAGGAAGGAGGCCGATGAAGCATTGACCGTAGTGTCAGGTACTTATAGCTTAAATATTGCGTTAATTCAATCAGTATAAATAATTGCATGAGTTTAAGGATTCCTTGTTATGTAGGTACTTTATCTATGTGTAATACACCAGCCACCATATTATTTGGCTTAGGACCCACTCCTTTGTCACCCTCCTTTTGCTGAGAAGCTTCGAACCTCGTGTACACTTATGAATACATAGCTTAGTGTGTCCACACCTTCTGGAGTAGTCATGAACATGGAATACGTGTTGAGGAATTGTCCGATTGCACTAGATGGGAAAGAACTAATAGCGGAGCTCATGGTATTGGACATTCAGGAGTTTGACATCATTTCAGGCATGGACTGGCTGTTGAAGCATCATGCCACAGTTAACTACCGCAAGAAGAATGTTATGTTTGGTCCTCCTAGTGACTTACAGTTCTGTTTCATCGGGTCTAGGGTGAAACCATCCATCTTGATAATATCTACTATGAAGGCTCGTCGAATGATGAAGAAGAGCTGCACTGGCTATCTAGCTTCATTAGTCAAGATTCTTGAAACAAAGCTCACRATCGAACAAATTCGGATTGTTYGAGAATATTTGGATGTGTTTCCGGATGAACTTCAAGGTTTACCACCGGTAAGRGAGATCGACTTTGCCATTGACTTGGCCCTAGAACGGCACCAATCTCTAGGGCACTATATCGAATGGCTCCTGCRAAAATTAAGGAGTTAAAGRAGCAATTACAGGATCTTATGGATAAAGGTTTCATCTGGCCTAGTTTTTCGCCGTGGGGTGCACCTGTGCTGTTCGTAAAGAAGAAGGATGGATCGATGAGGTTGTGCATAGATTACAAAGAGTTGAACAACGTGACCATAAGGAATAGATACTCGTTGCCAAGTATCGATGACCCATTTGATCAACTGTAGGGGGCAGGATATTTTTTCAAAATTGATCTAAGATCTGGCTACCTTCAATTGAAAGTTCGAAATGAGGACATTCCTAAGACTGCATTTTGAACTCGGTATGGGCATTATGAATTTTTGGTAATGCCATTTGGGACCAAATGCACTTGCTGCATTTATGGGTTTGATGAATTGAATCTTTAAGGAGTACTTGGATCAATTCGTCATAGTCTTCCTCGACGACATATTGGTTTATTTTTGATCCAGGAAGGAGCACGAAGAGCATTTGAGAAAGGTACTCCAAGTGCTTAGAGTCGAGAAGCTCTTTGCAAAATTCAAGAAGTGTGATTTCTGGCTTGATAGCGTGCCATTTCTAGGGTATATTATGTCCAAGGAAGGCATTACAGTGGACCCGAGTAAGATTGAGGCAGTTCGACAATGGCCAGTACCTACCAACGTCGGTGAGGTTCGCATTCCTTGGGTTAGCTGGTTACTACTAGAGGTTTATGGGAGGGTTTTCCAAAATTATCTCTCATGTCACCCAATTGACCTGGAAGAACATGAAGTTTCTGTGGAATGCGAATTGTGAGCGTAGTTTTGAAGAATTRAAGAGACAACTGACAACTGCTCCGGTCTTGATAATTCCACAAGGTTGTCAAGGGTTCATGATTTATAGTGATACTTCAATGAAAGGATTGGGTTGTGTCTTGATGCAACATGGCAAGGTGATTGTTTATGCCTTAAGGCAATTGAAGGAGTATGAGAAAAACTATCCAACGCATGATTTAGAGTTGGCTGCCGTTGTTTTTGCATTAAAGATATGGAGGCATTATCTATCTGGTGCAAGGTGTGAGATATTCACTGACAATAAGAGTCTCCAATACTTTTTCACCCAGAAGGAGTTGAATATGAGGCAACGACAATGGTTAGAACTTGTGAAAGATTACAATTATGTGATAAACTATCACCCGGGTAAGACTAATGTGGTAGCATATGCGCTTAGTAGAAGGAATCATGGAACCGTGGCTGTTTTGCGAGTCTGTCAGAAACTGTTGTTGGCAAAGATTCAAAAGCTTGACTTGGAAATAGTTTCGCAAGACATATTAGGCTATTTCGCAAATATGACTCTTACACCAACTCTCTTTAAGAGGATAAGGGATGTGTGGATGGATGATCCTCTAGTGTTGAAATGGCGAGCAAAAGTTGCGGATTGAAAATGTTCGGACTTTATAATCACGAATGATGGAGCCCTTCGGTATGGTGACAACTTATGGTTCCGAACGATAAGGGTTTGAAGGAGGAGATCTTGAGAGAAGCAGATAATACACCCTATTCGATTCACCCAGGAAGCACGAAGATATACCCGAGATTTGAGAAAGCATTTCTGGTGGGTTAGTATAAGCCGCAATGTAGCAGAGTTTGTTTAGCATTGTCTTGACTGCCAGCAAGTTAAAGCTGAACATCAATGACCCTCTAGTCTTCTTCAACCTCTTATGGTTCCAGAAGGGTGGAAGCGCAGTGGCAGGGATTTCATTGTTGCGTTGCCTAGGACGAGAAAGGGATATAATGCTATTCGGGTGATTGTGGATCATCTTACAAAGTCAGCACACTTTTTGCCTATTAAGACTACCTACAATATGGAGAAATATGCGGAGTTATATGTGGCTGAGATTGCAAGGCGTCATGGTGTTCCACTGGCCATTGTGTCCGATCCTAACCCAAGGTTTACTTCTGCGTTTTGGAAGAGTTTACGTAAGGCTATGGGTCCTTGATTGAATTTTAGTACTGCTTTCCACCCACAAACAAAGGGACAGACCAAGAGGACAAATCAGATCTTGGAGGATATTCTGGGAGCTTGTGTGATTGACTTCTGGGGAACTTGGGATGAATTACTTGATTTGGTGAAATTTTCCTATAACAATAGCTATCAGGCTAATTAATATGATAAAAAAGAATTTACGGAAGAAAGTGCAGGTCGCCAGTTCATTAGGATGACGTTGGTGAGGGGAAGCTATTGGGTCCCGAGATAGTGCAACACACTGTAGAAGCAGTTGAAAAGATTCGCCAACGGATGAGAACTGCTCAAAATAGATGGAAAAGTTATGCGGATATGAGAAGGAAGCAGTTGGAGTTTGAAATTGGGGAYAAAGTCTTCCTAAATGTGGCGCTTATAAAGGGGATTATGAGATTTGGGAAGAAGGRAAAGTTGAGCCCTCAATTTATTGGACCTTTTGATATCCTTGAAATGGTGGTCGACTTAGCCTATCAGGTTGCTTGCCACCAACCCTATCAGGTGTACATATGTGTTTCATGTTTCCATGTTAAGGAAATATGTTTCGGATCCCTCCCATATTCTCAGTTATGAAGCGTTGGATCTTCGTGAGAATCTATCTTATGAAGAGATGCCGGTGGAGATATTGGAAAGAATGGAAAACGTATTGAGGTGGAAAGCGATAGCGCTAGTTAAAGTTCTCTAGAGAAATCATGYGGTTGAARAGGCTACCTGGGAATGAGAGGAGGAAATGYGTGATRAGTACCYGCACTTGTTCGGTGGGTCCTAAATTTTGAGGACGAAATTTATTTTATGCGGTGGGGTATTGTAATGTCCGGGATATTACTTTTTATGAATTTTGTATGATTGGATGATTGTGTGCCAACTAGGGTTTGATAATTTTCTATGTCATCATTTTTTTAATTGTACGTTTAATTAAGTATGGAATTATCGAGTTAATTGAATTAGGCTTTTTGTTTAGTTAGTGGGTCGACTTGTTAGACTTATTCGTTTCTAATTCGGAAACTAGATTTTTACCCAAAAAAAGCCTGTAGAATTTAATTCATTGGACTGGATTGGCTATGGAATGGGGAGGCCCAAAGGTTGCGAGTTAGGACCCAAACCTAGAAAAAAAAAAAAAAAAAAACCCTAATCGACTTAACACCATCTACCCCTCTTACCCAAACCCTTTTCGCTGCTTGCATCGCCTCCTTTTTCCCTCTGTTGACGCCGCACTGATCATCGCCATCGCCACTYGCCAGTGTTTGAACATGCTCACCGGCCACTCATCGTCCAGATCCACTCGAGATCGCTGCATCTTTAGATCAGATCTAGTTTTCAATTCCCTGTTGCTCATGACTTGAAAAAACTCGGGTCGACCAGGATACGTTCTTCTCCCAAAGCCGCACGTCCTGGTGATCGATCTACTCCAAGCTTGCTAGTCGTGCTGCTCGAGAGTCACTGTTCAGTTTATCGCTGTGTGGTCAGAACCTTGCTCGGCACAAAGATCTATATGTAGCCTCACGGTTTGCACGAGTTCTCGATTGTCATCTCTTCTCCCCTGCATTTGCTTGTCGTTGTCTTGCTCTCACCGATTGCCGCCCGGTTTGATCAGCGACTTGACCAAAGTTGCTTCAAGGTTTCTTCTAGACTAGAGTTTGCTAYGGTTGGTAGCTGATCACTTTGGGAAGCCATTCATTGACTTGATCTCTTTAGATTTGCAACACCAATCGTCGATTCACCGGAAGTCTTACCAAAAATAGTTTTATTTGAGACAATTGTTGGGCCACCAGATGCCCAGCAACCAACGCCTAGGTGACCGAGCGCCCCGATGCCCTGGCGACCAAGCCCCTAGACGCCCAAGCAACCGAGCGCCCAAATGCCCAGGAGACCAGGCACCGTGCGCGACCAGGGCTRTTACGCATTCTCTATCTGAGAGCATGCTCGGGGSGCAACACAGCTTCCGCCACACTTAGAGTTTGTCAATTTTAAGGTAAAAATATTGTTAATCGATTTTAGAAATTCAATGAATTATGAAATTATGTTCTATAGTGAAATTGTGGGAGAACATAGATTAGGTTTAATATCCGATCTAAGAATGAGTTTAATTTTTATGAAGAATGTGTTTTGACTTAGAAATGTATTGTTTTTGGTATTACCATTATCAACTGTTGAGAGGGGTAAAAAGTTATGAAATAAGTTGTACCTTTAAGAATGTGATAGTTTCGGYGATGTGGGAATTAAGTACGAGTTAAAATTGGCAAATGACGTTTATAGGATAAGCGTTAAATGTTTTAAGCTTAGAAAATCGTGTTAGATGAATTTTCTTTTTGTAATCATAATTAGGTCATTTTCGAGCACATTGACGTTAAGAGCTGTCGAGGGACTCCACTTTGTAATTTAAATAGAATTTTAACGTTAAGGACTGCAAATAAGTAAACCTCCATACCCACCTACTTATTCCGTTGTGTGTTATGTGGTGATTATATTAGATTGTGTTATGGAATGTGTTATGATTGTTTTGAATTATTTCATGTAATATATTTTTTAATGTTATTATATTGAATGGCGTTTAAATACGAATTTATGTAGTTCATGTCATGGGCATGTAGTTATAGTATTCTACATCATTCCTGCTTTGAGCCATTCGTACATTTAGAAARTGAATGGTTTAGGAAATAAAGCTTGAAAGGAAATGAAATTTTATAAATCAATTATTATCAGGAAAATGTTAAGATTTTGGAAAGGAGTGTGAACCTAGCCATGAAAGATGTGAGCCTCTTGGGAGGTGAAAAGATGAAAGAAAAAGTTAAATTGATATTAACCGTTATGCGGTTCTACCAGTAGGATCGGATTCCAAAGAATAATGTCCCACTGCAAGTTTAATGGCCAGGCATTACACTAAGTAAGCTCACGACTTTAATGAAATGGAAAGATTTTAAAAAGTTCTTTTATTTTGAAATGGAAGTTATATGGAAGTATTTAGGAAGTTTTATTGAGGAAATGAAATATAAATTCATAGTATATAGTGCATTTCACATACATTCATGTATGGGATTTGCTTATTGAGCTTTATAGCTCATTCCATTTCCTTTATTCTGCATTTTAGGTGATGGGTAGCCAGATGGTAAGTGGAGGTCATTTGTGGGCAAGCCTTGATACCTCGAAATGTTATTTAAATAAATCTTAGTGAATACGACAAATGGTTGATTAGAGTGGTTTTATGTATTGTTTAAGATATTTCTTTATTGATTTAACTATTTGTGCTTTAAATTCTTTCAAGTTCCACAAATTTCAATTTTGGTAAATGTTAAGTTAGTAAAAGATTTTTGGAATACTCYATTTATTTATATTGGATTTTTGTTGGGTTGGAATGCATATTGTTTACAAGTATTGAAAATGTTTGAGAATCTTTTGATTGTATACAGGGAGTAGCTGTTGAAATTACAGAGGAAACTCTGCCAAAATTTTTATAAAAYWTTTTAGACAAGTATTCAGATCTCTTTTGTTTCCTGCAGTAGTTGATATGATTATGAGTAAGGTCAGTAATACTCTTGGCTTARGACAGTTCCTAATCTGGGGGTGTTATATTGAGACTCCTAAGTGTTATTTTAAATAAATTTTAGTGAATAAGATAAATTGTTGAATAGAGAGGTTTCTTGTATTGTTTAAGTTATTTCTTAATTGATTTAACTATTTGTACATTAAATTCTTTCAAGTTCCGCAAATTTCAATTTCGTCAGGCATTAAGTTAGTAAAAGATTATTGGAATGGATGATTTATGCATATTGGATGTTTGTTGGTTTGGAATACATACGAGTATTGAAAATTTTTGGGAAATGTTTTTTTATTGTATACAGAGAATAGTTGTTGAAATTACAAAGGAAACTCTGTCGAAATTTTTATAAAACCTTTTAGACAAAGTATTCAGATTTTGTTTTCTATAGTACTTGATATGAATATGAATAAGGTTAGTAATACTCTCGGCTTGGTACAGTTCCTAATCTGGGGGTATTACATAGAGGAACTGACGTTAAAACTTTTCAAAGTACTTGACAACATTTCTAGAGTAAAAAGTCACACACTCTTAAAAGTTCGTAAGATAAAAGAACTCACCTGCTGATGCRGTCCTCCTAAGTCAACTCACTAGTGATCTTGATTGAGCTTTCAAACAAGAAAAAAAAATAGCAAGAATAGAGAACAATTGAAGATGAAGGGGTGGCGGTGGTGAAAACTTAACAAGGTAAAGAGGTATCAAGTTAATGAAGAAGTGAGTAAAGYAGGCTAGAGTTCTGCTTTCCCTTGAGGAATCACGCTAACCAAGAAGGAAGATAAGAGAGAAAGAAACAAACAAGAGAATAGTAGCTTATTCCAGTAATTTCTGGTGAGTGAAAATTTTAGAAAGTAATGAAGGAATGGTAGCAGTGAAGTGATGTGGAAAAGATGAGAAGAAGACAGCGGTGAAGAGAAGACCAAAGAAAAGAAGATGGTAATTAATATATATATATATATAGATATATATGACAATATGGTGACCAAGCAAGTGAGAAAAGGTGAAGAAAGTACTAAAGAAATGCTTAAAAGTTGATGGTGGTGGATTTTGGCCAAAGAGCAGAAAAATGTATTTAATAATGATAGGTAAAACTGAAGGTGGTGAAGTGCCTAAAAGAAAATATTCTTATTGTAATCCAACTATATTAATAATTCCTAATAAGTACAAATTCACTACATATACTATTTCAAAGAAGTAAAATACATATTTATGATATACTGGGTCAAACATGATTAAAATTAACATATTGGATGAAATAAGAATTAAATTTACTCTCCTAAGTGACCAAACAAGAGTAAATCAGTAACAAGAAAAGRGATTGTTTAATTAACTAGACAAAAGGCAAGAAAATAAGTGTTATTATTATTGTTGTTGTTGTTGTTGTTGTTGTTGTTGTTGTTGTTGTTGTTGTTATTGTTATTATTATTATTATTCTTATTTATCTTAAAGCAAAACTAGGGTTTGTTTTCTTCCAATAAATCTCTTAATGTCCTGATTCATTCTAACAAATGACTCAAACCACGACTCAATTATTTAAAGTAATTTGTAAATAATAACTAGATAGATATTCTAATTTCTCAGTCACTCAGCTTATCACATCATYGCATTTTACGAGATTCCATATTAACGAATACTAGCTAGAAAAGTTGAGGGTTTTACGTGATAGAAATGAAATTAAGGCCCTTTAATTCAAAGTAAATGATATCAAAAGAGAACAAGATGGGGAGTGATATGAATATAAATTTAGCTAAATATAAGACGTATTAGTCATTCTTCCCCTTTCAAGATTATCTTGATCATTGATCTTTATTTTATGAGTCAACCAACGATCTTATAAGTTCCTCTATGGGCAATGTCTTTAGATCCTTTGCCTTTCCAACAGCTGAAACTTTTGACTCCCATAACTTAGGTAATGCATTCAAGATCTTTCTATTTTGTTCTCCATTAGACTATATCTAGCGGTGAATCTAGTGAACATATCACAATGTTGGTTAATCCATTTACGGTGTTGGTAAACCTAGTGAACATATCAGTGATGGATTCATTTTGTTTGGTAGAGAAGCTCATAGTCTCTAAATAACATTGCAAGTTTCGCTTCTTTGACTTAGCTAGTTCCCTCATGAGTGACTTCTAGCATTTTCCATATAAAGTAAGCGTTCTTATTAGCTGCTTACTCTAGTATACTCATTTACATCTATAGCACAGCAAAGAATATTTTGTAGCTTGAAAGTTCAAATTCATTCTTTTAGCATCTTTCCCAACAAAGTCTTCTTCTATCTTAGGTACTTGCTCACCATTTTCAAGTTTGCTGGGCACATCAAGCCCGCTAGTGACAATTCCATAGATTAAATTTATGAATGAAATATAAATGTGCATGTGTCTTTTCCAAAATTATAATTTGTGACATTGAAAAGAGTTAGCCAGTTTGTAAAAAATCTCTCTTGATTGTTTGAAAAATATGCCACAAACCCTTTCTCTTATAAGATGTTAATCCTTTAAATAGACATCTGGCTTTAATACCAATTGAAGAATCCAAGAGGTGGGTGATTTGGATTATGGCTACTTTTTCAAAAGTTTTAAGATCACCCAAAATATTTTTCAACTCTCTTTGGAATATATTCAAAGTTTGCAATTAAAGAGAGATGATTGTACAATCAGTTTAATTAAAATAAGCTTGCATAATGATTAATGCACATATGAACAAGTAATTATCGTGGTTAAATCTCTTTCTCGGATCTATATCCACTATCTTTTCATAATACACTACATCACTTTTTCAAGAGTATAAGAAGGGCTTACGCAGAAATGGATTTTATGTAACCCGTACAACCTATGACAAACCTACACAAGATTCTCACAGAAAAGGATTTTATGTCCTAAAAACAACCTTGACTCCCGCATAGATATTCAACAAATAACAAATTCATATTTGTTCCACTCTAAATTAGTGGGCATTCTGGCAAATCTAAACTCAATTGGAGATATTAATTTAACTCACTCAAATAGTCAGTTTTGAATAGATGAAGCTCAGCTAAAGGTTTTTCAAAAGAATAGCCTGTATAGCCTTTGTCAAAATGAAGTTCAATGAATATCGAGTGAAGTTTCTACCTTTTTGGATTTTGAAATCAATCTTCTCAAAAAGACCAAGAGGGAAAACTATGTATTATATAGCCTAATACAGTAATTAATATGTCAACGGTCATGAATCTATTCATTAGGGCTTTGATACGTATATTCGAACAATTGAAATACCCAAAGTCTTCATTTGATTTATGGATCCGAAGACTTTAAATAGATATTGGATGAAATTTCAAAAAATTTTCGAACCATCTTTAAACTCGATAATTCAAACTTTTGACTGTTTTGGCTGGTAAAAAAGCCACTAATTTGCATTTGAATTCCTCGATGGAGGATATTGGACTTAACTTACAAAAAGGACTTAGTGTATATTTGAAACTTATCAAAATGTACGTCCAACACATGAAAACATATCTTTAAAACACTTTCAAAAACAAATTCAATTATATCTAACAAATTATCATGTAAGGGTCATTTTATAAAACATATTTTGATATATGCTTTGAAAATCATTTTGAAGTTCAAATATCAAAACATAGCATCTAATGCAGTTAATCACTATCTCAAAAAATAAGACTAATTACTAAGATTTCTATACTATGAAAAATATTTTACTTAGCCTATAGGCTACTAGAAATCTAGAAGAGTCTACTCTAAGATGTCTTCTCTTCAATTGGTTCGGGCAGATCTTCCACGTGTTCATCAACTTCTTCAAAAATAGAAGTATTTGATGCTTCGAGACAGTTGATCATAGGCTTCATTGTTTCATAATATAGTATAAACCTATAAGTATAACACTTCAAGTTAGTAATCATACCAAGCACATGTCATTTTCAAAATGATATTATGGATCTTTAAACACTATTGGGTTAACATATACAATACAAAATGCATTACTGTTTGCCATTACCAAAAAGAAGGAGATTGTTAACCCCCAAAAGGGCTTAGGTTTTTAATATATGATTTTGATAATGACATGAGTTATATTAGATATCTAATTTGCATTTTTTTTTCTTATAGGCTTATACTGTTTTTGGAACAAAAAATTGCCTGTATCATCCATTGGTCAACAACTTCAAGCTTCAAAGACATCTCTATGAGTAGATAACGGAGTTAATCAGGGAACAAGAAGGTCTCTATGCATTTCAGTGAATATTTAATTTGAGTAGAGTATTCTAAGTCTATATAGGCTATAAGTTAAGTGCAGAGTTTTAATTATATACCTTAAGTTTTGTACTTCATTTTTAAGAGATGTTGATAACATGCGTTACATGTTCTTATCTCGATGTTTGAACCTCAAAAATGTCTTTGAAATATGATTTGTCAAACATCTTTTATAAATGACCTTACATAGTTTTTATTGAAGTTTTGTAAAATGATAATGAAAGTATTTTCTAAAAAGTGTTTATATTTTTTAGACCCACAGTCTTGTCACTTTCTAAGTCTTTTGTGTGGTTAGTATAATTGCCTTTTAATGAGGCTTTGGACACAATATTTAGGTCCTTCGACCATCCGAAGCAGTCGAGGGCTAACTCTCGAGGACTCATATCTCTTCTTGTTTAAATGGTCCAAAAGATTTTAAAGTTGTGTGATCAAAACGTAAGGTGAGTAAACTAGACGAGGACATCCAGCTGGGGAAGACAAAAGTTATCTGAGTGATGGGGTTAGCTTTGCAAATGTTGAAAGAATAACAGCTAACTCATCTGCATATATTGGTGGTTAAGCCTTTGTGACTATCTTAGGTTCATTTGATCCGGAAAAAAAAAAAAAAAAAAAGACTAGCTCTAGGCATAGTAGGGTAAAGTCGGGGTCATGCAAATAAAATGCCAATGTCTAACTTTGAAGGGAAAGCCCATCATCCCACCCTGGTATTCTATCTACCATCGAATCATGAGACATCGAAAAGTGGACTCTTTTATCTGGGTACAAGAGCAATACGAACAAGGGAAACTTTTTATCACCCAAACATCTTCAAATCCTATGTACATAAGGTGCCCTCTTAAGCATCAGAATTTTGTGCTCACTTAAACATTATTTATTTAGAGAGTTTTTAGGCGAAGACCATGAGGTTTTGATCGTCCTAAATCTACGTGTGCTGGCCTACAGTAGATATATTTATAACTTCTCTGATCAACTTATTGTCATTCTATTTATTGCATGATTTTTCACCTAGTCATTTTAAAAACAAGTGACTTCGAAAAAGAGCAAAATACTAAAAGCACAAGATTCCATGAAATACTTAGAGACAAACTTTGGAAAAGCTTTCATTGCTAAATCTTTTGATTATCTTTRGTTGAGTTTTATTTGTAAAAGATTGAATATCTTTCTTTGTAGAAATCAACATCTCCAATTCAAGCTAAAACTGTAGTAATTTACATTGAAATGGAGTGGACGTATCTTGGTTTGAGACTATCATCTCATTTTTGTGTATCGATTGACAATCAAGCTTGTCGGTTTACATAAAACCCCTAGGTAAAAGGGTAAGCCTTGAAGGGTTTAAGGGGAAGGTTGAATAATATTCATTTATGGGTGATCACTTGTTGTAAAAGTTTGTGCGACTTCTCTTTTAGTGAAGTTTGAACTCCTAAGGTTGTGACCGTACGTAGTGAAGGTAGATCATAGAAGGGATTGGCCCATTGTAAATCACTTTTTCTCGTGTGCTTTCCTTATCCTCCATAGCTCTTATACTTTTTAAATTATTGCACACAATATTTCTTACTTTTTAGCTTCATAAGTGTTCGGTATCTCTCCCGAAGATATGAAATCTTTGCGGCCATTACTTTGCAAAAAAATATTCTACTACCTAATTCACCCCCTTGGGCTCATTCAAAGGTCTTTTGAAAAGTATGTACTCTTTGAGAGATGAAGTCAAATACTAAGAGTGTGCAATAAATGCAGGAACAAAAGAAAACAATATGACAGGGACATAAGGCTATTAGTGGTACATCCACTACATGGGGTCTCAACCTTAAGATTTCAAACTCCACTAAAAAAGTCACGCAGACTTTTACATAAATGCACAAGGGGTATGCCCACTCTTGGATTTTACCACGCTTAACCCTTCAATTTCGCTCATCCTTCTATTCAAGAATTTTATGTGTACTAATAACCTCGACTAACAAATCAAACATATAGTCATAAAAAAATGTAAAGAAGTTACTACACTTTCTTAAAGTGGAAAATGAATCCAATGAAGAGCACTTTCTCTTTGATTTGATTTCTGAATGTAAACTAGAGATTCTTAGTTTTGAATAGTTTAATTGTATCGGACTAAGATTAAAGTAGAGATTCTTAGTTTTGAATAGTTAATCACATTGGACTAAGATTCTTTGAAGAAAACTTTTGTGTACACACTTCCTCACGAGTCTGAAGATAAATTCAAATTTTCTTAAAAGTTCATGAAGAACATGAGAAAGTTTATATAGAGCTCAAATAACGGCTAAAAAGGTAATCATTAGAGGGTTAGAGGGACTGTCAGAAGCAAGTTTCTCTGACAATTGATTCTTAACAATCGGACGGTCAAAGCATTCTATCTTGAGTCCGAAATGCACGGTATTTAGTCCAAACCCCTTCTGGAAGAGTTCTAGACATTTCCACGGAATGTATAGAACGGTTGAAGTTTGCTATTGATGCGTCCAAAATCAGAAGTGAACTTTGAACTTTCAAACCTCTATACATTAAGCCATTAAAAACTAAGTTCATTTTAAAAAAAAATTATCAACAAGACATGTTTGAAAAATATTTTCAAAAGAGATTTTGGGGGAGAATCATAAACCTTTGAGAGGGAATTGAATGATGGATACTAAGTGCACAAAAGATAAAACTCTAAGACCCCAAGTATTTAGAATCATAGCTTATAAAACCTTAATCTTCATGGTCAATAATAGTCTTTGAAACTTGAAGATCTTGATCATTGAATGCTTCATGTAGGCAACTATTTGTTCCATTATAGTGCAAATCTACATGATTCACAATAAAAATTAAATAGCTAAAGAATATACATACATAGGAAACACAAAGGAAATTAATGCAATTAAAATTAAAGGAAGAAATAATAATCTTTTAAAAGCAACAAAAAACCACTTCATGACACGTGGAGTCACTGTGGTACGCACTGGTGCAACGGGTAATGCTAATACACCATGTATCTGCACAGTTGCTATGACCACACTTGCAGTGACCTCTATTCTCGTGCTGAAAAGGTTATTTTCAGCTCACAACTATTGTAATATTTATTAAGATATGAAGTTAAAATTTAATAAAATAATAAAAATAATCGATATTTTAGAGAAAATTAAGAGAAAAGATTCTAAATAGATAAAATTTATCAAATATTGTATGAAAAATATAGGTAATTTTTAAATTTATAGTGTTATGTTTATCAATTTAAGTGTTGCATATAACATTCTCCAAGAGCTGTTAAACTCTATATTTAGCCATATTGAATGCTAAGTTATAAGTCATAATCTTATTAATTAAAATTTATAAAAAATTTAAGAAGCTTGGCATTAACACATTTCAAATTATATTTATTAAATAGTTTTAATATAATAAACTCTTATTTAATTCAGATTTATCTATTAAATGAAGTTATCAAACATACTCCTAGTTAAGCCAAATATAATGGCGCCTCTCTCCTTTGTAAAGGTTTATGCATCTTTGTTTTAATATTTGGAGGATAAGAATAGAAATCGAACCAAAAATTAAATTATTTTCTTAGTAATTGATGTTTCTTATCAACTAAGGGCCAGTTTGACAAATTGATGTATGAATATTAAAATCTAACTATGAAAGTCTAAAGAGTAGTTGAGATTCTTAACATTGAAAATTTATTTATATACATTTATATTTGAATATTAAATTTAATTAGAATGTTTGATAATCAATTTAGAAAGATCTTAGAAGATTTAAAAAAGGAGTGAAGACACACTTAAGATATTAAGAAATGTCAACTTATATTGTGAGGTATTAATTTAGTAAATTTTAAATGATTTGATTTTAAATATTGAATTGCATCATAGACTCTAAATTATTACATTTTAGAATGAAGCTCTTAATTTTGAAAAAAAAATGTCCTATAAATGTTGTGAAATAAAGACTTAACACCATAAAGAAGTGAAAGTGAAACTTTTGAGTGTCATGCATCTTTTTCGGAGAGTTTTTTAGAAATGGACGTCCTTTGAAAAATGACATCAATAATAAACTTTACTGTAAAAAGTATGATATTATTGCATCCAAGGCATTCGGCTAAACCCACAATAGGTCCAGCCAACTAAATTCATGCATTCCGTGAATGCAATGAGTTTTTTGCAATGCATTTTCATAATGTATTGGATCCACAAATGCTGTTGTTTCTACAATGCAGTCCATTTTGTGTGTGTCCTTTATGAAAGGACGCTCATTATTGGAAAAAACCTCTTGTCTCTGCTCTTGCCATTATTCCCTATTATCAAAACCTAAGGACTTTAATGAATGTGATAAGACACTATATTAAGCAACTATTGCTTTCAATTTGGAGTATACAGATAGAATTAGGCGGACTAAATAACTTGAACCGTATAACCATCATGCTACTCTTGTTTTAATGAAAATTGAAATCATTCGAAGCCATTTTAGCAGAAGAATATATATATATATATATATATGACGATAAGAAAAACCTAATTATAAGAAATAGCTCTGAATGATCATACACAAGATATTATTGATCCCATTTAAAACATCCACAGTTTTATCAAAGTCATTGAATGCTATGTATTCTATGCAAAGAGAGGAGAAAATTAATAGTTAGAAACTGGAAGACGATTCTTGCAGCAAGCAGCAATGATTCAGATCATATGCATCTGGTAATCATTGATGGATCGGATATTGCATAATCCTCCACTGGACTGGKAATGGAGGGAGGGACCAGGTTGCAGAATCCAGAACCATTCCGTCCACTCTCCATTCCTTACATGGCTATGGCTATGCCTATTAAGGCCTATAGGTGCAATGACACCTTACACTTTCGATCTCTCAAATTTAGAGCTGCTCCTTAAAGGCAATATAAACTTGAAAAGAAAATTAAGTTACAGATCAACTCAACAAACAAGTTCATTAAATGTATGCTATGGGTAAATAATAGTGTATACATTTAATTGTTTTTGCACTTAGGACTTTCGAAACTGAAGATCATATATTTTTCTTTAACACATTCAATACTCTTGTCGTGGAGTGCGACATGGGCAGCACGCTCATCTGAGTAGCAGAGCAAATAAACAGCCGGTAAAGATAGAACTCTGTAGATATTCAGTATTTTCTGGTTGCATGGGCACGTGCCCTACTTTTATATGAGTTCTTTAGAGGATGGCCAACGCTTCTGGCTTCAGTAAGTGAGTACCAGCTTCTAACCAGCTGATTGAATCTGGTTACATATRTTGACGTGACTTTGTTTAGTTTTAATTCATGATCTAGTTCTGGGTTCAGTGGTACTTTCCGTCTAGTCAAGTAAAATGACGAGGGGCTTTTCTTATCTTCATCCATTAATTGCTGTCTCAGAGAAATTCCACCTGACCCAGAGGCTAGATTAAAGAATTGTGTAGTAAATGTCTTTTGCGTCAGAGATTCAGAAAAGAAGACGGTGGAGAGGAGGATGAAGAGTGGTGGTGGTAGATCGGATGGCAGTGATGCGCAACGGCCATGGATGACTGCGTGACTGTCTGTCTCTATCGAAGAATAATAACATTAAGGGTTACCAAAATGCTTCTAAAAATTGTCACTGAGACGAGAATATGTCAAGCTCTAAGGACAATTTTGGGTCAAAAGCTTTAATAGTTGGACGGTAAAAGGCAGAAAAAAAATAATCAAAGGGAAAGACACTAACTTTCATGCGCCATCACCTAAAGGCATCTGTGCTCGACTTTCATGACAACCGACAAGACACTAACTTTTCTTTAGGATTTTGCATTGTCTTACATTTTCAAGCAGTGAATTTCTTCTTCCTATGGCTTCCGTACACTTTGTGTGCTTTGGTGGATGATAATCCGGCTACCTACCATTTCAAACTTCAACTGATCGGTGGAAGGTATGGAGCGTCTTGCTGCTAAATTGCTCAAACCATGTGCTGCAGAAGCCCTCAAGACCACAGAAACGCAAAAGCCTATGGCTAGTAGTAAACTTCATTGTATTGGCAGACTCATCATAATATGGTCAACAGCTGCTCTCAACATCTGATCTTCAATGAGTTCATATGAATTCATGTCTATGAGGATATTATCAACCCACGTATAGATCATTTCATATTAGCCTCATTTTTCACGAATCTTTTCTTTTTGTCATTTTCTTTTCTCTTTTTCCTATTTATCTATTCAAGATAAAAATAGGGGCACGCTTTTCAAGTTCTATATATATTGYTTCCTACCCCTCCTCATGAGAACATGCCTTCCAACTTCTACTCATTTTCTTGATTTTTCTTGTAGCGCTAAGTTCTTTCTAACATTTCTTTCTGTTACTTGCGTAAATCTTTTGGGAAATGCCTAAGAAAGTAGACGTTGTAGAATGCAGAAAAATAGCACCAAAAGGGCATTTTGTGGTCTATGTGGGTACTCAGATGACAAGATTTGTTGTTCCCATGTCTTACTTGAACCATCCACKTTTCCGACGGCTGCTGGACAAGGCTGCAGAAGAATATGGATTTGATAACAGAAGTAGAATTGTGCTTCCTTGTGATGAGTATAACTTTCAGCAGCTCCTTGTGATCCTGGCCAAGTCCTAGCTAGCTCACTCATAAACACTTAACTCTGATTAGAATCCAACAGACTTGAAGAGGTTTTCCAAGATGCATGTAAGTATTGTGTTCCTAACTGAGACCAAAAGTTTCCTCAGAGCATTATGGCACATCGGCTTGTTAGAATTAGGGTTGAGACTTTTAGTCCTCTTGTGAATAATTCTCGAATGGTAGTTCTTAACTTTGATATCTAATTAGTCTGTCTAGCAAAGTAGCATGCTGAATGACTAATGACCGGCCATGAAGGTTATGCTCTAAACAATGCGCTTTTTATCTTTTATTTTTCGGAGACATAAATGCAAATAAAAGACCAAATTATCTAATTAACAATGCACAATATTGCAATTGAAAAAGAAAATGACCTACGGAGAATTATTATACGAGTAATGTAAATCTCTAAAAAAATAGCACAAGAAGTGAAGATGGAAGAGAAAGTGGATTATATATGGGAACGGTGTTTGCCTTAAWACTATATGTCAGTAAAGTTTCTCAAACTACAATAACCAGAAGTTGGTTCTAGAAAATAAAATAAAACTATGACAAGAAAAACTCACAACAAAAWATATGACGGTATCTAAAAATTATTCTATAATRAATTAAAATTATTTGATAATATAATTTGAAATATCAGAATATGTTAAGTGTCTCCTAAATTCTTCTTTAATAATTAAGTGATGCACCCATAATTGAATAAGTTCACACGTAAGTCTTTCATAATTTGTTATCCAATAAACAAAATTAATCCTCTCATCTATTTTTTTCCTTTCAACTACTGATCAATATAAATTGTCTCCAAATCACCTTGAGTTTGGCAAATGCAATACACTTCTCACTACCTTTTAACTTATTATGTATTTCAACTTATTGATTATGCATATATAATATCATGTAATTTATAAATTAATAAATATAATGCACAACATATATTACATGCTAATTTTCTATTAAGTAATTGTATATACTTACGAATCCTTGAAATACTTGTATATCTAAATGAATTTAAAAAGAATAAAATTATAAAATGACAATATTAAGAATTTCATTGAATTGATTATCAAACATCCTAACGAAATTAGAATTCAAATTCATACTTTACAAGATAAATTTTCAATTTTTAAAAAATCCAACTAATTATCAACTTCAATCTTCAAATTTCAATGTCYATACTTTAGTCTTCCATGCTCGGAGCTAGTTTCATCAAAAGTTGTTTTGATCTTGGCTAGAATAGTTTTGGAATTATGAATTTCTATAAAGTTCACAATTGTGCACTAAGAGACAATAAAAATATCCCGCCTGATTATGATCCCTTACTAGAAAGCTCGTTTTTCCAGTTAGTTTGATTTTACTATTTCTTTTCAAAATATGTGTCATTTTAGATTTCTGCATTAGTCCAATATTATTAAAAATCATATTGATATTTTTTCTAGACTTAATGTTATACTCCCTACACTCTTTAATAATGTCCAAAGTGTGAAATTTTTTTGTTCCAAATAAGTGTCCATTTACATATTTCAATACAAAAAATTAAGAGAAAAGTTTCAATTTTTACCTTTCATCTTATTTTTCTCAAATATAATGTTATTCATTGCAACTCTCCATTTTCTCATAAAAATTAATACTCCACGGAATGGCGTTTGTAGGTAGAGAAAGGGAGGGAAGATGAAGTGAATCATTATTAGTGCTCAAATAGAAAAGAAAATATAGAGGTTTGTGAATATAATTAGGGTTAAGGTAGTCAATTTAGTCCTTTCCTAAATTAGTTAACCTCTCTTACTTCGGATACTTATTGGAGGACAGAGGGAGTATCCTTCCACTATCTTCTCTTATCTCCCTGAATTCAATATCAATTAATTACTCTCTTCGTTTTTAAATAACTGTTCATTTGGATAATTATATATATTAAGAAAGTGTTAATTTTCATACAATTTTAAACAAAATTATATTCTTAGCCTTCTTTAAATTTCTTGTAATTATAAATGCTTTGACCAATATGTATCTCCAACACATTGGAAACAATATTGTAGAGTTGAATAAGACTAAAGTAATGAGGGATATTATAGAAAAAATGACAATTAATACGTTCATGATATCTACAAATGACAAGCAATTTGGAAAAAAGAAATTGTCCAAATGGACAGTTATTTTGAAATGAAAGGAATATCTCTTTCCCTCTCTCCCATTTTTATCTTTAAATAAACGTCTAATTTCATTTAAAGTCTCTCGAAGAAATATAAAAAATAATCAAATAATATAATAAATATATTCAAATAAAACTAATTTTGAAGCATATAGAAGGGTAATATTAGAATTTTTTTTTATAAATGTAAAATGACTTGTATTTTGAAAAGAACCCGCTCCCTTGGAATTACTATATTTTATAACAGATTTAGTATAATTTTCCAGATTATAAGTTTCATTTTTGAAATTTTCAAACTAAATCATTAATTTCAATTTTAAAATTTTCAAACAAAATAAAACCATTCAAAATGCGGAACATCGGTTCTTTTTCCTTCTAATGGTTCACTTGGTTCAGTTTTAGCTATTATCAAGTTTTATAATTTATATTAAAATAATGAAGAAAAAGATCTTTTAATAAAAAGCTTAAATTGGCAAGTAGAATATAAATTAGTTATTCTAGTCCAAAATATTTACTAATATTACCTATTTGAGTCTTTAAAAAGTTAAAATTGTTCTTTAAAATATAGTATTTTTTTTTTCTTTGGAACCAATAAAACTTTCATTAGCTCGCYAGACAATCCACCACAGCTACTTGCAAAACCAATGGGGGAGCCGTCTCTACCCAAAATGATACATTTGACATAGTCACGCCTAAACTAGCTAACATGTCGCTGGATTATTGGACAATCAGAAGACACATGAGAAGCCCGTGCATCTAGCCCCTTACCTTGTTCACGTACTTGTTGTACACTCCCCCTAAGCGGAGATAAATCCACACTATCCTCGTTTAGTCACTGCACTACCCCAAGACAGTCAAACTCCACCATGAAAACACAAAAACCTAGGTGATCTGTAAGCCTCAGCCTYAATTGCACCACCATAASATCCGAGTTCTCTGCACTCATAGCCCTTACCATAGGCATCGCCATCTTCCCCACCACCTCCCTTGGATAGTTCTGTGCAATCATCCCAACACCCCCTTCCCCTCCTTCCAAGCGCCATCCACATCAACCTTATAGCTCTCCCTATCCAATGGTTTCTATTTGGCCAACTGCCTCCCATCCACCCCGAAACATACCTATCCACCTTCCGTGCACCACTATATTCCTCCAAGAGACTCCATGCCCGCTCCACCACATCCCTAGTTTCCGCAGCTTGATTTTCAAACACCCACCTATTCTATGCCCCTCAGATACCCCAAAGGACCATGAGCACCCTCTCTAGATCATCTTCACCGGTGACCCCTGCACTGTCCATCCAATTGGACGAAAACTCTTTCAAATTTTCAATCGCATCCATTGCTCTCCTAACCTTGACCCTTKCTTTGTGCCAAAGCTTCCATGCAAATCAACAATCCATGAAAAGATGAATGTCCGACTTTAGCTATACATGATAAAAAGGGCAGTAAGTGTCATCAATTCGAAACCTCTGAGCCAATTGTGCACGTAATCGCAAAATGTCCTAGCACAATTGCCATGCCTATACATAAACTATAGGTTAGACCTAGAGGCACCTTATTCTCTTACAGAACTCATGAATAGTCCCATTCAAACTAGATGCATGCACAGACCCCCAAGTTGCCTCGCTCTCCAATCCATCGCAATTTGATATGCCGATTTCACACTGAAACGGCCTCTCCTATCATAATGCCAGATCAAGAAGTCTTCCTGCAGCTCCGTAGGGAGCRAAATTTGGAGAATCTCTATAATATCTTGAGCACCAAAGAGGCCCTCCAGTAACCCCATGTTTCGTCCCAATGGCTCCTTTAGCATTAGACTACTCCTCTTAATGTCCAAGGGCAAAAATAATTTTCGCATTAGATTTCGAAAGGACAGCGGCATACTCAACCAAGGAGAGTCCTAGATTACTATCTTCCCCTCACTACCAACCCACCACGTTAGCCCCTTCTCCAAAAGGGTTCGTCCCTCGCAGATGTTGCGCCAGACAAGAAAAGGTCGCACCCCCAATATAGCATGGAGAAAGTCCATATTTGAGAAAAACTTAGTCTTCAGGACCTTACTAACCAAAAAACCTGGATGTAAAAGAATCCGCTAGCCTTGCTTGGCCAGGAGCGCCAAGTTGAAAGCCTCAATRTTTCTAAAACACATGCTTCCAGCCCTTTTGGGCTAGCATAAAACCTTCATGCTTTACTAATACACACCCTTTCCCCCCTTATCCATCGCCCACCAAAACCTGCAAATGATCGGAATGATCTCCCTACAAAGCCCCACCGATAACAGAAAATAGGACACTATTTAAGTCAGGATAGCCTGCAAGACACTCTTAATCAGCACCTCATTTCCTACCCGTGATAACAGCTCTTCCTTCCAAACCCGTTTCCAGATATAGTTCAAACATTTCTTCTTTGAACCTCCAATATAATGCGGCAACCGTAAGTATCTATTTCACCCTCCCTTTGCACGATTCCTAATTCCACCCATATCTCCCCCTCCCCTCTCTCCTCCTTAACCCTCCTATCCACCAGAACTGAAGATTTTATTAAGTTGATGAATTGGCTAGATGCAAACTCATAACTCACCAAAACCTCCCAAACCACCCTTGCATTCTCCAGATTAGCCTTCAGAAGCAAGAGGCTATCATCTGCAAACAAAAGATGTGTTACCTCCGGTGCTCGTGTCCCCATCCTCAGCCGTGATAGCCTGCCAGTCTAGGTTACCTCCCTAATTAGCCTCGAGAATCCCTTCGTGTAAAGTACAAAAAGGAACGGAGATAGGAAGTCTCCCTACCTTATCCCACGCGTCGGTTGACACTCCTTAGATGGTACCTGAAAAAACACAGAGATTACACAATGCATAATCAAATGAACTAGATGACTCGGGAGCCCTACCTTCTGCATTATCCACTCCAAGTAACTCCACTCAACCCAGTCGAATGGTTTGCTCATATCCAACTTAATAGACATATGCAGACTCCGTCCTCTGCCTTTCTTGATCCAATGGTGCTCCTCAAACATAATGATAGTATTGTCTATGATGAGTCGCCCATGGACAAAAGCACTCTGYGCCTCGCCTACCAAGCAACCTATTAGAAATCGTCTTTGACACCAACTTATATGGGTACATAAACTTAAAGGTCTATAGTCTGATACTAAGTGAGGACTCTTCACTTTGGGGATCAAAGCCAAGTATGTTTACTTATCTCCTCCAGTCGCCCCTACTAATCAAAACCCTTAACACCATCCTTGTCATATCACCACCCACAACATCCTCGAATTTCTTGTAGAAAATTGCATGAACACCACTTGGACCAGGAGAGTTTGATGGATGCATCTCCATCAGAGCTTATGCAACCTCCTCACCTGAGAACTCGCGTGCTAAAATAGCTATCTGGCCTTCCTCCAGTTTCATTCTAACCACATCTCCCATAATCTCATCTTGATCACCTCACCCCAGATTAGAAGTAAAAGGCATCCTGTAATACCTAACAAGAGCCTGTTGAACTTTCCCTTCCTCCTCAAACTCGCATCCATTAGTATTTACTATTTTGTTAATCCAATTCCTCGTGCGACGCTTTTTCAAGTGATGGTTGGGTATTTTGATCACCCTACCTTAGTGTCTGACTATGTACACGCCAAAACTCCTCCTGCATTTAGAGTAGGTGGTCAAGAGTTTCCCTGCAAGCTCGTACTTCCACTGGACTCTTCCACTGTGTTACAGCACTACCTAGAGCTTTCTCAGCCGCAGCCACCTGCTTTGGTCAGTACCCAAATTTCCTTTCACTCCATGCATGCAAATATCTCTAGACTAACCCAACRTTCCAGCTAATCTCCTCAGCATCCCCACTGCCACAGACCTGTCACGCCTCTTGCACTTTCTCCCTACATTCCTCATCGCTGAGCCAAAAAGTCTCAAACTTTCTCGAACATCACCATTATCTGCCTCCCTTACTCCTACACATTGGATGCAACTGGACTACCAGAAGCGTGTGGTCCGAGTATGCAATCGTCGAATGTATAAACCGTGTCTCAGGATAGAATCATATCCATGCATCATTCCCCAGAGCTTGATGTAGCCGAACCTAAACCCTTGTTCCATCCTATCTTCCATTTCACCAAGTGAAATTAACACCACGATAACCCAAGTCCTCAACCTCACATCTTCCACAGCCCTTAAAAACTGAGCCATTTGAGTTTGACTCCTCACCCYCCACCCCTCTACTCCTCTCTATGTAGTAGCTCATTGAAATCCCTCAGGTGTTAGAATAATGTGCCCTAAAAGATAATGTATTTCTCCAAAATTGAAATAAAAGAGTAATTCCATCTATTCCATTTTGGTACATACATTGAATCACATATTTTGTTGCTATAAGTCCAAGCAATTAAATAAATGGTTTATGTGATGGGTCGTTCTTCACTATTAGGCATAAACCATGGAAACTTACTTAGCAAGACAAATAGTCTCTTGTTCTTTCTATAGAATTGGGCATTCTATCATGATAAGATCATTATGCAATGGATTCTAATGGTGAATGACTTTCTTTAGTTAGTTCACTCCAATTGCACAATCACTCCAATTGCACAAGCATATTTGATATACGTAGAGTAGAACTTGTGATATTGGTTTCTATTAAAGTACTATCCCTATAGAAACCAGAATATTACTGCTATTGCATGGATRAATATCCTAGTGCTTGAGTTCTAATTGGTAGTCTAGTAAGCCTAGAGCTGTGGTCTTTGATATACTATAAGTGAGATCTTTTCGTAGATTAATAACCTTGTATGTTGGGAATATACTATCAAATGAACTAAGACAGACTGGTAGAAGATAGTTTATGTGCTTCACTTTTTGAGGAATTAATCAACCCCTTGTGATTGTCCAAAGGATAATAAAATGATCCAACGCCCTACGAATGTGACTTTAGAATGTGTACTTCCAGGTAGCTCCAATTGATGAGTAAGGACATTTAAGGTTGTCGTGGATTACCGGAGTAGAAATCTAAGGTTGTAGATGTCATTGAGAAGGTATTAATTAGTATATTATTCCTCTCTATTTGATGGGTTTGACACAGAAAGGTATATTCATCATTTCACTTATAGTTCTAAGACTATGCTCATGCAATATTGTTCATAGGGTCAGTGTGTCCATATAGTGATAAATGGAACACTTWAAAAGATGAGATAAAACTACTAGGTAGTAAGGGTACTTCGTAAGTTTAGTAGTCATGAATAATTTATCTTTTAGTCCCCTAGGCAGCTCAATATTACTTGAGAATGTAAATTTACAACTAAGCTTCAAGGATGAATTGAATTAATGAGAAATACTATTTTATTCAGTTTAGTTCATATTTATTAGGCTAGAATAAAATAAGCTCATTGGATATTTAATTAATTCCTTGGGTTGATCCAAATAAAGAATTAATTAAAGAATGGACTAAGGGCTTAAAATAAGTCTACTGGATACTTGATTAATTACTAAGGGTGATCCAAATAAAGAATTAACTAAAGAATGAGCTTAGGGATTAAGATACGTCTATTGGATATTTAATTAATTGCTTGGGTTGATCCAAGCAAAGAATTAATTAAAGAATGAGCTTAGAGCTTAAGATAAGTCCAACTAGATATTTAATTAATTACTTGAGTTGATTCAAGTAAAAAATTAAGTAAAGAATGGGTTTAGGGATTAAATTAGAGATATTAAAAAGAACGGACCAAACTTGGCCCAAGAAAATTCCAGGAATTTCGACCTCACAAGGGGAAACCCTAGAGTGGCCGATATCTTCGTAGTCTTGGGAGAATTTCAGCCACCCCAACGGGTTTTACTCCTTGGCCAAAATTTCTAGCTCTAGTGGATTTCAAAGACTCGTTATTTTAGGGTTTCAACCCTAAGATATATATCCTCTCTTTGAAGAATCCTCTTGATTGCATCTCTCTATTCTCTGTAGCCACCACTCTCTTTCTCTTCTTGTTCATCCYAGGTTCTCACCAAAACTTAGTCCATAAAGTTAGAGTTATACCCCAGAAGATGGGAAGAAGCACATGCTTGCAGTTTTCATGCGCATGAGTGAAAGATTTGCTAGAATGAAACATCCTCATCAAATTAGCAGATCTAAGATAGTCTTTGGAGYCGTCGCCTCTTTTAGCTCAAACTAGAGAATCAAGTCAAGGGAGAAATTCARCGCTTCCAACAAGAAACTTTAGCGCTGAAGAAAAATAAGTAAGTTTATTCTAAACTCAGGAAGAGAAGGCAAAAAGTTTTTATTTTTAGCTTCCACTGCATCTTTGCTTCTCTTGCATGTTCCTACACCAGGCACACCCTCGGCCCACCCTTCCCTACCCTAGCTATCAAAGCAAGGTCCAGCCCACCTCTCTCTCCCCCTTCATTGGTGTCCTAGAACCTAATGACATACCAGCTAGGGCCTCCATCATTAGCTACAATACAAATATCAATGTGGTGCATAGAATAGGACTGCAAGGTAATATCCCAGCCCTCTTTCCAGAGCATGACCAGTGCACCCCCAGACACTGATGCTCTACTACAGACCCACGCTGGAATCCTAATCTCTGCTTACCCCTTCAATACACCATTTTGTTGCCTTTGTTTCACATAAGAATATTAGATCAGGATCTTTCAATAAAGTAAGCCTCTATAGAGCCTGAACTGTCCAAGGGTTCCCAATCGTCTAGCAATTCCATGATATGAAACTCACTGCTCCTGGCAGCCGCTGCGTAGAGATTGCAAAATAATAGGTTGAGGATGATCAGCCCCATCACGTAATCGCGTAAAGCTGTGCTCCACATCCATCTCCATTTGTTCTTCTCTCCTCCTTTTCCGTTGCACACCCTCACCACCCCCATCCACATGCAGAAGTGCCCTTGACACCCCTGGCTTTGTCCTGAAATTTATGTGCACGAATATTCACTTAGGCCTCTCCCAGGTGCATTGTCTCTTTCTCAACCAACAGCCTACTCTGGTCATCCAAATCTATTGTGCCTCTTCACTTGCTGTCCCCTACTGGTAATAGGAATGTGCTGCTATGGTTTTGATTAAATATCTAATATGCAAGAGATAGAATGCTACTTTGTCTAAAGATTTAGTTACAAAAAATGCTATTTTTGTAGTACCCAGAACATTATTTTCAATTTTCATGAATTTTATATGATCATAAAATTTATATGCCAATTCAATGATTTATTTTTATCATAAAATGTTGGTGTTTTGGTTATTTTGCAGCAGAATGACTTGGAGGCCGTAATGTCCGATGTGCTAATTAGAATTTAATAAATTATCTCTGTTATTATTATTTATTTATGCGTTAATGTGAGAGTACGTTTATTTAATTATGCGATTTATAGCGTTAATTAAATTAGAGGTTTAGGTAATTAATTTAGGCTCAGCCTGTTTTGGGCCGCCAAGGGACTCTGCTTTGCATTTAAATTAAAATTCTAACATTAAGGTCTTCAGATAAGTAAACTCCATTCTTGTTCGCATATGGACTTCTGTTTCAAATGTATTGTGATGTATGATAATTGTCTAGTATGTTTTCTATGTGATCATATTGAGTTAAATTTGTGAGAATGCTATCTATTACATTATAGAACATTGCTTCTGTTGTTATTAAACAAAATGCATTTCATTATTATGAGGTATTTTCCTTAGGGAAGTTTGCATGTTCATGGTATCGATAAGGGAAATGAGTTAAAGGAYAAGGTACGAAAATGAAATTTTAAACGGTAATGAATTCTAAATGTTAGAAAATAGAAAAGGGATGTAAGTTTAAGCCATGAAAGGTGTAAATGGAAAATGGGTTGCAGGACCTGGCACTCCTGACCTAACCCTCTTTGTAGGGTGGAAATGAGAGTAAAAATGTACCTCTGATGAGGTGAAAGTAAAAGAAAATGTTAATGAATTTTTAACCGCATTGTGGTTCTACCGGTAGAAATTTATCTGGTTCCAAAGAATAATTACTCACTGCAGAGCTTACTAGTTAGGCAATACACCAAGTGGAGCTCACATTACAAATAGAAAACTTTAGAGAATTTATATGAAACGAATTTTAAAATTTATAATAGATAACGCATGTCATATGTATCCATGAATAGGAATTTAGTTACTGAGTCTTGTAGCTCACCCATTTCCCCTCATTTTGCATTTCGGGTGATGARTAGTCAGATGGCACCTGGAGGTCACTTATGTGCAGGCTTGATAAATCYGAGTGTCTCGTTTTGGAATAAATTCTTGTTGAATAATGGGAGTCATTTCATAGGGAAATATTTATTCATGTATTCATTTATTTATTTTCTTATTCGTCCATTGATTTATTCTTTCAAATTATCTTTGGATTGCAATTTAAGGTATTTTATTTCCATAAGATGGATTTTAAATTGTGCTTGACTGTTATTTTCTACCAGTGAACAGGGGGAAAATATTGAAATTACAGAGGAAACTCTGTCGAAATTTTTATAAACCTTTTATATTAAAATATTCAAATTTTTATTTTCCTTAGTTTTCACAATATTTGAGTAAGTAAAGTTGGTAACAGTTCTAGGTTAGGATCAGTTCCTAATTTCGGGGTATTACAATTTTGACTGGTGCCTTATTTATTTTATTTTATTTATCTTGTGTGAAATGTACCCAAGAGGGGATTAATTGACTTTTAAAAACTTTTTGCAATAGGTGTTAACTTTTTACCTTTTGAGTAAAAATACCAAACACTTAATGGGTGCACCATAAATGCTGTGTATTTATGAGAAATGAATGTTACGACAAACCAAGATAACAATAAATAAATAGTAAGAGGAAACACACACAATAGAGATTTATAGTGGTTTATTTCTCTTGAAATCTATGTCCACTACCTAGGATTAYACTCTTAGGATTTTTAAGTCCACTGACAAAAGTCACAGACTTTTTACAAACTACACAAAGGGTTCACCCACAATGRGTTTTACAACACAATACACTACTGGAAAAATGACCAATACCAATAGACCAAATTGGTCGATAAACATGTAAAATCGGTTAGTAATGGGGACTTACTAACCGATTACTTACAGATTATAGCCCGTAACAAAAACCCTTGATGGTACTTGTAATAATCGACTTTCTTTTGCTTCGGTTAATAAYTACCTAAATATATGTGGTTGGTGATTAAAAGGGTAAGTTAGTACACTATAGTGAAAATTGAGTTTGAATTTCCAATAGTTGGTTGGTACTTACAAATATGTTTTCTATRCCAACCGATTGATCTGGTAGAAAAGTCCAACCAATATGTCGGTTAAAAAGTTTAATTTTTGTGTTGGTGATTTATTAATGAACATGGAGTCAATTACCAGCTGAACATTATTATTAGTAATGGACTATTCCGCATAGTAACTTTTAATGGCTAAAACTAATTTCATTACCAATTGAAAAATTATGTTAGTATCTCGTTATAATACTAACCAAAATTCAGTTAGCATTTTGGTATGTAATTACCAATTGATAATTCTGTTAATATTTCATTGCTATTTACTAACTAAAAATTGGTTAGTACATTAGTTCGTAATTACCAATTGTTTATAATCAAAATTCAGTTATTACTTTGGTGTAAATACAGATTGACAATTCGATTAGTATTCCATTGTTGTTTACTAACCACAATTTGGTTAGTACTTTTGTTTGTGATTATTTACTATAATTCTGTTAGTACTTTGTTACTCGTTATTAAMCAAAATTTGGTTAGTAATCTTTCTTAATGCTTGTATRAATTAGTAACTAATCATTTAATTAATAAAATGAGTTGTTAATTACAAGGTATAATTATGTTGATAAGTTTTTCTGCAACATATCAACCAAAGTTCAATTCACATTTTTGTTGATAAAACTAGTAATATTATTAAAAAATGAACAGTAAACAATAAATTAAATCACGTTATGATTCCATTCAACTAAAAAATCATAAGTATGAATTGTCATCCTTGTAGTACTCATAAAGAAAAGAAATCCAACCGCCATCCTTTGAAGGGGACTTGTATGAAGAAGAGGACTAAGGCAACTATTACTAAGAGATCTTTCATGATTCTTGGGTTTCTAGCAGCACGCAACCAGCAATTAGCCTTGTTCACCAAGGGAGGTTGCCGGCCCTCTGGGGTCTCCATGGCAAGCCTGGCCATTCCCTTGATAATGGTGCTGACAAAAAAAAATAAAAAATAAAAATGCAAACACCCCATCCCATTAACACCTAGATGCATGATGAAATAAAAAAGAGCTGTAGATATAAATTTAAGAATATCCTTCAAAAAATCACAACCAAAAAATTAACTCCATAGAAAATATGTAAGAGGCGCATTTCCAACCGAAACTCACAACCATAATATCTCAACAAAACTCAATCAGAATATCTGAGCAAAAGTCAATCAGAATATTCGAACAAAAGTCACAATCAGAATAACTCTAAGAGCATGTAAGTCCGACCAGGCACGAAAAAGCACCAGAAAGACAAATAAAATGATTTTCAATAAGTCATTTACGTAATATAAATAATGCTATGAACAGTTCTCATTTAGTCATATCCACAGAATTAATGGAATTTAAATCTTTATAAATTAGATAGAAATTGAAGTCCTCTTCACATTGAACATTTAGGAATATCAACAAACAATATTGAAGAATTTCTTGTCAACAATTTCCGAAAGTGAAACAATAGTCGCTTTGCTCACTCTAACGTGAAGAACCTTCTTTTGTAGTAAACAACCATGAGCTTTTATCACATACATTATGTGGATGATAATCAAGTTCCAGATTTGGAGCTTCAGTAGTAGCAGTAAAGGTTTAAAAGATAATCATTCAAACAGTTTGTGAAATCACTAAAGCAAACACAGCATTATCACTCAAAACAGTTTSTGATATATATCCAGTATTTTTTGTTGAGAATCAAAGTAATCCAAGCAAATAAAATGAAGAAGAAATGACAAAAATTTTCATTTCAGAGAAATAGTTTCAGATTGACAAATTAAACGAAACAACAGCAAGAAAAAGCACTTTCAGAGACCAATCACTCTAAGAATCTTATCTTGGAATAAAACAGATTTGGGTTCATAGTTAATTACATAATAGTGAAATCTTTTATGCAATTCTTTGCGTAATAGAGGCTCTAGTAATTTCAGAACTTTGCATATGTCACTACATGCTTCTGATAAAAAAAGAAAAATATAGAAGCTACTTTCAATCTGATGAACAGCTATAAACTCCAGCAACCTGACAAGAATTTGGCACCTTTCAGGCTTAAGCATTGAGAATCGGTGCATTTAGGCTCTACTATCTAGTTGGGCCAAATTATCCTGTTTCTAGTGCAAAAATTTGAAGAATGCTTTTTTCTTTTGCTGACTATAGGATCACTATGTTATGCAGAAAATCTATCTAATGTACTCCCTCCTCTCTTACTGCTTATCATATGTAAATTATGGTTTGGACTTCTAAATTTAACATCTTAAAATTGTTTGAGTGGGGCAAGAGCAAATGATGAGAGGAGATATTTGGGCATAATTGTAAGACTTTGACAAATTCATACCCATGTAGTAACTATGGGTGACTGTACATGCAAATGTTCTYTTTATACACCTGATTATTCAGTTCCAAGRGTATCCTTTTTGCAAAGATCAAGAAAGCACTTCCAGTCCGAGTTTCATTTATATATCGGAAAACAAGAGTTATAAGCTATGGCTATGAGAATTCTCTTGGCTCTAGTTATAGCAGCTGCTACAGCAATGTTGCAGAGCTCAGCAGAAAGAACATGTTGCTATGGTTTTCCTACCTTCTCCAATTGGGCATCCCAACACAGCTCGGTGCTTGGTGATTTTTTGTGTAAGTCTTCAATACCAGCCTATGATAATTCTTYTTTCTTTTCCGAAACTATGTAGTGAATGAAAATCTGAACATTCTGGACTCACTCTATCTCATCTGTTGAATTGTTACTCAATTGCAGTTTTTTATTACTAACTGTTCTTCAACGGTAGATTAAAGGAATATCAAAGTACCTCAAACAGATACGATCAATTGATGTAGAAAATAAAATTCCCTTGTCCAGGTGAAAGTTTTCAACATAAATTGCAAAACTATATTCTTGAACCCACGTAAAAGATTGTAGTAGAAGAGAAAGCAATAAAGGGACCCGAAAAGGGGTATAGCGTTTCCCAGGAAGGGAGAAAGAAAGCACCCTAGAGGTATATCTGAATGAGGGCCATTGTCAGGTCCGAATTCACCTGATGATTGCGCAAGGGGCCAGAATGGAGGAAGGAACAAGAATTACCCAATCTTTGTCTTCAGTTGGGWCTAGAGTGTGAAAAGGATTATGGGTCTGGATGAACAAAAGCTCCACCTGGTTAAGTGTAGGATTTCTCAATTTTTTTTWATTATTATTATTATTATGATGGAAGATAACAGTAAGATTAGGATACCAGACAAACTACCTCTCGGGGTATGATTTGGTTATTCTATTATTAAGGATAGGATCTTCCATTGGGATTTTCCATATCTATTATTTGCCAAATCTATTACCTTTCATTTTTTATTTTTCTAGACAATGTAATCAAGGCTATAATTTTATTATTAGCAAAAGATCATAATATAAGCGCAAAAAGTATAGAGTTGGTACAGTTATCTTTATTTTTAGTGGACAATAAAAATATATTGCTAATGTTATATTTGAAATAAAAGTGTCAAAAACTATTTTACTTAACTTGGTATCATTACTGATTCACTTGTATAAAATTTATTGAAAAGCAGATCAAAATAAATTTTTTTTCCCATAATCAATTTGTCACCCAGAATAAATTAAGCATAGGCAGTTCCCCCAAAAAAATGAAAAATATAATAGTAAGTATTAAAACTTGATCGAGATTAAAGAGAGGTAGCTCAATGCACATAGCTCGATTCATAAAAAGTAAATACATAAAACTTGATCAATCTTGTGATAATTAGAAAATATAATAATAAGACACATCCCATATTATCTAGAATTCTATTTAACTTTATTTTAGTACTTTTTACAATCATAACATATGTGTAGAATGTAGCACATTTTAGGAACAAATCCTCATAGTTGTCTCAAAAATTCAAATGGAAAGCACACCTACTGATTAATCAGGATAGGCCTCAATATAGGTCTCTCGGAAAAAGAAAAAAAATTAGAAGGATCAAAATGAGTTGACCTCAAATTTAGATTGGGTTAAGACAAAAAATGGGTCAGACATTATCTATTATGGCTAACAGGAAATGTTCGATATCAGCCAAAGATCCCTAATGTAAATATTGTTGACTCCTCAGGACAACATCAATCTCTTTCAGCAGCTAAGCAAGTTCTAAACTGACAAATTGAAAACTTCTTGAGCCAGGATAGAATASTTCCAATAATATATTCACAAATTTTCAATCTAGATCAAAAGTATCTACCAAAGTTGATTCATATCCAGTACCAATTGCTGAAATCTAGTAAAAAATTACTATTCTTCACGAGAACTCATGAATATGGCATGAGGACTAGAGGCCAATTCTTCCTTATTCTATACCAAGGAAAATGAGAAGAAAAGCCTTGAAAATCAACTAAGATACTTTGAAGAAGAGGATAGAAGCAAAAAGCAATCCCAATATCAGCAATATCAAAACCAATTCCCTCCGTTGTTCCAAAATATTAAACCTTTTCCACCACCTTTCACAGTCACAGCCCTTCACAACCTACAATATAGTACCTTCCTCCAGTCTCTAACCCATTTTTTGTGGGATTGTTAGTATTTCAACCTTCCACCTCTGTCCCCAAACCACAACCACCACAACCTAAAGGACAATATTCTAGACCATCACCCCTTAGATCACCATTATCTGACCATCGAGACCTCTAGCATCTGATCCATCCACATCTGAAACTCCATTACAAAAACAGTACATTATAGAATCCCGGGAATTTTCCATGCCTAAATCCATATTGCAACTTGCAACACAACAACATGAGCCATTATCTCTTCCTGAACTCTTACCAGTAATTAATGGCTCAGAAAGTTCTATCTTAGTCTCAACTTCTGACATCGAGTCCATTTCTAGGTCAGATATGTTGATCGCAACACCAGAACAATCTGGACATTCTAGTGTCCACTTCGGAGTACCCAATCCAGATGAACCATATGTAGAAGAACTAGAAGTTGTCAACTAAAATCGAAATTACTTTAAGCAAGGACAACCAGGACCTATTCCAGTCCATTCTCTAGGATCTAGATCTTTCATTCTTGATGACATACCCCTAGAAAAATGGTTCGATCAAATTAGTGAATTTCATTCTTGGTTATACACAGAAAAATTGAAGATCCGTGAATTAAATGCTGCTATTTTTAGTCGATTTATAGTAGGATTTTTGGGTATGTTAAAAGCATGTTCGATTACTCTTGGTGCTTACTGGCAACAGGCTTTTGTTCAACAAACCTTTGATCATGCTATYAGATTTTTAATGAGAATTTTCTTGGTCATCAGCAAGAAAATTTTGACATGATGAGAGAAGAATTCTTTAAAGCAAAAATGCTACTCTTACAAGTGTMAGGATATGCAACAACATTATTGAATTCATGGCCAAAAGATTCTTCGCCATTCATGGAATGAACAATGGAGATTTAAAGCAAGTATTTGTGAATTTATTTGATGAATTCCTTGCCCAGTAGACGGTTAAGACAATTCAGGCCCAAAATTTGTTAATGAATCTGATGTCTCTCGGGCAAATTTTCCTACAAAACTTGCTCACCATTTCTGATCTATGTGCTAAACAACAATTAATGAAAAAATTCACATAGCATCCAAAACAACTTGAATCATCTTCCAACCYAGATTTTTAGATCAAGTGCCGAAAGAAAGGATGTGATTGTGGACTAAAGAAAAAATGCCACTATAAGAAGTATTATAGGAAGAATAATTCCAAGGAATCCAAATTCAGGCCCAAGAAAGGAAAGAAGAAATTCTTCAGAAGGAAAAAGTCCAAGCTAAAATCTGATAAATGTTTTTTCTGCAACAAAAAAGGTCATTATGCAAAAAATTGTCCCAAAAAGTCAAAAGAGAAGAAGCAACATCTGATTGCCTCCATCCAGTAGCATAAAAAAGTAGATCTTTTCGATCATGACCTTGAATCTATCTTATCCGTTGATGATGAGTTTACCAAATGCCTTTTATGTTATTATTGATGATATTGAGTACTCAAGTCAAGAAGATAATTCAGAACCAAAACTAAAAGATGAGTTTGACGATTACAGTTCTCAAATAGTCAAAGTTTCACCACTTTAGTCCAAATCGTCCCACAAATTCCTATTTCACTTTTCCTATCTAAATATGCCAGACCCACTCACCTAATTGCTTTTGTAATACCCAAGATTTTATTTTTTATACAAATTTTATAAATCTTGTATGGTCGTATGATTATGTGTGGTTGGATAATTTTCTGTGTGATTATTATTTTGTCGTACGTTTAATAAGTATGAGATAATCGTGTTCATTGAGTGAGGGTCCTTGGTTGGTTAGAGGCTCGACTTGTTGGGCTTATTCGTTTTTCATTTGGAAACTAGATTTTTACCAAAAGAAAAGTCTGTAGAATTTATTTAATGGACTAGATTAGTTATGGAATGGGAAGGCCCAAGAGGTTGGGTTAGGGCCTAAGTTTGAAGGGGGGAAAAAAAAAGGGAAGAGAACCCTAAATCAGCCATCTACACTTTCCCCTCCAAACCCTAGCCGTCACCGCCCCAACACTCARAAAATTCTTACCGCTGCCACCCCCTTGTTGCACTCATCGCCTCTTTCTCTCTCTTTCTTTTCCCTCTTTCTCCCACTCTTTGTCTTCCCTCGCTTGTCATTGTCGCTTCCACCCCGCCAAATCTACTCGCAGATCTGCCATTACCTCGACCGAAGGATCCTCACGCCGCTCGTTGCCGTTTTACTTCCTTGTTTGCCCTCGTCATCTGGCATAGTAGGTTGACATCGAATCCATAACTGCTCGAGACGAAGCTGTTCGCCAGCCAGATCTGCATGCGTCTTGCCCGAAGCTCGGATGCTCTACTGCGCTGCCAGCCATTTTATTTTGCTTCTTGTAGGATCTGTGCTCACCTTCAAGTCTATAGTTCATCATCGACTAGGCGCCTCGCAGTTTAGGTGCTGCTCGGGTCGACCACTGCCTGACCAGGGCATCGCTTAGCTGGAAAGAGGTCGTTGGATGCTGTCGTTGGGCCAATAGATGCCTAGCAACCAAGCGTCCCGACGCCCTGCGACCAGGTTCCCCGACGCCTAGCGACCAAACGCCCGACGCCCTAGCGACCAGGCGCCCCGACACCCAGGTGACCAGGCCCTGTGTGCAACCAGGGTTGTTGCCCCCGTGCTGCCTGAGTGCACTCTCGAGGCATAACGCCACTTCTGTGACACTTAGAGTTTGTCGATTTAAAGGTGAAAATACTATTATTCGATTTTGGAACTTGATGACTTATGTAATTATGTCCTATAATGAAATTGTGGGAGAACATAGATTAGGTTTAATACCCGATCTAAGAATGAGTTTAAATTGTACAAAGAGTATGGTTGGACTTGAAAATGTATCGCTTATGGTAGTGCCATTATCAATTCTTGGGAGGGGTAAAAAGCTATGAAATAAGTTGAAGAATGGGATAATTTTGCGATGTGGGAAATAAGTACGGGTTAAAATTGGCAAATGATGTTCATGGAATAATCGTTTAATGTTTTAAAATTGGACAATCGTATTCAACTTACTTTCTTTTATAATCATAATTAGGTCATTTTCGAGCACATTGACGTTAAGAGCGATTGAGGGACTTCGCTTTGAAATTTAAATAAGAATTTTTACGTAAAGGATTCCAAGTAAGTAATGCATATGTATTGTTGTAATACTTAAATTTCTCTCAGATAAATTGAATGTGTATTGAAAATGAGTTCTATGTAAGTAAATTCCCATACCCACCTACCTTTTTTGTGGTATGTTATGTGGTGGCTGTATTGGATTGTGTTATGAAATATATTGTGCTTGTATTGAATGTTTTCACGTAACATGTATTTCGTGCTGTCATTTTGTTGAATGGTGTTCATATACAATTTTATGAAGTTCACGTCATGGGCATATAGTTATAGTATTCTACATCATTCCTGGCATGAGCCATTTGTAAGTTTAGAATACAAATGGTTTAGGAAAATAAATTTTGAAAGGGAATGAAATTTTATAAATGAATTATGTTCAGGAAAATGTTAAGATTTTGAAAATGAGTGTAAACCTAGCCATGAAAGCTGTGAGTACGAAATAGAGCATGGGGGATCGGCGCACCCGACCCAACCCCCTTGTAGGGTAGGGAAATAAGTAACGTTCACCTCTTGGTAGATGAAAAGATGGAAGGAAAATTTAAGTGATGTTAACCTATATTGCGGTTCTATCGGTAGGAAATGTGATCGGGTTCTAAAGAATAATGGCCCACTCCAAGCTTAATGGCTAGGCGTTATACTAAGTGAGCTCATGACTTAAATGAAATGAAAAGATTTTATGAAGTTCTTACATTTTGAAATGGAAATTTATGAAAGTACTTRGAAAGTTTTATTGAGGGAGCGAACTATGGATTCATAACATATAGTGCATTTCACATACATTCATGCATGAGATTTGCTTATTGAACTTTATAGCTCATTCCATTTCCTTCATTCTACATTCCAGGTGATGTGTAGCCAAATGGTGCATGGAGGTCACTTGTGGGCAGGTCCTGATACCTCGAAGCATTATACAAATAAATTTTACTGAATAAGATAGATGGTTGTCTAGAGAGGTTTTATGTATTGTTCAAGATATTTCTTTATTTGTTTAACTAATCGTGTTTTAAATCCTTTCAAATTTTGCAAATTTCAATTTTGATAAATGTTAGGCTGGTAATCGATGGTTGGAATACAACATGTATTATTTTGGAYGTCTGTTGGGTTGGATTGCATGTTGTTTACGGGTATTAAAAATGTTTGAAAACATTTTGATTGTATACAGAAGGTAGTTGTTGAAATTACAGAGGAAACTCTGTCGAAAGTTTTATAAACCTTTTTAGACAAGTGTTCAGATTTCTTTTGTTTTGCTACAGTATTCATATGATTATGAGTAAAGTCAGTAATACTCCTGGCTTAGGATAGTTCCTAATCTGGGGGTATTACAGCTTTCAGGGTGTTATATATTTTTCTAAGATTGATCTGTAATCTAGCCACTATCAGTTGAGAGTTAGTGAAGAGGAATATCTCAAAGATCGCCTTTTTAAATTGTATCGATATTACAAGTTGTTAGTAACATATTTTTAGGTTCATCAATGCATCTGTTATATTTATGATTCATTGAGTTGGATGTTAAGGAGTACTAGGATCAATTCGTCATAGTCTTCATCAATGAGATAATGGTTTGCTCTTGATCTAGGGAAGAGTATGATGAACACTTGAGTATGGTATTTTTAAATACTTAAAAATCGAGAAACGTTTTCAAAAATTTGACAAGTGTGAAATTTTATTGAATAGCATGCTATCCTAGGACATATTGTGACCAATGAAGGTGTTGTAGTTGACCCACTAAGATTGTGACAGTTCGAAAATGACCAACATCTACCAATGTCAGTGAGGTTCATAGTTTTCTTTGGTTAATTAGCTACTGTTTAAGATTTGAATAGGGATTTTCTTAAATCGTTTCGCTCATGATTCAATTGACTAGAAAGAACACGAAGTTTCACTGGAGTTCAGATTGTGAACACAATTTTGAGGAATTAAGGAAATGACTAACAATMACTTCAGTCCCAAACAAGTCCCCAAAGTTGTGAGGAGTTGTGATGTATAGTGATACCTCAAAGAAAAGTTGGGGCCGARTCTTGAGGCAACATAGCCAAGTATTTGTTTATGTCTCAAGACAATTAAAGTATAAAAGCTTTATATATAGAAGATCCTTTAGTGTTGAACAAAAATTGCTGATAGGAAATATTTGAATTTTGTGATTTCTACGGAGCTCTTCAATATGGTGATAGGCTGTTGTACCTAATGATAGGGGATTGAAGGAAGAGATTTTGAAGAAGCTCAGAATATAATTTAATCGAGTTATCCTAAAGATGTACAAAGATTTATGAAAGAAAGTTTTGGTAAGTTAATATGAGCCATGACATAGCATATTTTATTTCAGCATTGCCTTACTTGCGAACAGGATAAGGCTGAACATTAACAACTTTCAAATCTTTTGCAACCTCTCATGGTTTCAGAGTGAAATGGGAACAAATAGGCATGAATTTCGTTGTTGGTTTACCTAGGATGAGGAAATGATATAATACCATTTGGGGCATTTGTAGATCGTTTTACTATGACGAAACACTTTTTGCCATGAAACTACTTATAATATGGAGAAGTATATTGAATTGTATGTAGTAGAAATTGGGAGACTTCATCATGTCCCACTATCCATTTTGTGGCTGATCATGACCCAAAATTTATTTCTTCATTTTGGAGAAGCCTACATAAGGCCATGGTACTTGGTTAAAAGTTTAGCACAGCTTTATACCCAMAAATGAATGGATAGTTAGAGAGGACAAATCAAATTTTGGAGGATATGCTGAGAGCTTGTGTGATTGACTTCCGAGAAACTTGGGATGAATTCCTCCCTTTGGTAGAATTTTCCTATAATAATAGTTATCAAGCTACTTTTGGTATGGCCCCTTATGAGGCACTTTACGTAAGGAAGTGCAGGTCACCAGTTTATTGGGATGAAGTTGGTGAGAGGAAGTTATTAAGTCTCGAGATAGTGCAACACACCGTAGAGGCAATTGAAAAGATTCATCAACAGATGAGAACTGCTCAGAGTAGACAGGAGAGTTATGCAGATAGGAGAAGGAAGCAGTTGGAATTTGAAGTTGGGGACAAAGTCTTCCTAAAAGTGGCACCTATGAAGGGGACTATGAGATTCGGGAAGAAAGGGAAGTCGAGCTCTCGATTAGTTGGACCTTTTGAGATCCTCGAAAGGGTGGGTGACTTAGTCTATCTGGTTGCCTTGCCACCAACCCTATTAGGTGTACATAATGTATTTCATGTTTCCATGCTAAGGAAATATGTTTCAGATTCCTCCCACATTCTTAGTTATGAAGCGTTGGATCTTCATGAAAACCTAACTTACGAAGAGATGCCGGTGGAAATATTGGAAAGGGTGGAAAAGGTATTGAGGATGAAGGTGATAGCGTTAGTTAAGTTCTCTGGAGGAATCATGCAGTTGAGGAGGCTACTTGGGAATGAGAGGAGGAAATGCGTGATAAGTACCCACACTTGTTCGGTGAGTCCTAAATTTCGAGGACGAAATTTGTTTTATAGGGTGGGGTATTGTAACACCTGGAATTTTTCTTTTATTAATTTTTGTTTGATCGTGTGAATTTACGTGCCAACTAGGGTTGGATAATGTTCTACATGGTTATTGTTTTAATTGTACTTTAATAAGTATGGAATTATCATGTTTGTCGAATTAGGGTCCTTGATTGGTTAGAGGCTCAACTTGTTAGGCTTATTCGTTTTCATTCAAAAAACTAGATTKTTAACGAAAGGAAAAGTCTGTAGAATTTAATTTAATGGACTGGATTAGTTATGGAATGAGAAGGCTCGAAAGATTTGGGCCCAAGTTTTAAGAAAGAAGGAGGAAAATAAAGGGGAAAACCCTAAACGTTCTTCTTGCTCCCTAAACCCTACCCGCCGTTGCCCCTATTTCGAGAAATTCCTTCTATCGCTCATACCGCCTCTTCCTCCCTCGGTCGAAGCCGCACCAATCATTGCTGTCCTCCCCCTTTCTTCTCTTTGGCAACCGTTGCGTTTCTTCTTCTCTCCTTTTTCTCCTGCCCGATGCAACTTTGCCATTGGAAATCCAAAGTTGCCGCGCAGATTTGGATCTTCCCTCGAGGTTGAGTTCAAACATTGAACCCGCGTGTCGCCTCTGCAAGCATAGCCGACGGATCTCTTCTTGCTGGTTGTCGATTTCTGCAATTTGTGCAAGGGTGTGTTGCCCAGATCCAAAAACTTGCTGTTCTTGTTGCTGCCATCAAAAGCTCCTCAGTCACCGGTTTGCTACTGATCTTTGCTGTTTGTTGTTATGCAATCACTGCACGACCAGACGAGCACTGGTGTTGGAGATCGCTGCTCGACAGGATACTTGCAACTCGTCAGCTTCGACCAGAACAGGGAGTACGCATTTGTTTGAGCCTAGACTGCAGAATCGATCTTCTCCCCCTGCTTCTGCTTGTTGTTGTCTTACCGCCGCTCAGATGCTCTGTCACACGGCCAGCCATTCTGTTTTGCGTCCTGCCAGTCATCGCTTAACTAGATCTGCCATCTTCTTCTTCTCTGCTTGATCGAATYTGTGCATGCCGCCTCTTGCTATCCAGTTCCTTTTCGTCGRAGTTTGTCACCAGAAATTCATTGCTRATTTGGAAATGGAATGGCCAGGAGCAGGGACCTGCTAAGGCAATGGGCGCCCAACACAACAATAGGGGCCCAGCAGCCCAGTCGCCAAGCGACCAGGGCTATTGCAGCGCACGCCCAAGGGCGGAACGCCACTTTCGCGACACTTGGATTTTGTGGACTTAATGGTGAAACATTACTATTTGGTAGTGGAACTTATGACCTATGTAATTATGTCCTAAAGTGAAACAGTGGGAGAACATAGATTAGGTTTAATACCCAAGCTAAGGAGTTTAAATTGTACCTTTAAGAACGTGATAATTGGTGATGTGAGAATTAAGTATGAAATAAAAATTGGCAAATGGCATTCATGGAATGGACATTCAATATCTAAGCTTCGACAATCGTACTAAATRGACTTTCCTTCTGTAATCACATTAGGTCATTTTTGAACGCGTTGACGTTGAGAACAGTCGAGGGATTTCACTTCGCAATTTAAATACGAACCCTTTTAACGTAAAGGACTCCATGTAAGTAAATTCTCTTATTTCATTAATGCATATGTATTGATRTATCTAAATTCCTTTAGGTAAATTGAATGTGTTGTATATGAGATTCTATGCAAGTAAATCGCTATACCCGCCTACCTTTTTCGTTGTATGTTATATGGTGGCGATATGGGATTATGTTATGAAATGTGTTGATTCTGTGAAATGTTTTCACGTGTTTTATATCTTGTACCGTTATTATGTTGAATGGTATGTTAAATACAATTGTATGCATTTCATGTCATGATCATGTAGTTATAGTATTCGACATCATTCCTGGCATGAGCCATTTATACATTTMGAAAGTGAATGGTTTAGGAAATGAATTTTGAAAGGGAATGAATTTTATAAATGTAACATGTTTAGGATTTTTAAAAAGAAGTGTAAACCTTGCCCTGAAAGATGTGAGAGGGAAATGGGGCGTGGGGGACTGGTGCACCCGACCCGACCCTCTTAGAGGGTAGGTAAATGTAATGTTCACCTCTTTGGAGGTGAAAAGATGAAAGGAAAAGTAATGTAATGTTAACCGCTTTGCGGTTCTACCGGTAGAAATGTAATCGAGTTCCAAAGAATAATGGTTCACTGCAAAGCTTAATGGCTAGGCATTACATTCAGTGAGCTCACGATTGTAATCAAACGAAAGGTTTTACAAGTCGTACATTTTGAAAGGAAAGATTTTATGAAAAGGTCATGAAATGGAAATGTTTAGAAAGTTTTCATTGAGAAGGTGGAATTTTATAATTCATGACATGTAGGGCATTATTCATGCATTCATGCATGAGATTTGTTTACTGAGCTTTATAGTTCATTCCATTTCTCTCATTCTGCATTTCAGGTGATGTGTAGAGGTCGTTTGTAGGCAAGGCTAGATGGTGCGAAGAGGTCGTTTGTGGGCAAGCCATGATACCCCGAAACATTTTCTAAATAAATTTTACTAAATAAGATAGAATGGTTTTTGTGTATTATTATTAAGATATTTTTTATTGGTTTAGCCTATCATGCTTTAAATTCCTTTGGTTTCTGCAAATTTTCATTTTGATAAATGTTAGGTTGGTAAGGGATTTGTTGAAAAATATTACTTATCGTATTGGATGTTTGTTGGGTTGGAATGTATGTTCTTTATGGGTGTTGAAAATGTTTGAGAACCTTTTTGAATGCATGCAGGGAGCACTTATTGAAATTACAGAGGAACCTCTACTAAGATTTTTATAAATCTCTTTTCTATTTTAAATTTCGAGATTCTTATTCTTTCAAAATTCCGCAAATGGATCTCAATAAACAAATGGTGATATTCCTGGGTTAGGATAAAGTTTCTTAATATGGAGGTGTTACAGATTAGTTCAAACCTTTCACCACGGTCCCATAGTTATATCAAATTGGTGATCCTTCCCAACAACAAGAAGTTGAAGATTTTAGGCAGATGCTCACTTCAAACTGTGTAGAAATTAAATAAAGATATTAATCCTACAAAGGCTAGTCATTTTGGCATACCTCTAGATTTTCTAAACCAGGCCATTACAAAATGTTAGGAGTTACTCAGGCAGGGTCTCTTTGAACCATCATTATCTTCATAAGCATGTGAGGCATTCTATGTGAACAAGAGAGCAAAACAAGTCAGAGGAAAGCTTCCGTTAGTTGTCAATTACAGACCACTAAACCTTTTTCCTTGCTGACATCAAATTCCCTTAGCTAGATAGAAAAACTCTCTTCAGTAAGCTTTTCAAAGCTGCATGGTTCTCAAAGTTCGATCTTAAATCTAGTTTTTGGTAATTAGGCTGTAACACTCCCAGATTAGGAACTATCCTAAGCTGAGAATGCCACGTCATTCCCGTTCCAAAATAAACAWCTATCTATTTCAAAAATAAACTTGAACAAACCCTCACCCTTTCAACAATCATTCAAAAGAGAAATGCAGCGGAAGTTTTTTTAAACCATTCAAAATAAATGAAAAATCACAAAGAAACTTCAATAATTTAAAACATTCCGAAGTATTCATCTTATTTCATAAATAAATTCGAAAACCAATCCTCGGGTATCAAAGCTCGCCCACAAGCAACCTCCTTGCCCCATCTGGTTACATATCATCTGCAAGGAAAACATAAGCAACAGGAATGAGCTAAAAAGCCCAGTAAGTAACCCTCATGCGTGAATGTATGAACATGTCCTACATATGAAAATTCAAGTTCCTCCTTTTCAATGAAAAACTTTCCAAAAACATTCCCTTTTCAAAACTCATTATAAACATTCTCTTCAAAATTCACAACTTTCCATTTCCATTCGTTCGCGAGCTCACTAGAGTGTAAAGCCTTGYCACATAGCTATGCAGTGGGCCATCTTATTTGGAATCCGATTTCATTCCTACCGGTAGTACTGCAAAACGGTTAAATTTCATTCTTTTAACTTCATTCTTTTAACTTCATACCTACCCTCAAAGAGGGTAGGGTCGGGTGCGCCGGTGCCCCACGCCCCATTTCCCACTCACACCTTTTG
>MEJB01000086.1:576177-591067 GCA_001752375.1 Rhazya stricta
TATTCACTAGAGAGTAAGTATAGTTAATATTTATTTTCTTAAACTTACAAAAAAAAAATATTGACAACTTATACACCAACACCCCTTGAGAGAGAGAGAGTTGTGAGTGAGAGCTATACACCTTACTTATGAGAATTAACAACCCTTATACACAACCACACCTTAAAAATACAACTGACACACCTTAACAGCTGCTTTCAACTTGGACAAGCATAAATCATCATTGAAATCAGAATTCTTTACCGACACAACTAAAGTATAGTATATAAGTAAAATAACTTGGCAATAGAAATACATGCCTAAGCGTTACGCAACAAGTACAGTACTCCGTTACATTAAGTATCTTTCAAAAACTGTAGAGTAAACCGTACACGCAAGTGCGTAAATCCTTCACTTGCCAATCTTTTTACCTTTAAAACTTCCTTTTACAATTTCAAAACTTTTACAAATTTCCAAATTCTTTCCTACATTAGTAATCGGTCCGTTTTTCCACACTTGACGCCTTACCCCGCACCCTGATCACGTCGGGCTGGATTAGCGAGAAACTCCGAAGTCCAATACGTAAACGGGTTCTTACTTAAGTTGGAAGTAAACTCCTCAAATCGATTTCAACGTATGTCCTCGAAATAATCACGAATTCACAATATTCGGATGTTGGATGGTAATGGATTCCCGAACGTACGTCAAGGGATGTGCAAAATGTTTCTGAACGTCGGGCGTCCCGCATTGGGCGCCTGGGCGTCACTTACTGGATGCCTGGGCGTCGCGCTGGGCGCCTGGCTTTGCTCACTGGACACCTGGGCGTCGCGCTGGGCAAGCTTGCCCCTGGAACTGCTGGGTCGCCACGGAGCAGATCCTTGGCGCACGAACAACTGGGTTCTGCTTCGACGCTGTGCCAGCGAAGAAATCAGTCTCTGCTTAAGCTCTCGGCATCTGGTTGATGGCGTGGGACACTCGGCGACGCGAGCTGCAATGGCAGAGAGTCAAAATGACGACCACTGCAAGGTTTTAGCTTCAGTTCACGGGGAAACAAAAAGCTGTTGAGCAGAGGGAAAGCCTTTCGCGGCGGCATCGCGCAGATCTGGTTTCGCTGAGCAGGTAATGGGTAACAACAGCAGATCTRGTGACGGTGTCACACGGACTTGATCGTTCCCCCAGAGAAAGGAAATGACGATGGCGGGCTTGGCGACGGTGTCGCACAGATCCGGTCACTCTTACAGAAAAGGAGAGGATCGCGGCAGTTCTGGCGACAGCGTTGCACAGATCGGTCGCCATACAGAGAAGACGGTAACGACGGCGGGCCTGGGGACGACATCGCACAGGTTCGGGCAACCTTACAGAGAAGAGAAATAATGACGGCGGGCCTGGCGATGGTGTCGCACAGATCCGCTCACTCTTACAAAAGGAGAGGATCGCGGCAGATCTGGCGACAGCGTCGCGCAGATCKGTTCGCCTTACAGAGAAGACGATAACGACGGCGGGCCTAGCGACGACGTCGCACAGGTCCGGTCGACCTTACAGAGAAGAGAAATAAGGACGGCGGGCCTGGCGACGGTGTCACACAGATCAGCTCGCTCTTACATAGTGGGAAAACGAAGGTAACTTACTGGATTTGGTAGACGCGGTTGCTCTGGCCGAACGTCGGCGAGTCTGAGCGGCACACAGTGACCATTTCAGGCTGGCGCTGCAACTAGGGAGAGACGGCAACGTCTTCAGATGGTTAGCGATAGTAGCTACGGCGCGTATCATCGATCGGACTGCAATCAGTGGTAGCGTCGACAGAGGAATGAAGAGGAGAGAAGGAGAAGCTGAACGAGTCACAATGAGCAGCGTCGTGTCAGGCAGAGCTGCACGGCGACGGCGGAAGGAAGAAGATGGTTCTAGGGCTTTTTTCTTTTTCTTTTCTTTTCATTTTCTTTCTTTTTCTTTTCTTATTTATTTTCTTTTTTTTGGGCCATTTGGGCCGCAACTTAACCCGTCGGGCCTTCCCATTTAAATCTAATCAAAACCCATAAATTAAACGTAACGGGCTTCCTTTCAATAAAAGCCCAACTTTCGGCTTAATTAATAAATAAGCCCACAAATCGAGCCTTTAGCCAACGGTAACTMGTATTTGATAYGRACAATATTTTCGCATCTATTAAACGTGCGATAAAAATATTAATTATATAAAATGTCCAATCCTAGTTGGCACACAAATTTCACGTAAAATCAAACAATTTATAAAGGAAATTTTGGGGTGTTACATAGGCATCCGTCCAAAGTAAAGACACAAGATGGTATTTTGTTTACCAGACCATCACTACTAATGGAAGGTTATGTCATTTGGGCTCAAGACTCCACCATCCTTATTTCAACAAGTGATGGTAAAAATATTTGCACACATTCTTCACATGGTTGTTGTCTATATTGATGACATCCTTTTATTTTCTGAAGACTTTCCAACTCACATGAACTTATTACACARGTTTGCGGATATAGTCAAAAGGTATAGCATACCAAGAAATTCAATGTCTGGTTGGGCCTATTTCATCTTTCGGGTTGAAAGCATGATACTATGTCTATTGTCCCTCAACCTCATCTCGCCCAAGCTCTTCTCAAGTTCCTAAACCAACTCCAGTCCAAACAAGAAGTGCAACAATTTCTTGGAGTTATTAACTATGTGAGTGACTTTTTTCCAAAGTTATCCCAATACACTTCTTTTTTGTAGGACCAACGAAAAAAGAATCCTTCGCAGTAGACAAAAAAGCATATTGAGGAAGTAAAAAAGATGAAAGGTCTCATCCAATAGTCACCGCCACTATCACTTCCATCCACGACACCAAAGATTCTCCAAACATATGCAAGTGATTGCTTCTGGGAAAATTTCTTCTTGAAGACCACAATGGTCAAAGAAAAATTTGTGGTTATAAGAGTGGCAAGTTCAAAGAATCTGAGTTGCATTATCACTCCACCTTTAAAGAGATTCTTGTAGTGAAATGTGGCATTGTACGATTCACATTCTTTCTAATCGGGAATCACTTCCGTATCGAAATGGATATGTCTTCTTTTCCAWGAATGATAGAGTTCAAGYAGAAGACTGTTCYTTACARATGATTGCTTCAATGGGCAGAATGGTTCTCAAAATATAGTTTCACGCTGTCTATTCAAAGGGAAAGAAAAATGTTCTTGCAGATATGCTCTCAAGATGCTCACAGGTGCAGTCTATAATACCCATCATTCCTAAAATCCATCTTATATCTAAAATGGATCTTTCTCACTACATTTTTGTATTGCCTCCTGAAATCACTGAGTCCATCCTCAACCTCACTCTTGTTGAAAGAACTAATCTCAATTACAAGCTCTTTCATAAACTACTTCAAAAATATGGACCTCAGGTGTTTATAGGTATTGATGATGATCCAAATCACCCYTATCTCACAATTTTTCACATTCGGGATTTTAATTCATTTCCAAAAATAGCTTTGTGTTATTTTTGGTACCTCTCTCGATGCTTACTCTATTCCTTTCACTCTTAATGTGGATAAATTGTTTACCTATCTCTAGGTATGTGACAATGGTAGAGATATTCATTCTGAGAGAAAATACTTTTACAGAATGCTTTATTGGTTTCAAGACCTAGGATGTTGGTACAGTTTACTACTAGCAAGTGCAAAAGATATGTAGTTATTAAACTACATAGGCCCGTAGTAAATCTCATGCCCCCAAGGACAATCAACAAGTGTTTATCATCTTCTAACTTGCGAGATAATAGGATGGCATAATTTCAATATATCCAAYCCTTTATTTCAGTGTCATAATCCAGAAGATAGGACTTGGTTTCTGAGTTGCATTGCACATTCAGTAGAGCGGATATCAGCTCATCCCTACAACAATTTCATTACGCTAGACTGGCCAAACCATTCGTGTAATACCCGAGATTTCTTTTTATGGATTTTTTGTTGGATCGTGCAAATTTGTGAGCCAATTAGGGTTGGATAGATTTTTATGTGGTTGTTATTTCAATAAGTACGGAATTTTCGTATTTGTCGGATTAAGGTCTTTGGTTAATTAGAGGCTCGACCAGTGGGCCTATTCATTTCCTAGTCGGAAGTTAGACTTTTATCGAAAGAAAGGCCCTTTGAATTTAATTTAATGGATTGAATTAATTACGGATGGGAAGGCCCGAAAGATTTAGGTTAGGGCCCAAGTTAATTAAAAAAAAACTATTTAAAGATGAAGATTACTATTCATCTTTTTCCTAAAGAAAACCCTAAACCTAAACCTCCTAACCATAGCCGCCACCAATCGGCGCCTCCTCCCTTTGCCCTCACTGATACCGGCCTTCCCACCCTCTTTCTCTCTCTCTCCTCTTATCTACCGATGTCGCAAGCCACTCCATCTCCTCCGTTCTTGTCAGGTGCCTAGGCGACCAAGCGACCAGGGGACCAGGCGCCTAGGCGACCAGGCGCCCCGACGCCCAGTGACCCAAAGCCCAGGTGCCCGGGGGCCTAGGCGACATGAGGACTAGGCGACCAGGCACCGTGTGTCGTCCGCTCGAGCCAGTAGAGCCCGTGCAGCACTTGTGCTACCAGGACCGCCATTCGCACGCCTAGAGCGTACTTCTTTCCCGAGCATGATCGATGCCATTACATCTTAGACTCGATACCACACCTAAGGTTCGGGATTCGAGGTGAATCCTTAGTTTCTTTATTTAAATTAACCGAATGGCCTAGGTTTAGTATTATGTAATAATAATTAAGRAAAAATATGGAATATGTTTAATTGAAATTTAAGTTAGTATGACAAAGTAAAAAGGAGGATATAATTCTAGAAATATATTGAAATATAATTTCGGGTGAAATTAGGATCTGTATGATAAAGTAACGTATATTGTGATTATGATTATTATTGTTATTTTAAGAACAAATTAGGAGTCATGAAATTAAATTATACTATTAGTAGTTTGATTTTTATTGACATGGAAATTCATCTTGAGAAATTATTAGTTAAGGTCACCATAGGAAAAACGATGAAGGTATTAATGATAAACACCTATGTTAAATGAATGTATTTGGTTAAACAAGTCTCAGATGAATATTCTTTGTATAATAATATTAGGATACTGTGGCACATTAACGTTGTGCGCAACCAAAGCACCCCGCTAGTGAAAGTAAACAAATTTACTAATGACTACAAGTAAGTAAACTCTCACATTCTCATTAACGTATATGTATTGTTGTTATYAAATCTGAGTTCTATGCAAGTAAATTCTCACATTCTCTTTAACGCATATGTATTGTTGTTATAATTAAATTGCTCTTAGGTGAATTGAATGTTTATTAAATATGAGTTCTATGTAAGTAAATTCTCACATTTAATTAATGCGTATGAATAGATGTAYTTGAATTCCTTTAGGTGAATTAATGTGTTGTATATGGGATTCTATACAAGTCAACCCCCATACCCGTCTATCTCTTTTGTTGTGTGTTATGGGGTAGCGGTATGAGACTGTGTTATAAAATGTGTTGCTTGGTGAAATGTTTTTACGTGTTTCATATCTTGTATCATTATTATGTCGAATGGCTTGTAGTTAGTGCTCTACATCATTCTTGGCATGAGCCATTCATACATTAGAAAGTGAATGGTTTAGGAAATGAAATTTTGAAAGGGAATGCATTTTATAAATTGTAACGTGTTCAAGAAAATGTTAAAGTTTTTTGGAAAGAAGTGTAAACCTAGCTATGAAAGATGTGAGTGGGAAATAGGGCGTGGGGGATCGGCATACCCGAACCGATCTTCTTGGAGGGAGGTAGTGATTCACCTCTAGGAGGTGAAGAGATGAAAGAAAAAGTAAAGGAATGTTAACCGCTTTACGATTCTACCGGTAAAAATGTAATCGGGTTCCAAAGAACAAATGGCCAACTGTAGCTTAATAGCTAGACATTACACTTTAGTGAGCTCACGAATGTAATAAAATGAAAGGTTTCTACAAAGTTCTTGCATTTTGAAAAGAAGGATTTTATTGGAAAGGTTATACAAGAAAATGATTTGATAGTTTTCATTGAGAAGGTGAGATTTTATAATTCAGGACATGTAGGGCATGTTCATGCATTCATGCATGAGATTTACTTACTGCGCTTTATAGCTCATTCCATTTCTCTCGTTTGCATTTCAGATGATGTATAGCCAGATGGTGCAAGGAGGTCGCTTGTAGGCAAACTAAGATACCCTGAAGTTAATTTAAATGAATGTTATGGATTAAGATGGTTGTTGACTAGAATGGTTTTTATTTATTATTAAGTATTTCTTATCTGGTTTAGTTACTTGTGCTTTAAATTCTTTTGTGTTTCCGCAAATTCGTGTCAGTGAGTAAATGRTGACATTYCTGGGTTAGGATAAATATTCTTAATCTGGGGGTTTTACAATCCGTATTATGTAGAAGTGTTATTGTATCTTGAAACTCATCTAGAATGTCACTCCTATGATCAGAATGGATACAGAGAGCTCATTTATCTTGAACCAACTTGTTCTAATGAAGATTTTGTAGGGTTACCATTTGCCTATATTATTATGGATGATGACTAATGTGAGTGGRAAAYCACTAATTTTACTAGAGATTATGTATATGTTTTCACCCTTTTTAGTATGATGAAATGCGACTTCATACTATTTTGCCTTGAATATTGCTTAGAATCGACCAAGTGACTTTAATTGTACAATAGTGTAAAATTATAGAATTTATGTGCATTTGCTAAAATAAAACACTCTATTTTGTAGGGAAAATGATTTTATACGCAAAACAGAAGGTCACTTGATGAACAAGTGAAGATTTATTCAATGTTGCGATAAAAGGTTGCAACACTGAATACTATGAGCAAAAAAAAATATTTTATTCCAAAAAAGAAAGTCAAGGAAGAAAACAAAAATCATTATTGAAAAAAGGAGAAAGACAAATTTGAAGTCTAAAAAGTAAAAAGTAAAAAGCAAAAAGCAAAAAGTCAAAAGTCAAAAGTAAAAAGAAAAAAGTCAAAAAGTAAAAAGGTACTTATGACACCTTTTTGTCAAGCTTCCAAGGGAAGCTTCATGGGACAAAAGGGAGAAGGCTAATTCAGCATTGAGGATATTTGGAAATTTTAGGCATCAGAAGCAAAAATGCAAGAAAAGAGAAGAGGAGAGAGAAAGGGAGCAAAAGAGGGAAGCTTTGAAGAAAAAGAAGAAGAAGAAAACTTCAAGGAAGCCTTCACCATTGGACTTCATCAACCTCTTTAGGCATTTTTCTCCCCTTCTCTTAGTGATTATTTCAAGATGCATTTCAATATGTTAATCTTTCATATCTTGTATTTCACTTCATCCAAGAATATGAACTAACTTCTTAGAAGTTAGAGTTTTCATGAACCTATGTATTTAATATCTATTTGAATGATTTGAGTAAGGTTTGCTCTTTATAAATACTTTACTCAAGATTATTTGTTGTTTATATTCTCTATTTGATTGGCCATGAATAGTGTTTGTGTAAGTCTTTTGAACTCCGAAAGGTAGTAAAAGAGGTGGAAAAMTTGAGTAGATGTGGGTTTGGTTATCTTAAGATAAGGTTAATATCTTAGGGATACCATAGGATATTGGAGACATTCATATTCTACCCATAAGATYATATGAGACTTGAACTTTATTCAAGTTSCTTAAGCTAAATAACTTCGACAGATAGAACAACTTAGTGAAATAGGAACAAGGACTAACAAACTAAAAGGGTGAGGTCATTTTTATCTCGATTTGCACTTCTATTGTAGCTAAACCTTTGCTGTAGCACCTGTTTAGAAGTCACTGCTACAGCCTATTTGTAGCATTGATGTAGTAACTAAACCTTTGCTGTAGCATCTGCTCAAAAGTCATTGCTACAGCCYACTGCAGCATTGAAGTAGTAGCTAAACCTTTATTGTAACGTCTGCTTAGAAATCATTGYTATAGCCCACCTGCAGCATTGACGTAGTAGCTAAACCTTTCCTGTAGCGTTTGCTCAGAAGTCATTGCTGTAGCTTGTCTRCAGCATTGATATTTTAACTTCTTGGACATTAGTACATAGRGGATTCTCAACTCTAACTCACCTTTAAGCTTTTGATCATATTATTTGTGCGATTACTGTGCTTATTTTTGAATCATTATGATTAGATAATTTTAGTTATTTTACTTTATTTTCGTGACAAACAACAAACCAATTGATTTTATTAAGAATTTAAACCATCACTTTTGAACCAACAATCTTTGTGGGGCGATACACTTATTCACTCTATATTACTTGTGGACTATGTATACTTGCATGAATTAGCTTTTATTGAATATGTGATTTTGTCTATCAATGACAATGATTTTGATAGTAAATATAATTAAAGATTATCATCAAGGACGAAAATCTTCCCTTCAAGATGGATCTATGTTATGTCTTTGTATGTTTCTTTTAGTGTCATTGTGTTGTCCTGGTCAAATTTACTTTTTAGTATGTTGTCATTATCAGTTTAACTTTAACTATAGTCTTGTCTATTCACATTTGCTTTTAACATGTGAATACCTTATCTTTTGTAAGAAAACAATACAACGTGTGTTTGAAATCTAGAGTTGAAGTTCGGAAGTGTCTATAAATACCAAGGTCTTTATTGTTGAAGGGCATCACTTGGTTGGAAACCATTCTCTTGTAAGAAAGTTTGTCATTCAATAAAATCATGTTTTCTAAATCCTCTCTCTTCTCTATCTTGAAGAAGCTCTAGTTATGAGTTAGACTTGAAATCTTTTATATATTTTCTCATAGTGTTTGATACCATTGCGAGAATATGCTCTGAGCTTGCAGTTTTGGCTGATCCTGCTCATTAAAATCACCATGGCTTCCTAACTAGATTAAACTTATTGAGATAAGATCTGCTAGATAGAAGGATCTTGTTTTATTGATTAAAAGGTAGGGCTTGACCATGAAAAGCCAAGAGGGCTAAGAGGGTCGCCTAGCATAACATTCATTAGTCATATTATTCAGGGACATGCAAAGGAGTCTCCTATAAGGTATATTGGATTTGGTATCAGAGCTAGTGACTTGTTTCACTTGTTCTTGGTACTCAAGTTGAAACTTGAGTTTTGATTCATTAGARATCAGTCAAACTTATTAACTATCTACTGAAGGATAGAGAATATTTGATTATATGATGTCTACTTCCTCTATACCAACTGTTTTAGATTCACCATTTTCCATCTCAACTTTACCCTCTTTTTTTCCTCCAGATTCGGCCTTTCACTTATGGAAATATTGATTCTCTTTATGAGATTCTGTATACAACAAATGAACAACTTTTTGATACTTAACTACCACTCATAAGTTCGTACCATATATTTACACAAGAAACATTCGTCCCTTATCCCAAAACTCATTACCCAGTTGATAAAGCCTCATCCTTATCACAGGTAAAAGAATATGTCCAAGTGAGTAATTTCTCGTCTTGTTTTATTCTAGCAACTTTAGAACAGCAATTTGTATCCCTCAACTTCCCGTCATAGTTTCCATCCCAATGGATGTGATAGAGTTACAGATATCTTCATTTCGGAGAAATCAGAATTGGTCTTACATTTCATGCTAGAAAAGGTCTTGCTACCATAGCAAGATTAGCACTCTTAGACTCCAAAATAAAGAGTTATCAACAAGCATGTATTGGTACCATACAGATAACGTTAAATGTAGGAACAGTCATGGTGGCTTAGTTTCCTAATTTTGACATTAGTCTTCAATATCCAAATCTTCTCAGAGCTCTCAAGGTGCAAGTCCAAATCACTGGCTTAGATATGCAAAAAGATTCATTACAAGCCACATTTCATTACCAAATGGTCTACGTAGTCCAAAATCATGCTCTTTGACTTGGCATTACCAACCAAAATCATGCTATTGTCCCTCAACCTCATCTGGCCCAAGCCCTTCTCAAGTTCCGAGAGCAACTCAGTCCAGACACGGGTAAAGGCTACGAACCGCCTGTAGCCCCACACGATTAGAATGGAAAATCACCTGCAACTTGTTTATTGGGGAGTGATATCATATGAAAARGTCATACTCATAAGATAAAAATATATGGTTCGAGATGGGGAATGGCTTTAAGGAACATTTATAAGTATTTTTTATTTTTTCCTCAAAATTCACAATTCCTTATTAATAGTTGCAGGCTAGTCCTAAAAGATTTGTACGTTAATTATACTATCTGAACATAAACTTGGAGCTATTATAGAATTACAATTACATTCAATAATAATCTTTAGTATTTTCACATAAGGCCCTAAAATTTTATTAATTGCACATTAGCTCAAACCACAAAGTTTCATAAATTAGTAAGAATATGGAATTAAATTTGAACTTATTGTAGGACTACAATTGCGTTCAATAAATAACGTTAAACATTTGTACTCTAGGCCTTATACTTTTAAGAATTGCACGTTGGCTTGAAAATTTTGTAAATTAGTAATAGTTTCTAGAATTAAATTTGGAATTCTCATGACTAGAAATAATATTTATACTGGAACCAAAATAATTCYGTATATTAGTCACAATGTATAGTTAAATATGAATTTKTTTATTAAGACTACAAGTAAGTTAAATCCATAGCTTTTMATATTTTCACTTTAGGTCCTACATTTTTAATAATTACATGCTGGTCTACAAAATTTTCTAAATTAATAAGAGTGTCTYGAATTTACTTTGGATTTATTGTAGGATTATAAGTACGGTCAATATATAATTTTTTTATTTTCACCTTAGCCTTGTACTTTTAATAATTACAAGTTAGCTAGAAATTTTTTGTAAATTAATAATATGATGTAGAATCTAAGTTGGATTTATTGTAAGACTAGACTTTGATTTATTGTGGAACTACAAATATGTTCAATGCATAAATTTTTATATTTATATTATAGGCCCTAAACTTTTGATAATTGCATGTTTTCCCAAATAAATCATATTATTTTTATTATTGTTTGAAATATATTTTAATGTCATAGGAATATATATATTGCGTTTCATCTTAGCCAACAATAGTGCAACTTACAAATGATCCCAACATATTTAGGCYAAATTCTTATACTTGATAAATAAAATCAATTCAATGAATCTATCTCCTAAATCACYGCCCTCATCAAAATTTAAATTGAGAAAGCCCTAATGTTGCCTTCTACAAAAACCTTTTTCTTGGTGATCTTTGCCCATTTAAGAAAGCACTTTAGCAAATATATTATTTCAAGTATAGTTGCCAACTGAAAGTCAGTCAGTAGCTTGTCGGAAGATGTTTAATTTATTTACTTAATTACAAACAAACTACACTAACAGTCACAAATTTTCTTTGGTGCATATTTTCCAAAAGATTGTAGTATGTATATTTTGATTTTTTTCCAACGGCTTACCAACCAAATATGTTGACCAGTAGACATTCAGTTAGTAGTCAAATAGTAATCTGYTTGAAATGTTTCATTATTCGTATCACCAACGGATTACCAACGAATATCATTTAGTTGGTAATCTATTGGTAATTATCTTGGGATCATTTTCTCGTCACCTTCTCACCAAAGACCAACAAATAACTAACTGATTACTAACAGATTTTYTGCTAACCGACATATTTGGTTGGTATTCCATAGGAAAATTCATAATACTTTTTATTTTTCATGTCTGATAGTAAACTGTTGGTAACTATGAATAATTACAAACCAAATATGTCAATTAGTAGAACTTCTTTTATTAATATGTTTACAATGTTTTACTATCCATGCTACCAACAAATTACCAACTGATGATATGACTAACTGTGTCATTTTGTTGGTAATCTATTGATAATTATCTTTAGGCCATTTTCTCATAAAAATAGCAATAAATTACTAACCTACTATTAACTGATTGTTTACTAATCGACATATTTGGTTGGTAATCTATTGAAAAATATCATAATAGTTTTCCATTTTCACGTATGTTAATAAGTTGTTGGTAATATGTGGATAATAACCAACCAAATTTTTTGGTTAGTAGAGAATTGGTTATTAGTAATTCGTAATGTTTCATTATTTGTATTACCAATAGAATCTTTGACCAACAGATGTCATTTTGCTGGTAACTGGTTGATAATTATCAATAGGCTATATTCCCTCCACATCCTTGCAAAAATACTGACAAATTACTAATAGACTACCAACTAATTATCTACTAACAAACAAATTTGATTGTTAATATGTTGGAAAGTTTCATAATATTTTCAATTTTTATGTCTATTTGTAAGCTGTTGATGATCTGTGAACAATTACCAACCAAATATGTTGGTTAGTAGAAATTTGGTTAGTAAACGGTTAGTAATCTRTTTGTAATATTTCATTACCCACATTACCAACAAAATATATTACAAACCAATGTTATATTGCTGCTAATTTGTTGGTAATTATCTTTAGGTCATTTTCATGCTACTTTCCCACCAAAATATTAAAAAACTAATTATTAACGGTCTGCCCACTAAGAGACATATTTGATTAGCATTCTAATGTAAAGCTTCGTATTCCTGTCACTTTTCATGTTTGTTAGTAAATTGTTGTTAATCTGTAGGTAGTTACTAATAGATGCAATCAATTAGTAATTGTTGGTTGATAATTGCCATCTTTCTAGTAGTGAATATAACCTTTTAACACCTCAAGGTTCACCTTTCAACAAATCTTTTAAGTCCTAACAACCTCGAAATATTAGTCCTAACAACATTCTCAACTTAGGACAGTTCTTAATTTGGGAGTGTTACATTGCTACTTCGCCTYTCCTAAGTATATATTCTTACAGGTGGTCAGAATGCATGAATAATGCCCTATATGTTATAAGTTATAAAATTTCACTTTGTCAATAAAAGCTTTCTAAACATTTCTATTTCATAAACTTTCTCATAAAAATTTTACCTTTCAAAATGTAARAACTTTTCAAACATTTTCATTCCTTTAAAGTCGTGAGCCTACTTGCTGTAATGTCTAGTCATTAAGCTTGCAGTGGGCCATTATTCTTTGGAACCCGATCACATTTTCTATCTGTAGAACCGCAAATCGGTTAACATTACTTTAACTTTTTYTGAACATCACCTCATAAGAGGTGAATAATACATGAATTTCCCTCCCTATAAGAGGGTTAGGTCGGGTGCACCGGTCCCCCACGCTCCATTTCCCATTCACACGTTTCATGGCTTAGGCTTTACACCCCTTTTTCAAAATCCTTAACATTTGGAAAATAATTTATTCATAAATCCCATTTCTTTTTCCAACTTCATTCCTTAAAACCTTCACATTCTAAATGCATGAGTGATTCATGCCAGGAATGATGTAAAACACTATAACTACATGCCCATGACACGAACTACATAAGTCTCAATTTAAACTACCCAACATGTTAACGGTAGAAACATATTACATAAAATAATCCAATTATAATCACCAAATATATCACACAAAACAATCCAATTATAATCACAGGATATATCACACTAGACAATCCAATTATAATTATAGGATATATCATACAAGACAAGCCAATTATAACCACGCAATATATCATACAAACAATCCAATTATAGCCACAAAATATATCACATATGGAACACGATTAATGAGTATGGGGGATTTATTTACATAATTYAATATACATTCAGTTCACCTAAGAGCAATTTAATTATAACAAAAATACATATGCGTTAATGAGAATGCGAGAATTTACTTACTTGTAGTCCTTAGTAAAGTTTTACTTTAAGTCGTTAGCGGGGTGCCTTGGTTGCCCACAATGTCAATGTTCCACAGTATCCTAATATTATCATATAAAGAATATTTATCTGAGACTTGTTTAACCAAACATATTCATTTTATAGGTGTTTACCGTTAATACCTTCGTCGTTTTTCCTATGATGACCTTAACCAATAATTTCYCAAGATTAATTTCAATGTCAATAAAAAATCGAACTACTAATAGTACAATCCAATTTCATGACTCCTAATTTGTTCTTAAAATAACAATAATAATCGTGATCACAATATACATTATTTTATCATACAACCCTAAATTTCACCCTAAATTATATTACAACATATTTCTAGAATTATATCCTCCTTTTACTTAATCATACTCACTTAAATTTCACTTAAACATATTCTATATTTTGCTTAATTATTATTACATAATACAAAACCTAGGCCATTCGGTTAATTTAAATGAAGAAACTAAGAATTCACCTCGAATCCCGAACTTTAGGTGTGGTATCGAGTCTAAGATATAACGGCGTCAATTATGCTAAGGAAAGAAATACGCTCCGGGCATGCAAACAGCGGTCCTAGTTGCGCACATGCTGCGCGAGCGTAATTGGCTCGAGCGGACAGCCCACGGTGCCTGGTTGCCTTGTCCCCTGGGCGCTTGGTCATCGGGTCGCCTAGTCGCCTGGGTGCCTAGTCGCCTGGTCGCCTGGTCTATTGACAAGAACAAAGGAGATGGAGTGGCGTTCGGCACTAGGAAAGAAGAGGGGGGAGAGAGAGAGTGGGAAGGTCAGCATTTGTGAGGGCAGAGGGAGGAGGCGGCGGTGGTAAGGGGGTTATGTTTTATATTTAAGGAAGGAGATGAACATTCATCTTCTTCAGGTCGTGTATATATACTGTAGCTCACTGTAGCACATCACTGTACACTGTAGCGCTCTCGATTTTTAACTGTAGCACTTACCTTTTTACTGTACAAATATATATATGTATTTTAAAGGCTATACCCTAATTAAAATTTTRTTTGTGGGCCATTTTTATTACTTAACCAACTAAGCCCAACTAAATTAAAATCTATTAGTTTTCTTCTGGCCCAAAATCGAACTCTAAATTTGGTTTTAAATTTGAATAAAAAGAGGACAGG
>MEJB01000086.1:591338-607701 GCA_001752375.1 Rhazya stricta
TATATAAAGTTCAAAAAGAAAAACAGAAACTAAATCTTGGGTACTACAAGTAAGGTCATGAGTGCGAAGTGTATAAACACTTTGGATTCACTTTCACTAAAACTTCAAAGGTCCTAAAAACTATTGTAAGTTAAACACCTATGTCTTCCTTAAACAATTCACTTAAAAAATCACTTTCTGTGCAAATATTCAAAAGCTTTGTCAAAGTAAATCAATACTAAGTCCAAATACATGAAAGATAAACTATTAAAGCATATATACTTGGAGAAAAACCTATAGAAGATCTAGATCCCTTCTTGATTGAGTTAAGTAACTTCAGTTTAGGTTCTAAAGAGATCTTGATATTCAATAGGCTTGTTTGGTGTTCCTACAGACATTCATACACAATGTAAGTACAAGTCATTATCAAAATCCACTGCTAAACTATAGAATAATCATTATGAGGTTTACATTGTGTAATGTAATCCTTTGTAATATGAATTTTATCAATATTACTACCTAATCTAGTGGAAGAGTTTTGTAACTTTCTTTGCTGACAGAGTGCTTATACCTCTTATTCCAATAAACCTATTGTTTTATGTTTCACATTTTTCTAAGCTTTTGGTTTCTCTTGCCTCTCCTCCAAAGAAATCAACCAAAATCAATCTTTAATGTGAATCATATATCCTTGAAAATAGAGGTTTTAAGTTGTGCTCTATATCATCTTTATTTTGGAAGTAAAAACAGTTGATAGTAACTAATTATTAGTTCCCTCCATATAAAAACCTCAAGCATCAAACTATTATATGCATTAACCATTCCTTGCTTGAGTAGACTATTAACCTTGAACTTTAATAGTTATTATAGGACGACAATATATATTTGATGTGGACTAGGGCCAAGAGAACTTAATACAAAGTAGTTTGGATGCTGTAAGTGAAATGGCATACCTGCATTGCAATCTAAGGCTTTTACACAAATCCTTTTGGTGAACTTAACACTTATATATGTTAGATAGTATACCCTAAAGACAATGAATTTTTGTAAGTTGCAGTAGAAGAGTAATTTCATCTATTCCATTTTAGTACATACATTGAATTGCATATTTCGTTGGAATAGGTCCAAATGATTAAGTAAATAGTTTATTTGATGGGCCGTTCATCAAGATAGACATAAATCATAGCTATTTAATTAGCAAGACAAATACGCTCTTGGTCTTTTGATAGAACTGGACATTCTACCATTAAGATTACTGTGCAATGGATCCTAATGGTGAATGACTTGCCTTAGTTAGTGGACAGTTCGTTCACTCCAATTGCACAAGCGTATTTGATATATGTAGAATAGAACGTGTGACATTGGTTTTGTTAAAGTACTATCCCTATAGAAACAAGAATATCACTACTACTGCATGGATGAATATCCTAGTACTTGAGTGCTAGTTGGTGGTCTGGTGAACCTAGAGTTGTGTTCTTCAATATACTACAAGTGAGATCTTTTCGTAGATCAATAACCTTGTATGTTAGGAATATAGTATGTAATTAACTAAGACAGTATAAGATATTGTGCTTCACTTTGTAAAGAATTAATCATCCCCTTGTAATTGTTCGAAGGATAATAAAATGATATCTAATTAACTAAGACAGATTGGTACAAGATAGTTTCTGTGCTTCACTTTGTGAAAAATTACTCATCCCCTTGTAATTGTTCGAAGGATAATCCAATGATTCAGGGCCCTGGGAGCGTGACTTTAGAATGTGTACTTCTAGGCAGCTCCTAGTGATGAGGAAGGATATTCAAGGTTGTCATGGATTATCGGACTAGAAATCTAAGGAGATAGATGTCATTGAGAAGGTGTTAGTACATTATTCCTCTCTCTTTGATAGGTGTCACACAAAAGGGTATATTCATTATTTCACCTGTAGGTTGAAGACTATGCTCATGCCATATTGTTCATGGGGTCAGTGTATCCATATGRGGATAATGAAACACTTAAAATGATGAAATACAACTACTAGGTAGTGAGGGTATTATAGTTATTTTAGCAGCCATGAATAATTTGTCTTTCGTTCCCCTGAGTAGCTCAATATTACCGGAGTACTTAATTGTACAATTAGGCTTCAAGGATGAGATGAGTTAGTGAGAGATATTATTTTATTTAGTTTAGTCCATATTTATTGGGTTGGAATAAATAAGTCCATTGAATACTTAATTAACTACTTGGGTTGATCCAAGAAAATAATTAATTAAAGAAYGAGTTTAGGGCTTAAATTAGAAATTTAAAAGGACTAGACCTAGCCCAAAAAAGACCAAAAATTTTGGCCTCACAAGAAAAGACCCTAGGTTGGTCAAAATTCCCTCAGACTTGGTCGGATTTTGGCCACCTTAGGGAGGAGGTTTACTCCTTGGCCGAAAATTTTAGGGTTTTAGGCATACAAAGACTTAGTTATTTTAGGGTTTCAGTTTTAATACCAAGATATATAACGTTCATTTGAAGAATCTTTAAAACCTAATCTTTGATCTCTCTCTGCGACCTCTCTCTCTCTCTCTCTCTCTCTCTCTCATTGTTCATCTTAGATTCTCACTAAACCTAGTCCAGATAGGTATAGTAATAATTCGGAAGATGGAAGAAGGTTCTGCTTGCTATTTTCATGCGTAGAAGTGAAAGGCTTGCTAGGAAGAAACGCCCTCAGGAAGTTAAGGAATTCGGGCAGCCTTCAGAGCCTATATTGCAGCCACCTCCTTTAGCTCAGATTGGAGAATCGAGTCAAGGGAATTCGGTGCCTCCAGTAGAAACCTTAGTGCCTCTTTTGTTTCGAGAAGAACAAAAATAAGTAAGTTGCTCCTAAACTCATCTTGGGAAGGCAAAGTTCTAATCTTTAGCTTTTGCTGCATTTTTCCTTCTCTTGCAAGATCCTACATTATACCCTTTTATTTGGATACTGCAAGTACGACATTCTATTAGCTTTAGCATGCATGGATGGTATATTTCATAGAAACTCAGGCCACTTAAGTTTTATTTCATGACATGTCCTTACTATGAAATGTTTTAAACAAAACAATACAAATTTATTAGATAGAAATTTCTAGTGTGGTTGAATTATTGTGTTTGATTTTGTTGAATATGATTATTGCTAAGTGAAATCTTCTAAAGTAATGACAAAATTTGTGGTGTTCTTGATTTTGTCATAGGATAGATATTTGTCTCTCTCAGTGTTACCTCTTAAACTATGTTAGCAGTACTGCTTTTATTTACTTATCTATTTTCAAAAGTGTAAACCTCATATTGATTGTTCTATAGTTTGCTATAGATTTTGATAATGACTTGAAATGTGCCCAAGAGGGGGTCAATTGGGTCTTTATAACCTTTTTCTTACAAAAAACAAAGTTTTCACCCTTTGAGTAAAAATATAAACCATTTGTTAGTGTACAAAAAGCAACACCAACCAAAAAATCACAAGTAAATCAAAGAGATAAACAACTACAAGATACACAAGATTTATAGTGTTTGATTTTCCTTGGAATCTACATCCACTACCTAGGGTCACACCCTTAGGATTTTCAAATCCACTAAACAAAAGTCACAAAGGATTTTCCACAAAGGGCTGACCCAATAAATGGGTTTTACACACAAAATAACTCTTTTACAACCTTAAGGTTCATCTTTCAATAATGGTTTTAAGTCCTAGATATCTCGGAATATTTTCCCAAAAGGAGATAAAATTTTATTAAATTTTTTCACTCTTGAAAGCAAGGATAAGAAAATGAGTCGAAGTCAATGCTGCAGCATCTGCCTCATAGTCTAGCTTTTGGCTTAAATCCTCTAGCTCCTTTTCTAGTCAATAACTCTATCACAACTCGTTGAAAAACCTCCAATGGCTTCTCTGATTCTGTCCAAACCTCCTCTCTTTACCTTGGTCTCCAAAGAAAGATTTGAAAGTGTAAGAGAATTGTAGACCTTTGGCAATTGGCAAGGCTTCCTCTATTTATAGCAGTAGATGTCCATGCAACTTCTTCTTCAAGTTGCTAAGTTGTTATTAAGGTTCAATAAGAGTTACACATGTGGCATTCAAGTGGTGGGTTAGTCCAATAAGAAGCTTTCATGTGGCTGCAAAAAGACATTAGAGAATGGTTTGGTCCAATAACAACTTAGCACCACTTGCATTGATAGGCAACTTGTGAATTGTTTATATATTCTTTTGGTCTCCTTTCTTCTACTTCAAGTTTCAACAACTTCTTTATGTCATTCTGCCCTCTTTTTAGCCCACTATCACCACCCATACTTAGCAGAATTGCAACTGTACGGTCAGTTGCTTTGTCTTTTCAGTGATGTTGTAGCAAAATGTTGTTATAAGTTATGCTGTAGCATGCCTTCGATCATATTTTTGGGGATTTTTTACCGTTTGGCTCTCTTTCGAGAGCCGAACAATCCTTGGCCTTCTTTTTAGGGGTATTTAGAACTTTTCCCATAACAATACTCAGTGCTGCATTTTCATTTTGCCATAACGCTACRCATTGGCGCCTTTTCTAGTTTCCATTTTTTTCTATACAAAAGTACAACATACAAGTGGATGCACTATAAATATGGCATTCTATAGCATTTTACTCAATGAAAATGCTACCAATTGCAGTTTTTTATAGATCTCATGACTGTTACCATTCGCCATAGACTTTCGCCACTCCTAGACTATAAATTTTCATGAATAATGCTACAAAGCCATGCATTTTCATCTAGAGTTATTCTTTTTGTAGTATTATTATTTCCAAAATGCCTGCATACCTACATATTCATCACAAAAGAACATAGAAAAACACCAATCTTTCATTTAACCTTAAAATATCAATTGCATATGATAAAATAAGCAAACAACATCCTTATTAAATGACCAAACAACAACAATATCATTATCCTCATTAAAAGATAAAAATGAGCAAATAACATTCTCGTTGGCAACAACATATGATATAAATAAGTCTTCAAGAACAACATAATAAATAGACACACTATCCATTAGATCCCTCCACCCACTTCATGACTGAGAGAATTCCTTCTATTGTGGCATATTCCATGACAGCTCCCACATCTTATAGGCTTATTAGGGTTTTGGTAATCCATGTCATATCGAATCTCTATAGTTCGAATTTGACATTAACGTTGTCGCTCCATATTCAATGGATTTTGAATAAGATTGAAGGGTTATGGTCTCCAAAGACAATCATTTGTAATAGGAAAGGTATTTTCTCGATATGTATTACAATAGCATGTAATGGAGTAAACAACATTCATCAAATCAAATACATKCAAACCCTRATCACAGGCAACCACAATTGCATGTGAGCAAGGAATCCCAAATGCGGACCATTTATTACAAGAACACATTTATCACTCAGTTTCATAGTATAAAYATTGTTATCCCTTCCATCTCTCTAAGTGGAGTTTTGACGCTATATAAGCTAAGTGATATATTGTATGGAGTCACTGTATATGCCCTTGACTTTCTTTCAGCATTAGAATATGTTTTCCAAATTCTAGGTAGAAATGGATGTCTAGAATGCGTACCTTGCTCATGATGTTCAGAAAAATACTTGACAATTATAACAAATATCAACTCGACCATTTCTTTAATTTCCAAGGTCCTTGCCTTCTTAATGACATTGTTCAACAACTCGGAGAGATTTGTTCTCCAGCAACCATACCTACCATCATCATATGGCAGTGTCCATTTGTCACGATCTATTGAGCTTAAATAAGTGTATGTTGCTGGACTTCATAGTCTGATTTCTTCCATGATGRGAACAAATTTCTTTCTTATAGTTACTACCCACCTTGTACATTAATTGCATCAAATTCCTATTTTTAAACTTAGCTTTGAAATTTTCCTTTGGCTTAGACAGTATCTATGAACTACTATGGTGATTGCCACTCTCTAAATTGCTGAATTGAACCCAATATTGCTTTGTGGCGATCAGATACCAAACGTACCTCCCTATGTAGGACAATATGATTTCTTAATAGAGTAAGAAACCATCCCCAACTGGATGATGACTCCTCCCCAACAACAGCAAATGCTAGCAAGAACACGTGGTTGCTTGCATCCTATGTACTAGCAACTAGGAGAACCCCTTGGTACAATCCTCTCAAGAAAGTTTCATCTATTAAAATGGCTGGTCGATGGAAACCTCAAATTGATGGCTCAAATGCCCGAAGTACTTGATTAAACGTCTTTAAATCTAAAGTGCTTTTCAAATGATGTCTTCACCTAATAATGGTCCCTAGATTTGTATCCTTGAATACTTGAAAATATGTGGGGAGAATCTGAAATGATGTTTTCTAGTTACCATAAGCCATAGACCACCTCAGTGGCAGACCTTCGTGCATTCACCCCTTCAGGTATGAGCAACCCAACTCAAACAACTTTTTTCTTTCTGCAATCAAAGATTTGATAGGTATTTCCTGATCATTACTTAGAAGATGTGTAATATGTTTACTTCATAGATTGAAATGATTGTTACTTACAACTCGAGGTAGACATGTGTGTTCCCCATTGTATTGTGTAATATGCCACTGTCTGTGAGTGTTTCTTAGGATTAATCGAATGTAACAATAACAAGGGTTTGAATTCGATTGAATTATTGTGATGTACGGTCTACATGTTAGGTTTTTCCCTTTATAACTTTATATTCCTAGGCTTACCTTAATGACCACTAACAAATATCATAAATGACCTCATTTTTATCTTGAAAAATCAAACTTGTCATCAACTCATTTTTCCTTTTTGCCACCGATTAAGATGGAAACCAGAAGTATCCTCTTCAATCGGCTCACCTGAACTTATATATTAAGAAGAACCATAAGACTAAAAATCACATGGTGTCGTGGATGGGGCTCTCTAATATTGATCATGGGACTTGTAAATGATGTGTCATTTAAATCATCATCATCATCATCATCATCATCATCATCGTTTTCCAATGCCAAATGTTAGTTCATCCTCAGTTTCTAATCTGTTCACATAATCTGAAATTTCTTATTTGTCATCCAAGATTTCATGCAATTATTCCATCAATGAGCCCCCAATATGTGCAAATTTTTGAACAACTTATACATGATGTTGAGTCGGATCAAGAGGAATAGATGGTGGTTGAGTTGAGGTAGTTGCAGCACTATGAAAGCCACATAGAGTTGCTCGTGAAGACTGATACTATGCTGGAGGTACCTGTCCAAACATGCTAGTTAGATTAGAAGATGACGCCCATACATATAAGTTATTCATTGTTAGATGTTATAAAGATTTGCATGTGTRAAGTGAAGAATAATGAAAAGTCATACCTCCAAAMATCTGCGGGAAACTGAAATCAACATCAACTAGAGGGTTAGCACCTGATCCACTAGCTCCCATCAATAATGATGTATATGGCCCAATATTTTGTTCGGGTTCATCCATTGAGCAGGTTCACTATCAAAATCATCATCCTTCAAAGGTGATTGGTTTTGGCTTTGGCTAGGTCTAGCCATAACTTCAACTAAAATCTGTGCATCCATCCTCCCCTAAACTGCCTGGATATATCCCAATAACTCTATTTCCTAATCAGTATTCAATTCATAACATCAATAAATCGTTTGTGGAACACCTTTCCACAAAAAAGGAATTCTGACCATCATTCTCAATTGATGTTGGGAGACATCTAATCTTCTGAAATTTAATATTTTCATTTCCAATTCTAAACGATTTATCTTACGCATTGTCCAATGCTTTCTAGTTTCCCCATCCAAATAGGGGCCAATGAAAGTACGGACTACTTAACAATCCCAAAAGAGATTCAATTTAAAACCCTCATATAATGGTTCACCCATTGTATCTGTCAATGAACATTGTTAGAACCTAAATTAAAAAAATAATTAATAATACTATCACAATAATTGATTGCTTAATTCTGGTTGTTAACAATTTATTTAATAATGATTAAAAAGCTTGCATGTTATTACGAAATCCTGATGCTTCGAAAGCAACGCATACTAACTAGAGTATGTAATTAGTTTACGCTACAAATGTAAAAATTAGAGTTTATTGGATGTTAGGAAAAAAAAAATCCCCAAATCTCATTTAGATTAAGAAATAAGAGCATGTAAATGTGATGRAAGTAATCAAATAAAGCACTAGGTGAAAAATGTCCATGAATTACTTAATTACTTACAGTTAGAAGGCAAAAATTTTCTGGTTGAAGATAGAGGTAGCTTCTTTTCYAGTATTTTTGCTCTTTAGATCTACAGGTTTTTTCTCGAAGCTAGGTTCTGCAAATCTTTGCAGAGTTGGAGCTTATTCGATGAAAACGTGAGGCWCAGTCATGTCTTATGTTGGAATTAAGAGAAGGCGATAGGTCGACTCGCATCTTCAGTTAATTCTAATGTAAAATGCAACCATGGGTCACATTTTCTTCTAAGGAGTGCTGCGAAAATATCCTCAATATTCTTATAGTGTAGTTGGAAGTATTTTACAACTATCACATAATCCAACATCCATTAAATTCAAACATAGTCCAACATCCAATAAACTGAAACACAGTCCAATTAAAATTAAAAGATAATATCCAATACAAAATAAAAACATGCAGTATGCGATACTATTCAATACAAAATCGCATCGATCTATATAGTCTCAGGTGTGTAGCGACGAGGGGAACATATGGTCCTATGTAGTAGTCCTATGCTAGATGGACCAACTTGAATGATCTGAGGGACTAGTGGAGGAGTACACAACATTATGGATGAATCACCAGCATATCACGTCTCATCGTCTACAACAGTGCCCGAAGGTCCTGCCTCATCCGCAAGAGTCCATGTCAACATAAACTACCAAGACAAGAAGGATCAAATAAAATGCTACCGGAATGTCTCCTGACCCATAGCAGAAATAGGAGTAGCTGGATCATCCTGAGCTAGGGCAGGGACATGCTGTCTTTATCTGCGTTTATCACATTTTACAACCCCATGCTGCATCCGGTTGGGTACATACTCTCGTCTCTGGATTAAGGCTGGCTGGATGACTGCGGCCATAGATGGAGGACCAGGTTTAGATCGACAACTTTAGCCCTGCCTGCAGCGCTATAGAACCTTAATCAAAGTATCTCTTGCCCTCCAAATCAATCCATTCTTGTAATCTAATAGTGATGGTGGCCTCCGCTCTGTGAAAATGAAAAGTATAGGTCCCGGGATGCCATGTCTCCATCAATGCGTGGTCAACTTGTCTATGACCTAGTTGTGCAACTCCCTTGAACCCAGCAATGTCAATATAGCTCTGACTCTATGRGGGCTAGTCAATATCTAGAAAAAATAGGTCCATCACTATGGCAGACGTACAAGGGCCTCTTGCGAGTAATATCATCATCCTTTTGCAAAATATGGAAAGAACGATGCTCCCTTGCCTAGTCAGCACCGAAGGGTCCAACAGGTTGGGATGAATATCTACTGGAAGGCAATCCATCTGCAAGAGTTTGGCAATTAATTATATTAATGATTTTAGGTAGAGATTAATATATTCTATAAGAAAATTTATTCTTTAATGTATGCGAATGGGATTGCGAGATAGAAAATGAGTTTGAAAATATGAAATTCGAATCAAAAGAAGTATATGTGGATTCTATATGTTTTAAAAGAATATGTAGTATTTAATGTATGTGATTGGAATTCTGAGATCGAAAATGAGTTTGGAAATATGAAATTCGGATTGAAAGGAGTATATGTGGATTGTATATGTTTTAAAATAATATTTAGTCTTCCGTGTATGTGATTAGAATTGCGAAATCGAAATGAGTTTGGAAATATGAAATTCGAATCAAAAGGAGTATATTGAATTGTATATGTTTTAGAAGAATATGCAGTCTTTAATTTATGTAATTGACAAACTTTCACTTTATAAMTATCACATTTAGGATATATGAGATAATGTTAGTTGAATTAGTCTATAAAGAAAACACAAAATGAATATTATTTCCAACCAGAAGCATCCATGACCTTCACCAAAAAACCATCAAATAAGACATGTTTGTGAAGTGAAGAATGACGTGGTATTAAGGTAGTAACCCTTCAAAGCAAAGCATTATTGAAGTCCTCATCCCACCATATTGGTTACATGTAACTAGCAACTCTAGTAGTCTTTCGAGGGAAGCCAAATCCAGTATCCAATCTAGTAGGTTACTAGAAAGCATGCAAACTGCTAAGCCATTCGCTTTATTCATTCAGCAAAACAATAAATTCAAAAATAAGTCATCATAAGTAATAACATAAAATCCCACTTCAACTATTGGACAATGTGGACGAAATTATCAAAATTACACTAAAGCAGAAGGAAGAAAATTATTTAGTATTTTCATGGCATTTAGAATCCAAACTTTCACACAAGATTATTAGTTTTAAATCAAGATAGAAGGACGAAAGTTTCTATTACAGCAATAAAGCCCATCGCAAAATCCAGATTAAACATCAGAGCAAGATAACCGATATTCAGGTGCAAGACAATGGAGCAAGATTAAACAATGTGAATGACTATTTCTCTGAACATATCACCCAATTACCAAATATAAATACTAGACAATATTTATAACAATCCAATACTTAAAAAGATGCTTAAAAATTTGAATGAAAAACACGCTTTTTAGTTCAAGAATCATACACAATTCAATGAAATGGTTCGACAAGCGTAAATGATGATGAAGCTAGGCAGCCAGCAAAGAAGCAGAACAGCGAATGGGAGCAAAAAGCAGCAAAGAAAAGAAAAGGAATTACAACCGGTGRAAGAAGAATTACGGCGGAGGAAAAATTACAGCAAAATATTTATAGAGAATTCAGATAAATTTTTTCCTAAAAGATAATGAAGACACTAGGTATAGACGAGCTTTTTAAGATTAAAACATGTTAAATCGCAGCGACTAGATTATCCAGAAAGAACATGACATCAAGCTTATCAATAACAAGACGAGATAAAATATTATAACATATTAGCCCAGATAAATTTCCAAGTTGCATTACCATCATCAGCAAACAACAACTAAATAAGGTATAAGATAAAACCATGATATCAAGGTTACCAATAAGAAGGCAAAATAAGATAGTATAACATATTGCCTACGATAAATTTCCAAGTTGCATTACCATCATCAGCAACCAACAACTAAATAAGGTATAAGATAAAACCATGATATCAAGGTTACCAATAAGAAGACAAGATAAGATAATATAACATATTGCCCAAGATAAGTTTCCAAGTTGCATTASATCATCAGCAATTAATAGCTAAATAAGGTATCAGATAAAGACGAGATATATCTTAAAAGTTATGCCACTATCAACAAAATACTAAATACCAAAAGAATGTATCATTTGTATCATCGAATACAAAACATGATGAAAAATACAAAATATAAAGATATGCCATATCTCCCCTCTTTGAACATTTACAAGGCCAAAACCACTCGTGGACCTAGCTGAAAAATGCCCCCCTCAACAATAGGCTTCCCTGAGAGTAAGGCACCCCTTGAGCCGATGCAAACTAGGAAAATAAAGAATCATAGGTATCCTGGATCATTAACAATAGCTACCAAAACCAACTTCCAAGAGTTCCAGAAAAACCATCATTTATAACTATGCAGTATTCTCATAAGAACATATGATCTAAATATGCAATATTAAATAAAAACATATGCAAAACCTCAATTAGAACCAAATATCCAAAAACTCCCCAATCATACCAATCCTACCCACAACATGAGACTTAGATAAATCTATCATCCCAAAAAAATTACCAGAATATGAATGTGAAACGCCATCATTTCAGCAAAAAAAAAAATATATATATTTTTGGATTTTAGAATAAAGAATAAGAAAAGAAGGAATAAGATTTGAAATGCCATCGTTTCTCCTAGTCTATTTCCCACTATCTTTATACTTACACACATACACACACACACACACACACACATATATATGCCACTGTTCATTCAAAGAAAAAAATTGAAAGAAGGATTAAAGAAAAAGAATAAAGCAAACCAAAAAGAACTAGACCAGGAACCATTTTATGACATGTACTGAGAGCAACCTATTAGAACTTTTGAAAGAGCAAGAAGTATACCTCAGAGTTAACCAAGAATATCCAATACCTTCCATTATATGAGGAAATATTTAAGGGAAAAAAATAAATAGATTATGTTCCAAAGAATAACACATATGATCCTAAATATTGCCACAATGCAATTCGAATATCCAAGAATTCCAATCATAGATATCACAATTCATTAGAGAACCATATGTGATCACAATGAAATACGTGAAGCTATTATGCATCTGCAGGGGAATTTTGTGACCTCAATGGAATATTGAGCCCTTTTTTTTGGGCTACAAACACGCTCCTTTCTCTCAAGCAAAAAACAATCAAGTTTTGCTTTCCTTTTTTTAACAATAGCAAAAGCAGATTAATAAGTGCACAGATAGACATCAAGTCGCGACTTGTAGTCATATACCGAGGTAGCCTTTTCCATGGTAGTGCACTCATAGAATAGGGGTCACTATGCCACAAATGCTTACTCAAGGTGGCTTCCACTCATTAGTATGGTAGCCATCCAGAATGAACACCTTTCAAAACAATTATAGAAACCCTCATTTCAAGTGTAAGTTCCATAGATAACATCAAGCTTACGAAGTTTACAATGATCACAAAAGTTCCACCCATGAAGTTATCAGTCTTATGACCATCAATTAAGAAACTAGACTCACTATTCCAACAACCAAAATGAATGTCCAAACACTGGAAGATAAAATTTTGCATGAAAAAATAATTGAACATCTTTTAACACGCGTAGGAAAATAGTATCAATCATCATGACTCATTTGGTAAACAACCTCCTATGGACCTTCTTAGATCCAGGAAGGCTTCAATAGGAAATTTTTTCTTTTGTATGTTCAACATGACAATTGATTGAATTAGTTCTTTTCTTTCATATGGGGCAAGAACTTTGACTGAGCATTTTAAACACATAAAACTGTAATTTAAAGCATTTAGGTCTATGTGTCCATATTTCCTGCAAAAATGACAAATAGGGATAAACCTTGTTACCTTAGACACCTCTTCTTTATGTGGAATTACTTCTGTGCAATCCATGCTCTTTGRAGTACTCCAATACGCAACTGGAGACTTTGGAACTACCTACATGCCTTTTGGAAACCAATTCYAGCATTTTCAYCAACTCCCCTTCCCTCACAAAGTGCTCGTTCAAGCTTGTTTGAATTTATCTGAAACTTATCCAGGAGAGTTTTTGCACTCTCAGCTGCTTTATAGTTTTAGCCAAGTCCACATGTTAGCCATTTAGCTCCTTCTCCAAAACTTTTATTTTTTTTTTTTGTTCATGCTTTATTGTCCATCATAAGCTGAAGATTTGTCATTTCTGAGGTACGAATCTACTTAATAGCTATCATCCATTTGTTGTACATATCTTCATATGTAGCTTGAAGATTTTCAGCACCCACATCATATTGTGCCTCTTTCATCAATATTTTTTTTTTAATTCTTCTTTAGTCGAATCTTGCACAACAAACAAGATATACACTCACTTTCAACTTCTTCTTGAAGCTCTTCTTAACCATCACTCTCTGAGGCTTCCATGGCTCCTCCGTTTTTTCTTTTTTCTTTTTTTTTTTTTGGGTATTTGCACATTCTGCTTGAATGTGGCCAAGTCCTTTGCATTCATAGCATTGTATTCCTTTGTCCTTCTTGTATGTCTCCCTTAGCGGTTTTGGAGGGAGACATTGGCTTTTAGCTTAGCTGTCAAATGCTTTAGGAATAAGATTTTGAGTTTTACTTGCATTCTTCCTCAAATTTCTCTTTACGAACTTGTTGCAATCCTTGGTAAGGAGTGCCATTATTTCTTTGTCTAAATTTTCCAGATTAATAAACTCAAGTCCRTCTTCACTTGCGTGTGTGTCAATGCCATGCTTTTKACACTCTTAATGTCCTTTTCTTTGCCCTTCTCAAATTTTGTTCATAAGTTCGCAATGACCCAATCAGCTCATCTAGGTCCAACTCATTAACATCCCTGCACTCTTCAATAGACGTAACTTTAGATTTAGATTTTTTAGGAAGTGAACACAACACCTTTCTAACAAGTTTAGCATTTGTGTAGATTTCACCAAGTGCATAGCATTCATTAGCAAGATCACAGAGTTTTGCATGAAAATCAAATATAGATTCATCACCACTCATTGTTATATTTTCAAAATCAGTAGTAAGACTTCTAAGTCTTGATTCTTTCACTTGTTGTGTTCCTTCATTTTTTGTTTCCAACTTATCTTGAGCATCTTTAGCAATATCAAATTTGTAATGATCTTCATTTGCTTCAAAGGCACTACATTGAGTGTGGCATGAATAGCCTTAGAATTTCGAAATAAGAATGCGAGATGCTCAATCTTAATAACAAAATGAACCTCTTAAAAGGCTCTAATACCGAGATAAAATCAGAATCTTGCTCTGATACCACTTGTAAGGTTGATTATATTCACATAAGGCATTATTATTTCTAATTGATTGTATTTTACCAACCTAAACATCTAGCTTGTTCATGGTAGTTGCAATAAATAAAGATAAGTAGAAAATCAATCTGAGTGCACAATATTTTACATGATTAGGCATACAAAGCCTACATCCAAGGGACCACATCTAGGTGTCAAAGCAAATTCACTATAACAAATGTTTTACAAAGACTTAAACATCAATCACTCAATAATTCAAGGAAACTTCCCTTCTTTACTGAGTCTTGTAGGCTTGTGAAGTTTTTGGAATTTTCCCACACCGAAACTTGATTTACACCAAGCCTATAAAGCGATACCTGACAACAAACGAAAAAAACCCCAACAACTGTTAAGGAGCAAGTTTGTTGAGTCTTGACCCTTTTCCTAGAAAGACAAGAACCAAGACTACAAGGAAGATGCCATACTTAGTCCAAGCATTGCCTAGAATCGAAGTAATAAGTTGAAGTACAACGCCACAATATAAAACTTGATAACTTCAAAGAATGAAAGAAGTAATCTCTCAAAATATCATTAATAATATAAAATCTCATCATTTGTTTCATCTCATCCCAAATTTTTATAGGGCCCTCATTCCCGCTCTTGTCTTTAATCAATTGATCCCACCAAAATAGTACATAATTAATAAATTCAATAGCAAGAAGTTTTGGAAATTATAGACCATTCCAGCCACCTTTCTGACTCCAAGTAAGCTTTTAGATCATTCTTCCTATGGAAAGATGGAATTTTCAACTTTATGCCCTGAAGATCATCATCTCTTCCCAATCGATCTTCTCTATTCCTCCCAATCTCCCTTGGTTTGTAGAGAAATCATATTACTCCTTCCAATCTAGAATAACATCATCATCGCCTCCCAATTGCTCCTTTTGTTGCTCACACCTAGGTTGTCTAACGAGATTATTTTGAGGTGGCTCCCTTCTTTTGTTTTTGTCCATCTCATTCATCCTTTCATGAATAGCTTCAAACTTAGCACCCATTTGCTTCATCATCTCAGAAATTAAGGCTTCATAAGTAAGTTTGGGGAGTTGCTCTCCTTGAGACATGTTTAGAGTACCTGCAAAAAAGGTTAGTAATAAAAATAAACTCAAATGCAGTCGCTCATGTGTTTACACTCAAGAATGAATCACTCAACCCTAATGTTTACACTCTATCCTCTTTGATAGTCTTACGACTTTGAACTTAAAAGAGTTACAAGGGAGATTCGAACTGACCATTAGATCACACCAGGACTCAAAGCGGTCCAAGAACTAATGTAGCAAGAAAAATGAGATATAGATGAACCAAGGAACAATGAACCAAGATTGGTGTTTTCTGGTCTTTTTTCCCGACTCTTCTTCTTTTTTCTTTTTTTTTTGGGCTCAATTTTTTATACCAGAATTAACTTCCACAAAATTCAAAGAAACAAATCAGAAACAAGAAGGAATAAAAATTTCAGCTCCAAGAAGTATGAAGTTAGCAAAGAACAAGATAAAGATCGTATCTTTAATAAGAGTATGATCAAGAAACAAGGATTTTAGTCCACTGTCCTAATAAAGATACAATTTTCCCTAAGCTTTTTGCCAAGAAAAAATTCCAGCAATGTTTATCCAACGTTCAGCAATAAAGATTCAAAATTTTCAAGAATTTAGATCAAGAATCAATCAAAGATCAAGATTTCTCCAGGAGAAAGTTTTGGCTRGTACATGTATGTATCAAAGATTCAAGATTTTAAGCAAGATGTAGCAATAGTTCAACAAAATCAAGAGTCTTCTCAAGATTACAATTTTTCTGCCAACAAGAACAACAAAGATGAGATTTTGTTTTTTTTTTTTT